>BLBF01000021.1:18107602-18178038 GCA_015471245.1 Laticauda colubrina | reverse complement strand
CTTCTTCTTCTTCTTCTTCTTCTTCTTCTTCTTCTTCTTCTTCTTCTGTATGGGAGATGTTTCAATCGTGAAGCCCACACAGCTGCATACTAAAGTGGCATATCTCAGAAATAAGTTCATCAATTTAGTGAGAATTTGGCATTTTGGTTAAGACCAAGTGTAGTTAGGCCATAGGCTTCTCATGAGAAATCAGGAAAGGATGTAAAATAGTATATCTTCATTTAGAAAAATCTGTCTATGCAGGTGCTAATTCAATCACTTGTTTAATTTAGCTGCTCATATGAAAAAAGTTATAATATTCAGATATTATTCCAGTACATAGCACCTAAATAAATAATCATACATCAGCTCTCATAGCCTAGGCAGAATTTGCTTTATTTCAGAATATATTTGGAGGTTCCTTATTCCCCCTACCAAATATGACATAAGCTTCTCATTCATTGTCAGGTTGATATGATGTAAAATCCCTAGAACCAATGGTTATATTCACCCATAAGAAGTTCGAGAAGAAGCTCTTATATAAACTTTAAAAATAGTAAATTTTCATTTAGGCTTTATTCAAGCTCAGAAAATTCTAAACTTGTATTTTTCTCAGTGCATCTAAACATTTCATCATATCACCTCAGCTTAGGCAGCATATTCTTCAATAATGAGCCAAAACTTTGTTCTTCTTTGAGGTTGTTTTTTTTTTTCATAATTTCTTAAATTGGAGGTTCCTTGAGTTCCTGAATTCAGATGATATTTATACATTTCTCTTCATAAATTACAAAACCACATCTTTAATCTTATAAATAACTAGATTATATTTCATTCATTGTCCCAAATATGCATTTTTGAAGGGCAACTGGACTTTCTTGTTGTTCTTTGAAGATATTTATCTTTTCATCCAAGAAGCTTCTTCAGTTCTGACTGGATGGTAGGGAATGAAAGGATTCCTTGTGGACAGCTGGTCATTTGCATTTTTTAGAAAGTTGTTGAGACACTGGGAGGTTTATATGTGTCCTCAGGGTTACCTAAGTAGTGCAAGTAGGCGTGGAACATTCTTGGAACTGTTGAAAGGAGTGTGTTGTAAACTGGAGATAATTGATGTCATATCCCTCCCCCTCTGTTGAGAGAGAGAAGTTCCGTTTTGACATAGAGGGCCTCTTTGACCTCTTTTTCAATCTAGTGGTCCTCTCTGTCCAAAATGTGGACTTTGCTGTCTTCAAAAGAGTGGCCTTTTGTCTTTTAAATTCAGATGGACTGCTGAATCTTATCCTGAGAGGTTTGTTCTACGTTGTGCCACTTCATAAACTCAAACCATCCAGTCAGAGTTGAAGAAGCTTCTTGAATGAGAAGTAAAATGTCTGCAAAACAAACAAACAAGAAAATCCAGTTGTCTCTTGAAAAAAAAACCACTATGGGACAACCATGACCTGGATGACTGAGATTCTCCATAGATATTAATAGCAATAACAGTATGACGTATATACCACTTCATAGTGTTTTACAGCCCTCTCTAAGCAGTTTCCAGGGTAAGAATATTGCCCCCAACAATCTGGGTCCTCATTTTACCAACCTCAGATGGATGGAAGGCTGAGTCAACCTTGAGCCTATCAGTAAAAGTTGCCTGCAGTACTGCGCCACCGAGGCTCTTCTTGCTTTAATTTATGCATTGATTTAAATTTAATCATGTCCAAATAGCAGTTGATAGAGGTGCTGTGGTTGTGGTAGTTCTGGAGTTTAATGAATATTTTTTCCCTGTGTCCTGCATGTCCCTAGAGTTATTTCAGAGAACATATTTGTGCACTTGTTTTACAGAGCCCAATTAAATAATGGCACCTAGCCACATTTGGCAAATCTTGCAAAATAAAGCAAGATTGGATATGGTTAGTAGTTTAACTGTAAACCAGACTAGGAATTTTTTTTAAAATAATCAGTGAAGAAGATGATGGCAAACCTTACTGATGCCAAATGGATGTTTCACAGAGAAATGAGGAAACTAGAGTACTTACTTTATGTCACAGATACATGTCATTACTTGTTAAGATTTGAATTAAAATACATTCATGTTGTTAAAACAATGTCCTGGTGACCTGTCAGAAAGGCTGCTGTGATTTTGTTACATCTCTTTGTCTTTCTAGAACCATCCTGGAATTGTGGAACAGCTGGTCACTTGCCCATTTAATGCTCGTCATCAAGTGCCTAGGGACAAGATCAGCCAACACATATCAAGCTGTGATGACAAACGATGCATTGAGCAGGACATCGGTAAAAATAAATCTTTTGGAATTGACTGTTGACAGCTGTTAAAAGTCCCTTACTTTGAGTTTCAAAAATGGTTTGTTGATTAAGTTATCTTTTGCTTTCTAAAGGACGTTCAGCATCTGTTGCAAGTATTATAGACTGGTTAGATGTTAAATGTGATTTGGAGTGGCATAGGTAAAATAACTACTTTTTTTAATGACCTAGCAGATCATTTGAATCCTTAGTTTCATAAATCAATGACTTTTTATTGTCAAACATTGTGACATAAATTGTGCATGTTATAGTAAAAGGTAGTTGGGGTCAGGTTTTGGAAATAATAAATTTGGGTCACTGGCATCTCCTGTTCAGTGGAGCGAAGCAAGTGGGGACAAAAGCTATATATTACTTTATAATATTCACTTATTTCATAAAAGTGAATGTCATTGTGTTCTTAGTCAACAAATGTTAGTTTGTGTTTTATATGTGATATGAAAGAAACTAAACATTAACATCATACTTGGAAATTGATTGATGTAATCATTTATAGACTGTCCATTGCTTAAATAACTCTAGATGATTTACAGTGCTGCACATAAAAAGTGATTAAAAATCATCAGAAAACTTACAGTACCATCAGCACCCATAGTATACAATATTTTAAGGACTTTTTAAAAACCAGGAAGCCTGAGGCATTTCTTATTTTAGGGAAGTACCATTTTCCAAAAGGTTGGGCATTTACTGAGAAGAGGCATTCTTGAATTCCTAGCCCCTTCACTTTCTGTAGTGTGGGAATCAAGATTGCATGAAACATATTGAGTCTAGACAGAATAAACCCTTCTGTAGGTAGTGGGGTAACTTTTTCCCATCTGCTAGTTGGGTTGATACTGCAAGGAGAAAGAATTCTCTCAGTTCTTTAGATTGAAAAAAAAAAGTTTTAACTACTCAGATTGAAGTACTTTGGAAATCAAAACCTCACTAGATATTTTAGACCTCTTCTCTAATATATGTATAAATGTTCCAGAATAAGTAAGTATGAAAGAACCAATACAGCTTGAATATCATTTAGCATATACCTGAATACTTATCCCTTATTAACCCTATGTACTGTAAAACTGGGAGTAATGACTGTTCTGAGCCAGTGCAACAGTGCTTCATAGTAATTAAGTGTCAAATTGAAGCCTGTATTTAACAGAATATCATCACACTGACTTAATTGTTGTCAAAAGATTGGTATTGACATTAACCACTGGTCATGAACACCTCTGACCACAACCAAATCAGGTTCCGAACAAAAAATTCACACTGTAAGCATCAAATTTTTAAAATTAGGTTTGGGTCAGGACCAAATCGGGTTGCGACCAAAGTTATGGAACGAATTATGGTCATGACCAGAGGTTCTACTGTAATGAAGTTTACATCTTGAATTAAGGCAGGAGAAGGAGGTTATTCTGAGAAAATGATATTATGTTCTTGCAGTTTGAATCCTGATTGTAAGTAAAAAAATAAATTGGGACAAGGGAAGTAAGGAGAACTAGCATTATATTTGCGGTTGGAAGGGAGTTAAATTTCAACTCAGTATTTCAGACTTTTTGTTTGGAGTTTGAAAAAAAACATAGTGTTTTAATTCAATGCTCTTAAATGTTCATGTGTGGGAAGCAATTGGGACTCAAAATGAATTCCTGCTCCTTCATTTTTTAGGGCCTCCAGGTAGATGTTACAGAATATGAGTGTCAAACTTATGGTGTCACATTGCTGTTGTAGGATATAGCACAACATTTTTCCCTTCGCAGAGCTCGGGTGGGCATGACCGCATGACATATCCGGCCTGCGGGCCACCAGTTTGGTACCCTTGTTATAGAAGATGTAGACCTTACTAAGTGCTGCTATCACTCAAATCAATGGAAGAAATAGTCATGGGAATTTTTTTCTTGGCAATGTTTTAAAGAATGGCCTTCAGAATCAGTTATATTGCCACCAAACCTACTAGCCATTAAGCTCCATCATTTCTAACTGAAGCCATTTGTACCCCTTAAGATGGGTTAGTATAGTACAGTCAAATGTGGTTCCAAAATATTAATGCTGAGAGCATTAAATTGGGTCATTTTAGAAGTATTTTTTTCTCATGATTTTGTCTTTTTTTGTTATAGCAAATCAAGCAGAGAATAAAAGAAAAGTGAATGTGATAAGTTCATGGCAATCTCCTCCATGTGAAGAAGATTGGGACAAAGGTGAGAATTGTGTAGTTGATAGAATACTGCAAGTTTGAGCCCTCCCTTTCTCTTTTTGAATGATATTTAATATGAAAAGAAACCCCTGCTCCATTATTTTCTCTCCTGTGCTGTTACTATCCTTGGCTAAGCAGAAATTAGAATATTTTACAACCTAAGGTTATGCATTCTCATGTAGATTAATTATATTTCTGCTTTGCTTCCTTTGACACCAAACCCTAGATTGGTTTTATCTTTAATTTTTAAAAAATGGAACTTATTTTGTTTTCCTTTAGTAAAAACTGATATTTTTGTGCAATAATAGATATAGCAGACCAATCAGGCTCTACCTTTGTTTGGGGCACAAGCTGCTATGCAGTGAACAGGTAAGTTGTGTTTATTTTTCATTCTCTCAACTCTTGTGCAATTCCTGTTTAATGTAAACAGAGAAATTTTCTTATGAATTTTTCTTGAAAAGTTTTGCTATAAATTAGAGACATTGTGGCTTATTGCTGATATTTAGAAAAGATATTTCTTTGTTCTTTGGTGCACTGTTACAGATTAGTCCTCAATTTATGACCATTTGCTTGACCGACAGTTTGAATTAACCATGGCCTCAGAAAGGATAAAGCTTCCATCCAATGCAAAATATCACACATGCGCACCGCAGTCGTGTGATCACGATCTGGGCACTTTGCAATCTGTTCACACGACTGGCTGGTTGCAAAGCTAGCATTGCTGGCATTGGGGTAGCAAAGGATTGCAAAGAAAGCAAAACCAGCAGGATTTCTTCTCAGTTCCCCCAGTGTTACCAACTGCATTTCTTCTTCTTGCCATCACTTCATGGTAACACTGAAGAATATTTGCTGCTGCACTTGTGATTTTTTTTTAAGTCCACCCTTTAATATTAAACCTGTCATGACCTAGATGTGAAAAGTAGTAGTAGTGTCAAAATGATTACGCCGTCAGTTTGTCATTCCTCCTCACCCTTCTAAGCTGTTTTGCATTGCAAAAAGCATTATCTAGATAGAATGTAAAGAGGTTTCATTTGAAAATACAGATAGTCCTCCACTTATGACCACAATTGAGCCAAAAAATTATGTTAAGTGAGTTTTGCCCCATTTTACGACCTTTCCTGCCACAGATGTTAAGTGAATCACTGCAATTGATAAGTTAGGTGACCCGGTTGTTAAATGAATCTGGCTTCCCCATTAACTTTGCTTCTCAGAAGGTGGAATTTTGATCACATGATTACGGGGATGTTGCAGAAGCCATACATTTGAAAAATGGTCATAAGTCACATCTTTCAGTGCCATTCTAACTTTGAATTGTCACGAAATGAACTGTTGTAAGTCGAGGACTGTCTGTAGTCATTCAGGTTTTTGTGCTACAACCTAATTTTTTTTAAATGAACCATAGTAATTGAGGTTTTTTTAGCTTGATTTCCTGAATTAACTATTTCCTGTTATTGCCTAACAAAATGAAATTCAATGTAGAAAAAAGTAAAGTCTTATACACTGAGGCAAGAAAAACCAAGAGTACACATATAGACTGGGTGAAACTAGGCTCAATAGCAGTAACTGTGAGAGGGATCTTGGAGTCTTAGTAGACAACCAGCTAGCTAAATATGAGCCAGCAGTGTGCAGCAGTAGCCAAAAAAGCCAATGCAATCCTAAATTGCATTAACAGGGATACAATCAAGATCTAGTGAGGTACTAATACCACTCTATAAAGCCTGAGTAAGACCGCACCTAGAGTACTGCATCCAGTTTTGGTCACCACACTATGAAAAAGATGTTGAGACTCTAGAAAAAGTGCAAAGAAGAGCAACCAGGATGATTAGGGGACTATAGACTAAAACTTATGAAGAACAGTTACAGGAACTGGGCAGGGCAAGTCTAGTGAAGAGAAGGACCAGGGGAGACATGATAGCAGTCTTCCAATATTTATGGGGCTGCCACAGAGAGGGAATCAAGCTATTTTCCAAGGCACCTGAAGGTCAGACAAGAAATAATGGATGGAAACTGATCAAGGATTCAATCTAGAAATAAGGAGAACTTTTCTGACAGAACAATCAACCAAAGTTGTGGGAGCTTCATCACTGGAGGCTTTCAAGAAGAAATTGGACTACCATTTGTCAGAAATGATGGTGTAGGATCTCTGCTTGGGCGGGGGCAGGGGTGTTGGACTAGATTACCTACAAGATTCCTTCCAACTCTGTTAATCTGCAGAAGTATCTGTACAGTCTGGTGGATTTGGAAAAAGACTATGTGAGATTATTTCAGTGACTCCTTACTCCCTCTACAAGGGATGCTTCCTCTCTTCAAGTTTTGATATACATATCACAGTGATTGATTCTCTTATTAGGTTGTTGACTATTGAAACAAATTGTCGGCATCTTCCTCCAGCAAACCTGCACTAAAACCAGGTGGATATCAACACTAACCAATTGCCTCAAGCAGTCACCCATGCAAGGCAGCAAACAGGAAAGATTCAATTCCTATTTCCTGTTGCAATCACAGATTATGGTCCAGCAGTCTACTGCTGGAACACCGTCGGCCCCCGTACGCTCGCCACTTCCTGTCCTAGCCACCCCATTCCCACCCCCCAGGACTGATGATCTTAATTGGGGCTTATTTTGGGGGAGTAGGGCTTATATTATGAGTATCCTGAAAAATAATGCTAGGGCTTATTTTTGTGGAAACATGGTACTGGCAGCCTCTGACTACTTTTTCAACCTCATTCCTTGTGATGGAACTCAAAGAAGTTTAAAGCTTCCATCATTAACATTTTATATGAATTATATATATCCTTGTCATTGAATTTCCCAGTTCTTGAGTGGAATTTATGCTTGACAGACAGAACTGCCAAAAAGGCAAATCCAGTTTTAGACCATCGGCCCTGAAAACTAGCAATGTAATAATTACAATCAAGATCCATCTTTAATGATTTAGGTAGAAAGCTAATTGAAATTTACTAACTACACTAAGTTAAAATCAAAACTGTCGGTGTATGTAGGTGCCTTCCAGCTTTACTCCAGAGAAGTGGGTTAGAATAAAGTAGCATTAGTTAACCAACTTAAAGAGAGCCTTATGAACTGCATAATGAGTTGGTTTGATAGGACATTCCTTGTATCTTAGCCTAACTAATGCAGGTACCATGTTTCCCTGAAAATAAGACCCACTCTTATATTTTTTGGGGGCTCCAAAATAAGCACTGCAGCTTATTTTCGGGGAAACATGATTTCAGGGTGATCAGCCCGGCTGGGCATCCTATCCCATCCTGGCGCACGCACAAAAGATGGCGAGTGCACGGGAGCTGACATTGTCTGGCAGCTGCAACCACACTCAGGTTACGTAGCCCACACAGCGCAGGTGAATTGATTACCTGTCCAAGCATCAGATAGCATCAGAGGCATGGGGGGATGGCAGACAATCTGGATATGCCAGGCAGGCTGCAGGAAAGCCAAGAGTCGATGGGTCAGAGCGGGCAGGCACTTGTTGGGAGGCTTGTCTTCACATGGTGGCACCGGCAGCAGACAGAGGCAGAAGCAGAAAGATATAGGATGAGAAGGAGGGAGGGGGGAGAGAGAGATCCTATTGACATTGTTAAGCCTGGGTTCCCCAACCAGGGTTAGGTAGACAAGCTAAACAGAATGTGCAGCGTTAGTCAGATAGGCACACAGATAAATGAGTGAGCTAAGCTTGTATGTTTATTAACATACAGTAAAAATAACAGATACGCTTGTGCTATCAAGAATATAGTTTATTCCATTATAAGTTAATAGCATAGTCAAATAACAGTCCAATAGTCATGTATCATGTAGTCAGTCCATTCAGGGATATTCAGTTAGCAAAGTCCATGTAGAATATCCTATGTCAGTTCACTTACAGATCAGTCCTTTGTTGTCTCTCCCGTTTGAGCAATGCAGTCTTGATTCCAAGCAGTAATCGGGGATCATCAAAGCCAGAGTAAGCAAGCTGTAGACTTGCTACTTTTATATTGTTTTCATAACCACTCCCTTAATTGCTATTTCACAGTTAAAGCTGCAGACACTTTAACATACACTAACTATGATTCATAGTTATTATTTCACCTAAACCAGTTAGGGTAAACAATGTTATCTTTTCAGAAGAGATTCAGAAGATCCTGAAGATAAAACTATGCAACTGAGAGCAAGTAGACTTCAGTTGCCAGCTACAGCAATATATGCTAGGTTTCTATATAGTTGTTATGCAAATAAATGCCCAAATCAACCAAGCTGGGTTTTCTCTTTGTTTTTGTTACTCTTTTTTTCTTCTTTTTTCTTTTTTATATTTTCTTTTTTGTTCTGTTTTATTAAATAAAGCAAAAAATAACATCCCTTCTCCATGTAAATGTCAGATAATGCAATGTAAGAATTCAATAATAACCTATTATTTAAAAGTTCCCGTCTTAGGGCTTAGTTAAGAGCTAATGTGGTAATGTTGCTTGCTCATTTATCAATCTTAGTTTAATTATAAAATGACAACAAACCTGGGGGAGGAGGTGAATAGAGATTGTTCAGTATCAGAAATAGCACAATTAAATGCTGAGTAGGACTGTAGCAAATGTCAGTGGCAAATCTGTTTATCTTTCTGTTACTAAGGAACATACAGGGGTATTCGTCCTGATCTACAAAAACTTTAAAAAATATTTCTGAATAATGAACAAAGCAGTAGTCCTTGAGTTATTACAGTATTTGGAACTGGAATTTCTGTTGCTAAGTGATACGGTTGTATCCCATGACCACCCCACTTACCAATGGCAATCCAGGCATTCTCTGTTGCTAGTGTTAATCGAATCCCCCTGGGCAAGGATCCATCCCAACCTAAGCCATTTTTGCCCTTTTGGCTGCCCTACACTGTGATTGTCTCTCTTGCCCTGGTCTCTGTTCACCCCATGGAATGCGATTGCGCCTTGCCCAGATTGCGTATATCTGCCTTGACGAAACTTTGAACTCTTCCAAAGCCTTACAAGAAATTTGTATGTCTTGGGAAGAAAGCCTGGTGTCCCTTCTCAGCAGTGAGAGGAAGAAGAAGACAAAGGTCAACTCAGGGGAGGCGTGCAGGGTTGGCAAAGAGGAGCCCAGGATGGTTGAGGTGGCAGAGCCCAGAGGCAGCAAAATGCAGGACAGCCCAAAAGAGCAGGCATAGAGGCGGATGACTGGTGGGAATCCAGTGCAGGTAGGCTGTTCGGCACCTGAAATTTTGATCACATAATCATGCAGGTGCTGCATGACCATAACATCAGGGACTGAGTGCAGCTACCATTCATTCACTGCTGTTGTAACTTCAAATGGCTGCTGAATGAATGCTTGCTAAGTGAGGACTACCTACGTATTATTCTGCCTCCTGTAAAAAATGCATGTTACATTTAAGCAAAAACAGGAGCATGAACATTTCCTTTTTTTTCTTTTCCTCAGTCCAAGATCCAACCCAATAATAGGACATAGGAGCCATCTAGCTTCAGGCCTGCGAGCTCCTAGAACTTTGCCTTTCATTCTGCCATGGAAGAACTGTAAGTAATGATGATCTCTGCATAGATCTTGGATCATGTACCATAAAGCAGGAGTTTCCAACCTTGGCAACTTTAAGACTTGTGGACTTCAACTTCCAGAATCCTTCAGCCAAGGATTTTCTGGAAGTTTAAGTCCACAAATCTTAAAGTTGCCACGGTTGGAGACCAGTAGTGGGATTCAAATATTGTTGCCACCAGTTCGGTGCCGTGGTTTGGTGGGCGAACTTTGCGCACATACACACACTTTGCTTGCACGTTTGTGCCAAATGCGCACTTTGCGCAGGTGCAGAGGTGTTTGCGCAGGTGCAGAGGCATTCTACCTTGCACAATCTCCTGATTGCTTCAGCAGCTGCCATGCAGCACTCTTCTGTGCTGTGCAAAGCAGCTGCACTTCAAATTCAGTGGATAAAGGTGAGTATGGGAG
This sequence comes from Laticauda colubrina, assembly GCA_015471245.1. Lineage (NCBI taxonomy): Eukaryota > Metazoa > Chordata > Lepidosauria > Squamata > Elapidae > Laticauda > Laticauda colubrina. Next base: position 18,167,643 of record BLBF01000021.1, on the reverse strand, counting down.
GGTGGGTGGGTGGGCCCAACAGCAGACCCATTAGAGCAGTGGAGAAAACTGGTTCAGTCTCCACTGCTGATCGCTCCTACTGGCTCTCCAGAACTGGGCAGAACTAGTCGAATGCCACCACTGTTGGAAACCCCTGCCATAAATCACTCCCAAACAGTGGAGTGTATCATATTAACAGAACATATTGTGGTTTTTCTTTAAAAAAAACAAAAAACAAAGTGCATAATCTCAGTGCGGTATGTGCTGACAACTATGTCCATTATGGTTAAATAGGTAAGAACATAGGAAGACTTATATATGCATTTCACCTAAGGTTAATAATACCGTTTATCATTCATTGATAACATCTGATGGAAATATTTGTATGTCTGAGCATTATAGCAATCCTTATTTGTCATTAAGAGACGCTCATAATTGCTGTTCGCTAAATCAATATACAATCTGTTCACCTTGATGAGAGGCAGCTGTCTCTGGTAAGGGTTAAGGGTTGCACCATAAAATTAATACATGGACCAGCTGCACATATAATATGAATATGGGTCAATAAATATAAGATGTATTTAAAAATATAATTTTTTATAAGAACAAGTTAATTTTAATTATCTTCAGAATGCTTATGAAAATAAGTCACTGAAATGTGAAAAAAATTAAATTGGATTTCAAATGAACAGGGTTTCTGTTTATGGGGATTATTCCCTAGGCAGATAATTAATAAACTTTAAAACTACTATGCTGCTCAGTTCATCCCAGTTGATGCAGGAATAGAAGGCAAGTTACTAGTGTAATTGATTTGTCCTGAGGAAATTGGGAGAGTGTTCCACCTTGGACATGAAGCCAGCTGGGTGACGTTTTTATGTAGCTGTCATGGGATAAGTGTTTGATTTCATTATTCTTGTCTCACTAGACAATAGGGGGCGCGATTTACCCCTAACTTCTCTGAAACAGTTGCTTTGAAATATAAGTGCTAGAGAAGAAGAGGCATAAATAGCATCTTAACAGTTGTTTGATTTTTAGTATTAATTCCTGTTAAATTTGGTAGGAACTTCATAGTGAACAGCTGCATTAGGCTTGGTTTGCAGGGCAACTCATAAGCTGCAACAATCTGGAATATGTTGCTTTGTTATTCTTGTCTCTCCCTGGGCAGGAACAAAGGGGAATGAGTGGACTAACATCATTTTTTTCTCTCTCCAGTTCTATCCCTGAGGTGACAAAATGCTTCTTCCAATTCTAAAGTTATAATCAGATAAAAGAAAGAATGCAATTGTCTTCCAGTGCTTCTTTTTCCTGGTTATATATAACATATGACTGAGTTAACTCAAGGTTAACCGCACCAAATTTGACTGCAGAAAATACAACTTCAACAGAGTGGTCAATGTTTGGAATACTCCACCTGACTGTGGTTTCTTCCCCAAAAACTTTAACCTTAGACTGTCTACTATTGACCTCACCCCCTTCCTAAGAGGCCTGTAGGGGCATACATAAGCACACCAATCATGCCTACCATCCCTGTCCTATTTTTTTTTTTATTAAGTATCTCATATATTCAAAACTATATTTATTCTTATACCTGCATCTTGTAAGCGATTGACAAATCAAATACTAAAAAAAAAAAAAAGCAAACTGGGCCTCATAATTTCAGAACAGCTAAAGCTTTGTGTGTGTGCACCAGAGATTGTATTTGCAAAAGTAACTTGCAACAAATATTTTCTGGGACGTCATTAGTTAAATATGACTTCACATGAATGCAATTCTTTTTCTCTTCTGACAAACAAGATTTGTGACATAAATGCAAAGATGTCCTTTTACATTTGCCATTTAAACATTGGGATAGGTAGAGACGGGAGGATTATCTTGGGATTTTTGCTTCTCTGAAAGAAAGGGACCCATTTTGCTTTAGACAGTGGCGCCCATGAATCTAGTGATGCCAGCTATAAAACATTGGAAGAAGAAAATTATGTATCCATTGCTTAATGAGTCCATCCTCCAATTTCTCAGGAGATTAGATGCTAATTAAAATATATTTGGTTGTATAGATGTATGCCACATAAATTACTTTATAAATCAGCTTGCTGTAGATGAGAGTGGATGTATGAAATTTGAAAAGGTGTTTGGGAAAAATCAACAGATAATTTTCTTTGGCATGTAGGTACATGCATATTTACATATGTGCTGAAAAAATGAAGGGAGAAAAAGATCATTGAGGTTGAAGTAAGGATTTTCCATAGGACAAACCTTGGGTAGCTAAATACCAATAAAAAGGGGTGGGGAGCAGGCTATTTGGCCTAAAGGAAGATTTGAGCTGGGAAAGTAAGTCTTATGATCCCTCAATCTTTTTCTTGTACTTTTATTGAAAGCTCTGAATTTTTGAGAATATAGCTCCACTGGTCTCACACATACTTCAAAACTAGAGCATTTACGATGGAGTGCAAGACAGTGACTTAACTTGCATAAGGTAATTAAGGAAATAATAACATCAGCATTTGAGTGTCACTGAAAGTAATTTAAGAGTCACTCTTCAGTTTAAAATGCTCCATTAAGCCCAGTGTTTTAGAACAGTAATCCAAATGTTTCTTCTTTTTTATTAATCTGTCTAATTGAACTATCTTGAAGATAGCATTGGGAGAGTTTTATATCAAATTTGCTATACATTTTTTAGGAAAAAGTGTGTGATATAGATTATTCTCATGTCATTACAGATAGTTCTGAACTTGTGACGATTCATTTAATGATGATTACAATGGCACTGAAAAAAGTGAGTTGTAACCGTTGCACCACTTTGTCCACAGCAGAGGACAAATGTCATAAACCGAGCCAATTACCAAGCATCCAAGTTACAATCATGTGATTATGGGAGTGGTGCAACGGTCATAATTTTGAGAATGGATCATAGGACACTTTTTTCAATGCCATCATAACTTTAAACCACTATTAAGCAAATGGTTGTAAGTCAAAGACTACCTGTAGTTAGCTTTATATTGAGTTTTCTGTTCTAAATTATGGCTTAGATATCTTTTAACTACTTTGGAAAAATAAGCATTGGGCTAAGTTCTTCTTTTAACATTGGCTACTTATATCTGAAATGTTACAAAACATGTTAACATTGCTTGAAGAATGTTGACATGAGTTGGACAATGGGACCTAACCAACAACATGACATTTAATGTGAAGAAAAGCATGGTTTTATACTTAGGCAAGAAAAATCAACAGCACAAGTACAGTGTAGGCAAAACCTGGCTCAAAAACAGTAATTGTGAGACTTCCGGTTTGAGCTTCTTTGGCGACAGACCAAAATCTCATATCTCCAAGGCTTTGATCCGTGCTCGCCGCTGGAGCACCCCGAGCTGGCTGGTTTCAGGGCTAAGCCACCCCATAGAAGTGGTAAAGAGGGGGGAGACTGCCTGCAGGGTTGAGGAGAGCCGCATCTCCTCCCCAGCTGGCCATTACTCCCTTTCCCGAAGACGGTTGTAGCAGTGGTCAGAAATGGCTACCACAAAGAAGAACTCGACCGGAAAAGAATGTGCAGGAGGAAGATAAGAGAAAGTTTTGGTTGATCAGGTCAAACAGCAAAAGCAACAAATAAAGTATCCTGGAAATTAAACTTAACAACATTATTCCCAAAGAAGATTTTGAAACTGCGAAGGAAAGAGAGAAGGGAAACGATTTGGTTTTTTTCTTAAGCTAAGAGACTTAAACAAGAAATTGAAAAAAAAAATACACTTTGACATTAATTGGCATCTAAGCTGAAAATAAAAGTCAAAGGGATAATAAAGATTTCTGGACATTAAAAGTTTTTAAAAGCTGGAAAGGAGAAAAAAAGAATAGAAGGGCAGGATCTGGAAAAATGGAGGAGATTGCCTGGAATTAAGGAATTGGAACTGCAGTTAAAAGGAACTCACCGTGAAATTTTAACAAAATTCCTCAAAGGTACATTTTAATGGAAACTTGGTAACAAAATAATAGAACCCCAGGAAGAGAAAGTGGAAAAAAGAAGCAAATAGAAATAGCCTTGGATTATTTGGATTACTTGGTGATTTTTGATTTTTGCATCTGGATGACAAATTAACTGGGCGGTTGTTTAAAAGTTTTTAAAATGGTATCACTCTTAGAAGAACTGAAAACAGAACTTTAAAAATAGAAAGAAGATGCACAAGAAGGGAGAAGTTCTTTTGGCTTCGTGTTTCAATTCTTAGAAATGGAGATCTGGAACTATGAGAAGCAACAAGAAACACTTGCAGAATAAGAAGATTGGGACAAAGAAGAAGCCATCTTTAATGATCAAATAATTTTAAGTGGGAAAAAAGAAAAGGGGGGAAAGAGAGTGAAAGGTTTAAGTCTAAAAAAAAACAACCAAAAAGAAGGACAATTTGAAAGATAAGTACAATATTAGAAAAACAGAAGAGGGGATTACAGATGAGAGAGTTAGAAGCAGAGACGAGGGGCTAAAAAGGGGAGGGAGAAGAAGAGGGGGTAGAAGGCAAGGAAAAGCTGTAAAAGACAAACAAGAAATAGAGAAACAGGGAAAAGATATAAGGATTGTAACCATAAGTTTGTTTAGAGATAATGGGTGAAAATGTAATTGTAAAACGGATTCTGCAAAGGTACATAAGATAGCATTGTTATATTATAAATAGAAATAATTTCAGAAGATATGATGATGGATAAAATATTTATTGTAATGTTTGCTAATAAATAAATGAATTAAAATGATTGAGAGAATTAAAAGGGAACATTTTTAATTATTAGTAATGATTTATAAAAATATAAGTAAGAAATATGGGGAAAAAAGAATGAACCATGGAAAGTTTATGTGTTCCCAAGGAAGTATGATATTCAATTGAAAAGAAATGTTAAAGATGTTAAGACTTTAATGTATATTAGTGATAGAATTGAATTGAAATGGTATGTGTGTTTTATATATATATATCTATATATATGTGTGTGTGTGTGTGTGTGTGTTTTTAAGTTTTTGCGGATACTTACATGTGTGCTGTTCAGCTTCCTTCGGGTATTATCCCACGTCATTGTAGTGCTTTCAAAGTTGTAGCAACGTTTCAGCAGAATCTCATCTGCCATCATCAGGCTTCTGTATGGATGTGGGTCTCACAGCTTTTGGTTTCAAATTCGAGGCTGGCCTATTCTGATTGGCTGGGAGTTTTGGTCTGTGTTCACTGGACTTGGAGTTTGTTTGATTGGTGTTTCTGGTTTCTTCTGTCTGTTTTGTGGCTTTGATTGGCTGGCAACACTCTGCTCCTGCACTGGAGCTTAAATAAGAGTTTGAATAGATAAAATTAAAGGATATAAAGGTGTCATACTCTAATTGGTAACTACAGGGAAAAATTTGCTTTATAAGAAAAGATAATATGAAATTGTAACAGGACAGACAAAAGTATAAATATAATGGTTTGACTTGAATTGAGATGAGATAATTAAAACAAAGTTGAGAAAATTAAAAGAAGGGAAAAACTATCTAGAAAATATAAGATGGTAATAAGATATGTAATAGAATATAAAAATGAGCATGAAATTGAGTTTTGTGTCTGTATGATAGTGATAACCTGGGACCATGCTATTTTCAAAAAAGATGTTTTATTTGTATTTTGTCTTTGTGAAAACCCAAATAAAATTTAAAAGAAAAACAGTAATTGTGAGAGAGATCTTGGAATCCTAGTGGACAATCACTTAAACATGAACCAGCAGTGTATGGCAATAGCCAAAAAAGCTAATACAATCCTTGGTTGTATAAACGGAGTCATTGAATCAAAATCATGTGAAGTATTCGTACCGCTCTATAAAGCCTTAGTAAGGGCACACGTGGAGTATTGCATCCAGTTTTGGTCATTGCATCATAAAAAAGATGTTGAGACTTTGGACAAAGTGCAAAGAACAGCAACTAAGATGACTAAAAGCTTGGAGACAAAAACATGAAAATGTGTGCAGGAATTGGTTATGGCCAATCTAGAGTAAAGAAAGACTATGGGTGATAGAATAGCAACATTCCAGTATTTGAGGGGCTGTGACAAAGAAAAGAGTGTCAGCGTATTTTCCAAAGCACCAGAAGGCAAGACAAGAAATAATGGATGGAAATTAATCAAGGAGAGGAGCAACCTGGAATTAAGGAGACACTTCCTAACAGTGAGGACAATTAATCAATGGAACAGCTTGCCTTCAGAAGATGTCGGTGCTTCATCACTGGAGAAAAAACTGGACAGCCAGTTTTTGAAATGAAATGGTATAGGATCTCCTGCTTGATCAGTGGGTTGGATCAGAAGACCTCCAAGGTTCCTTCCAGCTCTATTCCGATTGATTGATTGATTGATTGATTGTTGCTTATCGGCCCTTAAATAGAGAGAGGTTGCTCTCTACTGCTGGAGCAAATGAAAGAGAACCCTGACTTACAACTGTGTGGAGCCTGGAATTTCCATTGTAAGTTGTGATTGTCGAAAGTTGAGACATTGACCTAATTTTTCAAACTTTATTTTCCCACAGCCATAAAGCAAATGCTGCAGGGTTAAATATGTGAATACATTCCTAACAGGTGTTATTTTTGCCAGAAACCAACAAAAAGGCCAATTTCTGGCAAAAAAAAACCCACCATAAATTGCATTATGTCACTGGGGAACACAACAACCAGCTGTAAGGGTGAACCATTTGCCAAACATCCAAAATGCGGTCAAGAGACCGCCGAAGGGTGTACACTACTGTCAAATCTCTACAACTGGGTCATAGGTACCTCGGGGAGGGGTGGTTCCTAACTTCAGATGATTGCTAAACAAGATCTACCTTTAATACTACTAAAGCCCATGTCCCACTGCACCAACAGATGCAAAGAGGATGTAAAACGTTAAAAAAAGCTTGCCATCCGTTGGAAAACATGATGCATCCGTTGTGTAATCACTGCATATGTGTTTCATAAACTCTATCCCTCCAGCTCAGTCCACTGAGATTTCATCCACGCAAGAAGTTTTGAGCTGCACAAAACTTTTTGAGCGGATGAACTTTCCACCGTGTACAATGTACATCTGCGACATATATGGGCAACAAACGTTCTATGTCCGTTATCATCCGTTAAACATCCGCTGTATCCTCTTGGCATCCACCGGCCATCCTTGCAACTCACATCAGCTGCAGCTGAAAACGGAAAGAGGGAGGAAACGAAAGGTACACGGAACGTCCACAGAGCGTTTGTAGCATGGAAATAGAAAGCGGATGCATCTCGTATATAAAGCATTAAAACGTACAAAACGTTTGTATCTGGGATGTATCTCAGATATTTAGGATGTCTGGAGTATGCCTAGAGTATGTGGAAGGACACCTAGCGAACAACCGATATTTCCAAAAAAAAGGGGGAGGAAATCACCTGGATCTCAGCATGAGTCCAGCAACCATGGTGTACAGACCTCTTCACCCTTGGTCTTGCTCTTCCACATCATCCATTGTTCTCCACCATGGATCATAACACAGTCCTTATGGTAGCTGCGATCATTCAACACCAGAACCAAGCCCTGTTCAGACTGTTTCACCTTTTCTACACAAGGAGAAGAAGGAGACGTTCAACAGCTGTGTGGGTCCGAGGATGGATCGGGAGAAGAATGGAGTTTGGACTGTATGACAAGCTGATGGTGGAGTGAGGAATGAAGACACTTGTGCATTCCAGCACTTCATGAGGATGCTGCCAGCCATGTTTGACGAAATTGTGGAGCGTCTGAGACCCAGGTTGACCAAGCAGAGCACCAACTTCCGTCCCAGCCTGGACCCTGGGCTGAAGGTGGCACTGGCTCTGCGCCACCTGGCCTCCGGGACCACGTTCAGAAACATACAGTACACGTGGAGGGTGCCACACAACACCATCAGCATTGTGGTCAGAGAAGTGGTGCAGGCCATCATCGAAGAATACCTGGAGGAGCTCCTCCAGTGTCCCTCCACTGAAAAAGGCAGGAGGAAAGTTGCAGACTTATTACAACTACAAGGGCTTCTTCAGTATCATCCTTTTTGCCATGGTTGATGCTGACTACAAGTTCATGTACATCGATGCTTCAGGCAACGGGTCAGCTTCAAATAGCCAGGTATACAATGCAAGTGACCTCAAGGATGGGCTGGAACGCAACCTCATCATGGGTTTTCTAGATCCAGACCCCGACCCAACGACACACAAGAAGTGCCCTACTTCATCGTGGGGGATGACACCTTCTACCTCAGAACCTACCTCATGAAGCCCTACAGTTCAAGATACTTCACCCGTGAAGAGAGGATCTTCAACTACAGGCTGTCCAGGGCAAGACGGGTAGTGGAGAATGCCTTTGGCATCCTGGCCAACAGGTTCCAGGTACTTCTCACCACCATGCAGCACCACCCAGAGACTGTGAGGAGCATCGTGGAAGCTTGCTGCATCCTGCACAATCTCATGCGCACCCGCTACCCAGTGTTGCAGAACAGGCTTGTGGACCGTCAACAAGGGAATGGGGACATGGAGCCTGGTGAATGGAGGCAAGGACGAAACCTGATAGACACTGTGGATGTACAAGGCCCCAACAGAGCTTCATGTGAAGGGAAGAAGCAGCGCAACCTCCTGAGACACAGGTGCAACTCCCCAGCTGGAGCAGTGGAGTGGCAAGACAGGATGATAGATGGTTAATGGATGCTTCCTTGAGCCTGTCTCATAACACTGATGAGATTGTGCCATGTATGTTGAGTGGCCCTACAATGAATAGGGCATTAATAAAGAGCTTTGTTTATTTTGAAATGTGTTGATCAATGAATAAATTGTTATTAATAATAAAGCTCCATATGTGTGGCAGCTGGGAGGCTGGACCAAACAGTCCCACTATGCTTGCACTGGAGGTTTATCTATCCCATGGCTATCCTTACCTATCCCACAACTATCCTTACCCCTCCCACAAGCATGCAAAAGCTTAACCATTTTTTCAAAGTTTTCACCAACACTTTATTAAATAAAAAAAATGAACCAAGTGTGTGAAGCAAAGATTACCTTTATTAATTAATAACTGTCTGAAGTAAATTGTATGACTTTATTAAAAAAGCAAAATGAACCAAGTAAAGTGTCTCAAGCAAAGATAAAGTGAACAGGTAACAACTCAATCTCTGGCACTATTCTCAGTCACTCTGAGGCATGTCCATGGTCTCAGCTGTTAAGCGGCTAGGGACTGTGGAGGTGGCTGTGGCTGGAGTGCTTGTCTGAGGCACCATTGGGGTGCTTGGCCCCGAGAGTACAACGGGATGGTGTGTTCAGGAAGGTCTCAGAGAGCTGACTCTGTCCCGTGAGGTTGAGAGGCCCTTCATCAAGTCCTTGGGATGTCAGGCACAAGACTGATGACAGATTGTCTGTTGACGGGCTTGACTGTGGGGTGGAGGAAGGAGGAGTGTAGTGGGGCTGTCTGTTCTGCAGCTGGGCGAGGTGTAGTGTCTGTGGCGTGCGATGAACCTGGGCCTGGACTGCGAAGGGCAGTTTCTGCTGTGGGAAGTCCTGGTAGTCGTAGCCTTGGTAGGTGATGGGCTGTTGAAAGCCGTGGAAAGGTGGTGACATCACCTGGGGTGGAGGAGCAGACCTGGATTGGGTCGGAGCAGGTTCAGCTGGGCCTTGAGGGTTGTGCTGAAGTGCTGTGATCTTTTGCTTCATCACCTGGTATTGGGCCTCGGGCAGGTCCATGAGGGTCTGGCTCACGTAGGTGATGAAGGGCTTCCGATCCAAGGATGGTATATCGCTGTGGACCAGCTGAGAGAGAAGTTCTGTGCTGGTCTTGATTGTGTCCCTGATCTCCAACAGGACAGTGTGGCTCTGGTCCTCCAGTCTGCCTCTTTGCTTTCATCTTGTTGAGCTGGTGGGTGTGGGTTGGTCTTTGGTGGCTGCCGCTTCTTGCTTCATTTGTGACAGGGGATCCTCCAAGTCCTCCGGCATGGGGAGTGCAGCTGTCGGGGGAGGGTCTGTGCCATGGAGCCCTCCCAAGATACCTGCCTGGACAGGGCAGCTGTCTCCTGGCTGGAAGAGGACTGGCTGTCTGTGGGCTGTCTGAGGGAGAGGGGTGTCAGAGGGGCTGCTCCTTGGTGGCGGACCTCACCCTCCAGGAAGCTGCACTTGGCCATGACATACATCTCCTGGTCAGTGAGCTTGACAGCGGCCTGCCGAGATTTTTTGAGGTGTCGCTTGCCATACCAGGTGTGCATGTGCTTCCACCATCCCAGGAGTACTTCTGCAGTGTAGTACTTCTGCCCAGGCTCTCTGCCTTGTCTCTCCAAGCTGCCTGCTTCTTCTTGGTGTCGCGATACAGTCTGTGGCCCTTTCTCCACAGGTACTCGTTCTCCCTCAGCCATTCCAGCACCTCCTCCTCATGGTCCTCGGAAACGATGTACTGTTTCCTCTCTCCCTTTTCCTTCCCTTGCCTCTTCCTCCCTCTGGCAGGGGCTTCAGCAGCAGGGCCTTCAGGGGCTTCACCAGCAGGGCTTTGAGGGCCTTGGGGCTGGTTCACCACAGCAGCAGCAGTAGCAGCAGCACCAGCAGCTTCAGAGTCAGTGCCAGGGGGTGGGATGGTGGTTCTGTCCTTCTTGCCAGGGCTGGCAGGAGTAGGCACAGCCTTTCTCTTCTTCCCTAACTGACGAACCATGGTGTTATTTGAAGATGTCTGTGGCAGCCCGTCTTCCCTCTGAATGCTGACTGCGTGCGAGCTGCATCCTTTTATATCCACGGAGCTGATGCAATTCATCCTCCCAGCATGCGCAGTGAACGCTTTGCATCCGATATACATCCGCTATGCATCCGCTTTGCTTCCTATAGGCGTCCGTGATGCATCCGCATCATCCACTACGCATCCGCCCCTTCCGCTATGCGTCCGCTTCGCAATTCTCCCCCAGAAGCCCTTCGGATGTGTCATCCGCTTCCATCCACTTCCATCCGCTAGGCTTCCTCCAAACATCCGTTTAACATCCCCGCTACATACTACCCACGTCCGTTCCTTTCCATTCTTTTCTGTTCTGTTTATGCAAATTTGGGCCACTTTTTGGAGCGGATAACAACGGATGGAGCCACCCCCGTAATTTTGCTCATCCGTTGTGTCCTTTTTGCATATGTTTTGCATCCATTGGCTAGTGGTACCTAGCCTTAAGTAAGTAATGCTTCCAGCATTAGACAATTAATGGAAAGGCCAGTGTTCTGTTCAAAGCCTTTATTTGATCACTAGACCAAATGTCCAAACAATGTTTTTGCATTTTAGGAAGTTATTTTTTAAACTTTTGTTAGATCAAAAATGTGAAGGAGTTTTGACAAATTCCACAAAATCTTTTGTCATTAGCTGAGTTTAATGGAAGCTGAAGTCCAAAATGTATAGAAAATAATAGGCAGTTAGTGCCTTTGTGTTAGACATTGTGCAACTCTCATGAAAGTCCTTTGAAAGATAATGTGTAATAGCTCGGTATTAGTCACTAATAGCTTTGTCTGTTATTTTCCAATAGGGAAAATAGATCAATGAGAAAATATTATAAGAAAATAGCCTATTTGCATAAATAATTGTTCCTTAGTATATTATTGATTTTTTTTCAAAAGCCCTACCTCAACTTAAGGATAACATTTGAGAATTGTAATGGCTAGATACAGATAGGATCTGATAGTAAAGGACTCCCAGTTAAATATTTCTGTTCTTGTTTCTGTTTCATTAAATATTTTGATTTTGTGAAATGCAGATATATACAGTGATCACTTTAAATTTACTGTATTTCCAGGTTTCTTTTGCCCTACCCTCTGTCGTATTTTTTAATTCTAATTCTACTAGGGAGTGGTGGGTGAGAAATTAGCAGAGAATGTATTGAACTTTCTCACCCCACAAAAAAAGATTGGGCCGTGAGATTACAGTTTCTCCATGACAAATGTAAATATTCATTAATTTGATTTATAACCCATCTTTCATCCAGGAATTGAAAGGAGCATACATAGAGGCCCTTTCCTCCTATTTTTCCTCAGAACATAACCTTATGAGTAGCTTAATTTGAGACATAGATGTGCATTCATCAATTTGATTTATACCCTAGCTTTCATCCAAGAGCTGAAGGGAACGGTGCATACCCTATTTTTCCCAGAATAATAACTGTATAAATAGCTCAGTCAGAGACATTGTTACCCATTGAGCTTCTATTGGAAGGAATGGGTTTGAACTAGGTGCTGTCTATTAGACTTCCAATATCTGAGCTACTATACCACACTACATCAAATAAGAGAATAAGGGAGAGCGAAATAAATTTCCTATGTGCCTCAACCATTGCTTCAAACTGAAGCTAAGAAAGACACTTCTGGAAATGCAGCCTGGAGTTAATTCACACAATGGTTTGGAACAACTTGCTTTGTTCAAGTGCATTGCAAAAGTCTCAATCAATTTCCAGCTTTACGGATATGGATATATATATATATGTTTTTTTAAGTTTTCATGGGTACTTACATGTATGCTGTTCAGCTTCCTTTGGGTATTATCCCACGTCATTGTAGTTGTGCTTTTAAAGCTGTAGCAACGTTTCGGCAGAATCTCATCTGCCATCATCAGGCTTCTGTATTGAGTTTGTATGTGGGTCAGGCTATCACAGCCGTTAGTTTTAAATTTGAGGCTAGCCTACTGTTGTCCCAGGATGGTTTTGTCTACATCCTGATTGGTTGGGAGTCTTGATCTGTGTTTATTGGTCTTGGAGTTTGTTTGATTGGTGTTTCTGGTTTCTTTTGTCTGTTTTTTGGCTTTGATTGGCTGGCAACACTGTGTTCCTGTGTTGGAGGCTTTCAGTGCAGCTTGGCTTCGAGTAAAAGGACAGCTATCATCTATTAGGAAGCTAGGTTTCATCTGGGTGCCTGGTTGGGATGTGTTTGAGCTGGAGGTATCAGGGGGAGTCTGTGCCCAGGTGTTTGCCTGGCTTGTGGTGTGGAGATCTTTCTATTTGAGAGTGCAGGAAAACCAAGGCATATACGAAGTTCCCTGTGCGTCATGCCCGGCCACATACATTGGACAGACCAATAGAAGAATAAGTACCCGCCTGGATGAACACAAAAATTCAGTAAAAAAGCTGGGACACACCTCCTCATTAGTCCAACACATGAAAGCCACAGGTCACAACATCAACTTCAATGGCACTAAAACCCTAGCCACTATAGAAAACCCCAGCCACAGAATCATCAGAGAAGCCATAGAGATTGAAAAAAGACCTGAAAGCATGAATAGAAGAGATGATTCCACCAGACTGTCAGTCATTTGGAAGCCTGCACTCTCTTTATATGTGTCTTGTCTGCCAGGCGTTTGGTTCTGGCAATTAGCGTTTTGGCCCAGCACGGAGTTTATCTGTGCTGGGTGGTGGTGGGATTGGGCATTGAGGTAGCTATTGGTGTGTGTTTTCTTCTGGTATACAGTGTGTCCTAGTGTGCCATCTGTTTTTTTGTAGATTAGTACATCTAGGAATGGTAGTTGTTTCCATTTCCATGGTGAACTTGATTTTGGGGTGTGTGCTGTTTAGGTGTGTTAGGAAATTGTTTAGGTTTTCTTTTCCATGGGGCCAGATCACAAATGTGTCATCAATATATCTTAACCATAGTTTGGGTTTGTGGGTGGCATTAGCCAGGGCTCTGGATTCGAATTCTTCCATGAACAGGTTTGCAATGACAGGTGACAGTGGTGATCCCATAGGGGATCCTTCAATTTGCTTGTATCTTTGTCCTCTGTATATGAAATATAAGTTGGTTAAGCAATGTTCTGTTAGTTCTATGAGGTGTTTAGCTGGTTGGTATTTATTTTTGATGATTTCAAGAGTTTCTTTTATCAGGACTTGAGTGAATAGTGAAACCACGTCAAACTTACAAGCAGATCTTCTTGTTCCACATGTAGATCTTTGATCATTTCCAAGAAGTGGTATGAGTTTTGTACATGTGAAGCTGCAGTTTCAGCATGGGGCTGTAGTTGTTTTGCTAAGTGTTTAGCTAGGCTTTGTAGTGGTGCTCCTTTGGAGCTGACCACGGGTAGTCATATATATAATGTTTATATATGTTTGTGTATATCTATATCTATATCTATCTATCTATCTATCTATCTATCTATCTATCTATCTATCTATCTATATATATATATATGTGTTTTCTTAAGTTTTTGCGGGTACTTACATGTATGCTGTTCAGCTTCCTTCAGGTATTATCCCACGTCATTGTAGTTGTGCTTTTAAAATTGTAGTTGTGCTTTAAAAGCACAACTACCATGACATGGGAAAATACCCGAACAAAGCTGAACATATATTTGCTTTCTGAGGTTTTCGCGGGTATTTGTGGGTATGGGTCTGGTGTCATTCTTCATGTTAGGTACTTGTTTATTAATGAGGGCAGGTTTCCAAATGGCTGGTAGGCGGGAGGTATCATCTCTTTTATTGATGCTGTGTGGGCGTTTTTCTATCTCTATGGCTTCTCTGATTATTCTGTTGTTGAAGTGTTCGGTTTTGGTGATAGTTCTGGTATTTTTAAAGTCAATTTCATGTCCTGTGGTTTTGAGGTGTTGGACCAGGGAAGAGGTCAGTTCTTCTTTTTTGATTGAGTTTTTGTGTTCTTCAATGTGTGCACTTATTCTTCTGTTAGTTTGTCTGATGTATGTGATGGGGCAGGCGGTGCAAGGGATTCCTGTCTCGTGCCACACAAGATGCTACCACCACACTTCCATGTAGAAAAAAGACTCACACCCACACAGAAGATGAGACACGGCCACGGACCAGAAGCCGTACCGCAGCTGCATCACTACCCGCTTCAAACCCCTCCGACCCATACAAGAAGCGAACGGACACCCACCATGAAGATGTGGCACGACCACGGACGCGAAGCCAAACAACAGGATCACAGCTCACCAGCTCAAATCCCCCAGCAACTAAGACTAACCTGAGCACAACCAAGCCCCCACCTGAACAGAACACACCCCCAACCAATCAGAACACAACCAAACCCCCGACCAATTTTTGTAATGGTTTCCACAAAAGAAAAGTTAACGGTTTCCACAAAAATAAAATCACCAGCTTGATCCACAAAAACACACTGAGACATAATAGAGACCTAGAAGATGAACAGACCTATGGAACAGCTGTCCTGCCCTACATAAGAGGTACTACAGACAAAATCAGTAAGATACTACACAGGCATCACATCAAGACTGCCTTCAAAACAGGCAAAAAAATAGCATCCATCCTTAGAAACCCCAAAGATAAAATTGACCTGGAAAACCAAGGCATATATGAAGTTCCCTGTGCATCATGCCCGGCCACATACATTGGAAAGATCTCCACACCACAAGCCAGGCAAACACCTGGGCACAAACAGACTCCCCCTGATACCTCCAGCTCAAACACACCCCAACCAGGCACCCAGATGAAACCTAGCTTCCTAATAGATGATAGCCGTCCTTTTACCCAAGGCCAAGCTGCACTGAAAGCCTCCAATACAGGAACACAGTGTTGCCAGCCAATCAAAGCCACAAAACAGACAGAAGAAACTAGAAACACCAATCAAGCAGAACACAGCTAACTCCAAGACCAGTAAACACAGACCAAGACTCCCAACCAATCAGGGTGAAGAAAAAACCATTCTGGTTCAACAGTAGGCTAACCTCAAATTTAAAACTGAAATGGCTGTGATAGCCTGACTCACATACGAACTCAATACAGAAGCCTGATGATGGCAGATGAGATTCTGCCAAAACGTTGCTAAAACTTTAAAAGCACAACTACAATGACGTGGGATAATACTCGAAGGAAGCTGAACTGCATACATGTAAATACCCACGTAAACTTAAGAAAACTGGTGTGCCTGACATTTCTCATGTGTAGATTATCATAGCTTCTATTTTAAAGTCTAAAACTGCTTGCTTTTCATTTAATTGCAGATGCTGAAAATTGAAGCCCATGGCAAAAGCTGTTCCTTCCATTGGCTCTCAAGTATTCATTATCTATTCTCAGAAAGATTGAAATGCCAGCAAAGACACTGATGCCAAGTTATTTTTTTGTTTGAGATTGCAAAATTAAAAGAATTGAAGTTCTTAAGTGCATATGGGCCAGTTAACAATATAGTTCCCAACAGCATGTCATTTAATTGTTACTATGAATGTAGAAGTTCACTCCTAAAAGGCTAGTAAAGTAAATGAACTTGGTATAAAACCAAGGAGTATAAGAAATTTCCAGACAATGAAAAATGGTTTACTACAGGATTCAAGGACTCTAGCTTTCTAGATGTTGAGGTATAATTCCTAGCATTTGTTATCGACAATGCCAGCTGCAGTTCCCCAAAATTGGAA
Organism: Laticauda colubrina; assembly: GCA_015471245.1. Classification (NCBI taxonomy): domain Eukaryota; kingdom Metazoa; phylum Chordata; class Lepidosauria; order Squamata; family Elapidae; genus Laticauda; species Laticauda colubrina. The sequence goes on along the minus strand of BLBF01000021.1, from coordinate 18,151,351 downwards.
TCCATCAGTATTTGGAAAACCACATATTTTCCACCCCAGTTAAATAACTGCCTTGATATGGCAAGTCATGATCCATCCCCATTTCCAAGATAGGAGATCTGTTTCTTAGCACACAAACACATCTGATGCTGCAATTCAGTTTTCTGAATGATTTATGACATATTTTTAGGCCCAGCTTTATTTTTGTTTTATTTTATAGAGTCAAGGAGTATGGCAGGGTAGCCTTATGGGGAAATGGGAAGCATAAAAAATAAATAACATTGTTTGCTTTAAACCTTTGTAGATGTAAAAAGCTGTCTTTTGGTATGTTCAGATATATTTTGACAAATGTGATGGTCCATCTTGGAAATTTTGAGGTTTGTATTAGAGGGGAAATGACAACATCAATTGCTTGAATAAAGATTTGCAGTTTACTTTGAAGACTTTCTTCATGAACTCTAGTCAGTTTCAGTGGCAAAATCTAAACAACAAATGCATTCTTTTTTAGGAAGTTTGTAAATGTTCTGTTACTACAATCATTTTAGATGCTGAAGAGCAGTGACTTCAGTTACTGGTAAATTTTCCTTTTTCTGATTGTTTCTGCAAAAATGTTTACCGTAAAATTCAGTTTAAAGCTTTAACTAAAATAGTTCTCAGTAATTAAATTGTTGTGTCTTAATTTTATCAAAAACAGTGCCGGAAGACAACCATTTGATGTGGATGAGGGGCTAGCTATTTCCAAGCTCTCTCAGGAATATTGCAGTCCCAACACTACTTAATTGGCTGTCTCTGGGCATTACCTCAAGAAGAAATAAGAACAGAGCTCATTTCATTTGTTGTATACAATAGGACTTAGTATCACACTGAATTTGCTAATTGCTATTAGTATATGCAAGGATGCACTGCAGAGCTACTCCTTATACTAAGCGTTTCTCTTCAAAGTCTCACTTTGGAAAATAGCCATGGAATCCTGAAAAAAATGCATAGACAGTTTACGTAATTGTGGGGAAGAGCTATACAAACATTCCACCCCAGTCTGGGGTTTTCTACTTTCAAATCCAAAGTGCTGCATAGCTGTACAGTCAAATATATCCAAGATTTGGACTTTGGAGAGCTTGTTCTTTGAAATTCAAAACTTTCTTCCAACAAACATTAACCTAATCAAAAATGTTGATATTTATTTTGTATTAATGCAGAAGAAGCAATCTGTAATAACCTTAAAATGTTTATATCCCCAACAGAATCTGCAGCAAACCATAGTCCTAGCGAAAGTTTATAATCTACAAGTGACAAAATCATACATGCCTGATGCAAGTATGTAAACTATAGCACCATCAACCCCTGGCAATCACTGGAGCAACAGACGTCACAGCCAGATCACCCTCATATCCAAATTATAGCACTTGTATGATTATGTCATCTCTTAACATATCACTTGCCCCTCCCTTCACATAAGTATTTGAGTTTTAGCCCAGCTTTATTACTTGACTGATTGATTGAATTTTAAGAGTAGTCTTATGACCAATAAAAATATAAAAAAAATACAGAATCAAATTTCAGCACAAAATATAGTTAAAAGGAAATACAGTAATAAAATACGTGTGTGGTAAATACAAGGAATCAATGTTCAGATAAACACTTCAACTTCACAAGACATTTCAATCTGTTCATCACAACCGGTTCTTAGCTCAACTGCCATTTTATCCCACTTTTAATATTTTTACAAAAAGGTGATGAACATACTTAATATTCCATCCTCCTGTTTTCTCCATTATAGTAACCAAGTGAGATATTTGCGCTGAGAGATTGACTGGCCCAAAGTCACCCAGCCAGTTTTCAAGATTGTATTAGTTGAACTCTTCATATATATTTCCATCATCTCTTAGCAAAGAAGTACATTTGTTGCCTGCCTAAATGATTTATGCCATCTGTTTTATCAGAAGTTTATATCTCAATTTCAACCAAATGTGGTAAACAGATTTACCCCTCTAGAAAAAATACTGTGGGGATAAGACACACCTAGCACCCCTCGGGGTGTGTCTGTGTTTGTGTGTTTCAGCATAAATGAAACACCTGGGCTGCTGAAATAAAAAGGAATGAATTATATCTATAGTGTCAAATCACAGTACTCCTGACAATGATAGTGTGCATTTTGGATTAAAGTTCTGTTATGTTACAGCCTGTTGTGCCTTAAATGGAAATGGCTTCTACTGTACAGTGGAGTTGCCATGGTAGCGGCTTCACAGTACTCCACAAGAAGGCTCCTGTAAGGGGGATTGGTTCTTAAAAAACAACAACAAACACCCTAGGCCTTCTGCTTCAAGCAAAGAGGGTAAATTGTCGGGGAGGTGCCTGCTAATGCAGATAATTACCTCAAAGGCTGTTCCCTGTAGAATTTTTCCAAGGCTATTGGCCAGGGCAATTAGGTCTCTACTTACCACAGTGGTTGAAGTAACAGGGCCAGGCCCAAGTATCTTTCTTACTTTTACTTTATTGTATTCCATAATATATTTCATTGCTGTAACAATGCCTCCTAGGAAATGTCAGGCAATTGACCAAGTACAATCAAAGGCTACAAAAATGATACACCAGCATAGACAAGAAACTCCAGTGGAGAGAAGTAGAAGACTTATGACGCTATGAGAGAGAGCTGCTACATCTAGAACTTTGGAGACAGTACAATAGTGTGAGTCCTGACTAAAGGATAAGAGAGAGAGCTACTACATCTAGAGCTTCAGAGATAGTACAATAGTGTGAGTCTAGAATACAGGATAATTGGGATAAATAAATACCCGGGCAATGCTGGGCTATCAGCTAGTTAGCCAATAAAAATTGGACAAGCTATTGTACAAAGGAGTTGTGTATTGAGAAAACACAATGAATTTTTTAGTCTGTCAAGCTTTCCATTTTGGGAAACGGTTCTGTCAAGCTTTAAAAGCATGTGAGGGTTTGTCACAAAATAATACCTCACTGTCATGTGACACTGGAGAGGTTTAAAAGAGCAGTTGGGATTCCAAGGATGCTTCGCTTCATTTAGACAGATGGTAAACATTTTAAAATATGCAAGTCCTGCTGGAATGTTCCATATCACTAGAATGTCACCTGCAAATTGCCCTTTGTTAATAGGTCCACTTTTTTTTCATGCTCCTTTTTATGCCAGTCTTGTAACCGCTAGTCGGTTCATAGTTTTTACAAGATATCAATTTGTTAAAGCATCAGTAGAAAATCCATTGGTAACTTCACACTCTTGCAATTTGCTGGATAATCTCTCAAGAGGAATCTGGTGGCAGCTGAGAGCTGGTCTGCTCATTTTTATTTTCTTCTGTCTGTAAAAATAGACTTTGCTGAATTTCTGCATCTGTGATTCTCTTACTTCCTGTGGCTTTGATTGACTTATTTTTATGTTTGCATTGTCCTAAATGAATAAAACAATGAGAACTGTCATCATTGAGAACATAGATGATTAATTCATTTATGTGATCTTTGGAAAAGAAAAATGTCCAAAAATGCCAGGTTCAGTTGAACATATCATTAATTATAAGTTTCTTTTTAGATTATAATGATTCTAAATTTTAAAAATGTGGAAATCTTCCTGATGGAACATTGGAGAAATAATTAATGGACTGAAACCACAGTGTTCAATTTCCATCCATATATTCTGCATACTGTTCCTAATACTAATTTTGATAATCCTAAAACTTTTATTGTAAATGGGCATAGCATTTTTAAAAATATAATCCATATACAAAGAGAAAAAATATCAATTTTAGCAAAAAAAATTTTTTTATTAAAAATGTAAACTACAGAAGGCTAAAGACATTTTCTATGCTTATAATGTAGAGTTGGTTTTTCATTTTACTTATACCCAAACATGAACCTTTTCTCTGTTCTTTAAAAGAAGTGGAGGATGGAAGAGTGAGAATCAATATGCTGATCTTTCTCCTTTTTATGTCAAAAGATAGGAAGGAATAATGTTTTATTATGTACTATGGCTACGGTAGCCAAATTTTGAGTGAAACTAAACATCTTCAAAATGCTGAACGGGTATTTTTGATCTTTCTCACAAACTGGTTGCCACAAGAACAGAAAGATGAGGCTGCTACATATTCATCCCTCTTTACAATATTCTATCTTGTCCCAGTTTTACTTTTGATTTAATTTACAACTCAGCATCATTTTTATTTTCTGGGAATGTCAATGACACTTCTTTCATCCTAATTGGATTACAGAAAATCTTTGATTTAACAATTGTGTTTCCTCAGCAACAGTTCAAAGTAATGACAGACCCCAAAAAGAACGTACACATGATTTGAAATTCTGATGGCCATCATCCCCTCACGATCATGTAACCACATTTTGTATACTCTGCAATGGAGCCACATTTATTAACCTTTGTAAAATTCCTTTGTAAAAACATGACTGATCTGCAATATTGTTTTTCCAGAAACCAGTGTTTACTTCTGGTGTCCAGCAAAAACACCCATAGTAAACAATGGGTTCATCTAGCAACTGCCACATGTGCTTTTATCAGCACCATGTTAACAATCACTGTAAAAAAAGCTTATAAAATTGGACAAATTCATGTGATGACCTGCTTTTTGATCATCTCAACTTTGGACCAAAGTTGTGGGCCCAGTTACTGTCATAAGTTGAGGACTGTGTATGGATGAGAGGGCTGACCTGACAATCCTAACTCAGATTTTGGTTAAAGAATATGGGAGGGGGATTATTCTCTCCCAGTCTGAGTGTCCCTGGATGCTATGCAATCTACCAAAACAGGTTTGCAGTTGAGAAAAAGGAGTTTATTTGGAATTAATATAGAGAGGTACAATAAAGGAATGATCTACCTAATAATACATGTGATTATGGCTGCAAGACTAATTTATGCTAAAAAATGGAAACTTAAAACAAATTCCAGAGGAAGTGGAGGTAATTAAAAAGATATGGACATGCACAGAAATGGATAAACTAACGCTGGAATTAAAAAATAAAGACAAATCTGAATATTATAAAGTATGGAAAAAGTTTTACCACTGGTTGGGAAAAAGGAAGGACTTAAAATTCAAACTAAAATGAGATAAGGATGTTAAGATTACAAACTAGGGGTATAAAGAATTGTTGATATTGATGTATATACTATGTAAATATTATTCAAAATAGCTATGTAAGACAATCAGGTATGTCAGGATGATTACACCACGTTCACTGTTTTTAAATGTTTTCTTGTTCAATAAAAATTTATAAATAAAAAAAGAGAGAAAAAGAGTTGATGTAATTCATTCTTTCTCCAGGTATCTGTTGAATGCCAGTCTACAGCATTTATGTCTTGAGCATCCAGGAAAAATGGGATTTTGCTTACCTGACAAAAGCGCTAAGGAATGTTTCTTGTCAACTTTGTGTGTGAACAAATTGCCAGTGCAAGTATACTATCACATCCAATGTTTTTTTTTTTTAACAAACATATTCCAGAAGGAAATTCCTAAAACTTGCTTTTCATCTCCTTCCTAATTTAAGCAATCCACCTTTGCAGAAGAATGTTCAGTGCTTCTAATAAAAGGAGTTGTATTCCATAATACTTTTATGTCACAAGAATTTAGAATTTAGTTCTGTGATAGGTAGGCTCACTTTTGTAAAAATCCCATTTATCTTAAAAGCATGTTTATATTGAAAAGTTGTGCATTTCCGTTGTTAGAGGGAATTGAGATAGTGGCTATCCCAGAGAACCTTTATTGCTTATGGTAGAAGTAGCACTGCCTAAATCCACTAACCTTTTTTCTTTTTGCAAGAGGATCCTTCCAACCTCCTGTGCAATGTTATAGAAGCAAGTTAATTTTAAGAGGCACTCCACAGCTGTGGAATTAGAAGGGCATTATGAGTAAATATGTTCAGGATTTTCCTTTGGATAAATATTTCCCAATCTAAATACCGGCCAGATTTTGCACTACAATTATTTTTTGGTCTATGACAGATGCTGCAGCCTGTTTAATGCATAAATAGGGATACTTTTGCCAAGAATTTCATTTGTGGAGCTACATATTGACTAATATGTAGTCAATACTAATTGACTACAATTACAAATTACAATACAAAACTAATATGTAGTGAACTTTGTTTAATATGAGAGCCATATATATTACAAATCTGCTGATTGAGTCTTATACTTATTAATCTCTTGTAGTTCAGCACTTACAGAACATGAGATAGCTGAGTTGAAGAATTCATGGTTTTCCTAATTAGGGGTGTTCAGGTCAGTACATAATGTAGAATAGAACTAAAGTCTATTAAAGTTAATTTATATGAAGATAGTTGTAGTTCCTTATCTAAACAATAGTATAAGAGTAAGTTGACCTTGGACTTCCGGTGGTGGCGCTGTAGCAGTGCAGGAGAACTTTGCTCTGTTCTTCTGCATTGGTTTTTTTTGTCTTCGGATAGCCGTTCATGGTGCGGTTTGATCCTGGAGCGATCACCAAAAGTGAGGAGATACTTTTGGAGTCTAATTGGGAGTTGCGATCCCAAAGCAGTGAAAAAGAGACCCCAAAGTTCGGGGCAAAAAAAGTAAGCCTGCTGTGGATGGACCTGAGGATGCGGTGAGCCATCAAGGAAGGAAGCAAGGAGATAGCGGACTGAGATTGGGCAAGATATCAGTACTAAAAACACTTTTTTAATTATAACTGGAGTATTGTTTGAAGAAGAACTGTTTGTATTATTGAAGTTCAGAGTGAAAGGGGTGAAGGTGGAAAGTAGTGGCAGTAATCTAGTTTTCTACCCCCAACTCTGGGAAATAGTGAAAATACAGCTTTAAAAGGAAACTGAGAAGGAGAGGAAAGTGTATATTGCTGGGAAAAAAACCTGTTACTAACTGTTTGAAGCAAGATCGTTGAAAACACTCCGTGTGAGAAAGGGATCTGGACAGAACTTTTAGAAAATCTTGAGTGACGGTGCAAACCCTGGAGGCAACCATTGGGAGTGGCAAACTTCAGTAAACTGTATTAATGCAATTGGAGTGACAAATAGAACTGAGAATGGAACGGAATCCCCTCTTCTGAGGTTTCGACTTTTCCTTTTGAATTTATTGGACTTGGATAGTCCTATCTCATATTTATCTATTTTATAAGAGATTAATATTGACTGGTTACTTTATATAGAACTGGATCTGGAGAGTGATATTCAATTCTCTTGTTTTGTATCTTCTCCCTTGTTTCCTTCTCCCTCTTACATATATATGATTTAAGGTGGACCAATGAATTTAGTATATTGATGAGTATAATGACAACTTAAACAACAGCTCTTTTTTCTCTCTCTTATCCCCTCTCTTTGTTGGATATTGTGGACTATTAAGATTTAAGAACTGTCAATTTGAATTCCAAATTTTATAACTTGTTTAGAAGAGCAATAGATAAGGTATTGTAACAAACCTAAATATTTGTATCCTGCTATAATATTGTAGGATACTTGGTAGATTAATTTGATTAACTATTAGACTATTTGAGACTTGTTATCAGACTGTATTTATTAAGATTTATCAACACATTAATTTATTGCTAATTGAGTTAGATGAATAATGTCTGATTCGTTTTTAAAAGATTAATTGTATAGTTGATTAATTGGCATAATCTTTAAAATTAGCAGTGACAGGAAATAAATTTAACTGAAAAACAACAGAAGTCTCTAATAGAGAAAATTAAAAATTCTAAATTATTGATAAAGTTGATGGGAGTTGGTAATATGGTTTAGGACAATATAACAAGAATAGTGGATGAACAGTACAGAATTATTAAAGATATGAGTAGTAGCACTACCGCTATCATGAAAACTGGGAGAAAATCTACCAACAGTAACACTACCTAGTCCCACGACATTGACTCAACGAACGATCGAAGGGATATTGGCTCCTAAGAAACCCAATACTTCAACAGGCACCCAATCCGTTCAAACTACCCTCTTGGCAATACAAGGAACGATGTTGGCTCTATAGGAGTCAATGTCAAAAAACCACACTGAAAGTAGAGCCAATAGAGAAACGATGAAGATAGAATTAAAGAATGAAATAAGGGAAATGAAAATTGAAATCAGAAACTTGGATGGAAAAATAGGCCAAATTCAGGAATCAATTAGGTTAAATGAAGAAAAGATTAGAATAACTGAAGAACAAGCCAACCAAACGGAGAAGAAATTAGAACACATGAAACAAAAAATTACAGACCAGAACAAAGAAACGGAAGAGACCTTAATCCATCTCAAGATGGAAAAGCCTCCTATTACTTCAGATTTCAAAATGTGAAGGAAGATAGAGAAGAAAACTTAGCACTGGTAATGGCTGAAATACTAGCAGAACTCTTACAAAGAGATAAAAATGAGCTAGTAAATGAATTAGATGATGTGTATAGAGTTCACACAAGTTACGTAAGGCGGCATAGACTTCCCCAGGAAGTCCATATCAGGTTTGCTAGGAGGCGAGTTAAGGATATAATTTACAGGATCTCAAGGGAAGAAACAATCAAGTAGAGAAGTAGAGAAGTGATTGCGCTGAAACAGGTGCCAAGAAGAGTTCGTGAGCAGAGAAAAGACTACCAATTCCTCATTAACTACCTTAATAAAAAAAAAAGCATTTTTTTAGATGGATCATTCCTGAGGGCATCCTGGCAACATGGAAGGAGAAAACAGTGAAAATAGATAGTTTAACCAAGGCACAAGATTTTTTTTGAACAAATAAGGGGAACAGAAAAGGAACTGAATAGTAGAGACAAACCTGAGACTTCAAGTCAAGAAGAATCACAATCTAAAACTCGAGGGAGGGAGAGAGAAAGAGAAGGAAAGAGGGGAAGAAATAGTTGTGTGAGAAGAGGAGTGAAAACCAGGAGTCAAACAACAACTAAAACCAACGAGGGATAGAAGGTAGAGGGTAAACGGAAAGAGGAATGAAATTAATATCTATGAATATCAATGGATTAAATGACACATCCAAGAGAAATAATGTTTTTTTAAATTAGAGAAATAGAAAACTGACATAATTTGTCTCCAAGAGGTTCATATTAAACTACAGGATCAGAAACACCTACAAAATAAAACATTGGGGAAAATATATGCAACATTGGCAGAAGAAAAAAAAAGAGGAGTCGTACTGTACATTAAAGATGAAATAACTTCAAAACTGATTTATAATGATATAATGGGGAGAATATTAATGGTAGAGGTGGTCATACAAAATAAAAACATGTTATTAGTGAGATATGCCCCTAATAAAAATCAGAATGAAGTTTATAAAATTCTATATGAGAAATTGATAGAAATTGGCAACCCAAGAATTTGTATATTTGGAGATTACAATGCAATTACAAATAATAATCAAGACTATGCTTGTGAACAAAAACACACACAAAAAAACAGAATGCATTGCCCGAGAGTTTTTTTGAGATCACCGAAGAATTAGAATTAGTGGGTGCGTGGAGGAAGTTGAACCCAAGAGTGATACAGTTCACTTTCTACTCCAACCCACATAAATCATAGCCTAGATTAGATATGGCATGGGTAAACAGTGACTTATTTGAGGAGATTCAAGATATAAAGATGTTAACAAATGTCTGGGCAGACCACTATCTGTCACAGATAACTTGGAAAGATCAAACCCACAAGAAAAGCAGATGGACACTTAATTCAAAACTACTGAAGAAAAAAAAAGCTATATCCAAAAAATTAGGGAAGAATTAATTGGCTTGTTTAAATTCAATAAAAAAAACAGGATACCTCATTGCAGAATCTCTGGAACACAACAAAGGCATATTTAAGGGGATTATCTATTGCACATACAGTAAACAAATTTAAAAAGATGGGAAAAACAAAATACCTTAACAAAAAAAATAGAAGATTTGGAAAATAGACAAATGGAAACCCCTGGAGATGAGCTAATTAGAAATGAGTTGGCACAAGCTAAGCATGAAATGAACATCTTAGATCAGGAGGAACTAATTAGGAAGCTACAATATACAAAACAAAATTATTTTGAACATGCAAATAAGCCTGGTAGGTGGCTTGCATACAAATTGAAAAAAGAAAACCAAAAAAGAACAACATACCAATTAGAGGATAAAAATGGAATAATGGAGACTGATTTGGAAAAAAAAAAGGTAATTGTAAGGGAGTATTTTGAGAACTTATATAAGCAAGATTCAGTTGATCTAAATAAAATAGAAGAATATTTGAAAGAAGGAGCTTTATACCCGCTACCAGAGGATAAAAAGAAATTACTAAACAAAGAAATAACTCCAAGTGAATTAAAAGAGGTGATCAAGAAACAAAAAAGCAATAAAGCACCAGGTCCAGATGGATTCCCAAGTGAGCTATACAAAGAGATAGGAGAAATATTAGAAAATGTGATGCTAGATATTTGCAATGAGGTATTACTGGAAGCTAAAATTCCAGAATCACTGAAGGAAGCTTATATAACACTGATACCTAAAGAGGGTGCAGATGCCAATCAAATAAAGAATTATAGACCAATATCCCTTCTAAATTCAGATTATAAAATTTTTATGCCTGTAATGGCAGAAAGATTAAAGAAAGTGCTTAATGACAAAATCTACCCTGATCAAAATGGATTCCTTCCTATGAGGTAGATTAGGTATAACACAAGAACAATAATATACTAGAATTTTATGAATTGCACCCAGGAAACCAAGTGGGCCTTGTTTTCCTGGACGCGTAAAAGGCCTTTGATAATCTAAATTGGGATTTTATGAAACATCAGATTAATTTGATAGAATTTGGTGGTAATTTTGCAAAAATGCTAAATTCAATTTACACTACATAAAAGGCAACTGTATTGATAAATGGAGAAGCCATTAAACCATTCAAGATAAAGAAGGGTGTCAGACAGGGATGCCTGATATCACCCCTGCTTTTTATAACAATCTTAGAAATATTACTGGACAGAATTAGATCAAATAAATAAATTAAAGAAACAAAAATTAAAAGTCAGGAGTATAAATTACAAGCTTTCACTGATGACATGGTATTTGTCAAAGAAGAATCAATAGATTCGGGACCACTACTATTAAATGAAATAGATAAATTTGGCAAATTGGCAGGATTAAAAATTAATAAGGAAAAAACCAAAATGCTAATTGAAAACCTAACAAACAGTAAACAAACAAAAAAATAGAGGAAACGATGGGATTACAGATTGTGAACAAGATTAAATATTTAGGCATTTGGTTAAGACCTAGAACACTAACTTTGAGGGAGGACAGCTATACCAAATAATTACAACAAATTGGAAAGGATTTGGAAAACTGGAATAAAATGCAAATTTCACTATTACGCAGAATAACAACGATTAAGATGAATGTCCTACCCAATATCTTATACTTATTTCAAACAATTCTGATATCATTAGATTTTTTTTTTTAAAGAATTGGATAAAATTATCAAATTTATTTGGGGCATGGAAAAAAACGAGGATAAAAAAAAACTATTTACAAGACAGTAAAAGCAGGGGTGGCTTTGGACTCCCTGCCTGGAAGACCAATTATAAAGTGACTGCATTAGTATGGATAAAGGATTGGATTGAATTGAGAAACAAAAGAATCTTAACACTTGAGGGCCATGATTTACAGATAGGGTGGAATGCATTTTTATGGAACCCAAATAATAAAAATCATATTTCTCCAGACACACTACATAAATTTCTGATTAAAGTTTGGACAGATATCAGAAGGAATCATTACACTAAAATTCTGAGGTGGTTCTCAATGATGGAGGCAATATTCCATCCTAACATGATGGATATTAGTAAAAAGTTCAAATACCACCAAATTCTAGATAATGAGGGAAAACTTAAATCGGTTCAGGAACTAGAAACCCAAGAAATAACTATTGACAATTGGTCCTACTTTCAAATAAAAATGAGATACAATAAGGATGTAAAATAATATGGATTTGAAATAAAAAATATTCAATTAGATAAAATACTCCTGGACCCGGGACAAAATATGATATCTAAACTATACAATTACGATTAGAATACGAATTGGCTGAGTAAATCGTAAAAGGACCAATGCTAGCCTGGACAAAAAACTTCGGATATGATATAGATTTGGACGACTGGGAGGAAATCTGGCAAAGAAATCTTACATTAACAAAATCAGTATCACACAAGAAAAACTTATATAAAATGATACATAGATGGTATCTGGCACCCTCTAGATTAGCTAAAATATATCCAACAGCAAATCCAAGCTGTTGGAAATGTAAAGAGAAATTTGGTAGTTATTTTCATCTTTGGTGGACATGTCCTGAGATTAAGAAATATTGGACAAGGATAAAAATATGGATAGAAGAAATTACTGAATGTGGACTGGAGTGGAAACTGGAACTGTTCCTCCTGGGAATGATTAAAGGGGACTATCCCCCTAAAGTGAGATACCTGACCATCCACCTATTAACAGCGGTACGAATTTCTTTAGCGCAATATTGGAAAAGGCCTAGCGTACCACCGATACACATTATTATTCAAAATAGCTATGAATTTGCCAAAATGTTTGAGCTCATGCTTAAATGGGAAGGAAGAATGAGAATATTACTTGGCTTACTAATATTACTACAGTTGGGTAGAACGTAAAAAAAAGTATAAAGTATAAAAGTATAGTATAAATGAATCTAAGGAATATATTGCATGTAGTTGTATATATTGAATGTATAATAATAGCGATCTCAAGCTTCTCTTCTATTATGTAAACACTATGAAGGTTTCATTGATTAAATGATACAGTTATAATCCAATAGGAATAATAGAGTAACAGGTATTATTTATTAATTAATATGTAATCTATAAGTGACAAGGAATACTTGCCAATTATTATTTACTATTGTTTATTATGAAATATCCAATCTAGTATCAAATGCAATAGAAATACATATGTTTATTGTTCCGACTATACATTTTTTCTTATTTTTTTTGTATTATTGTATGTCTTTGTTTGTTTTTAAATTTTTTCTTGTAAATAAAATATTTTAAACCTTAAAAAAAAAGAGTTGACCTCATCAGTAATAAATCAGACTCTTTTCAGTTCTTGTCCAAAAACCAACACTAAAAAATAAAATAAAAGTAAAATAAATAGGGGCTTTTACAATACTGTGGGTACTTTAAAGAAAACAAAAATGTTGATGGATAAGAATCTGCAATTATGACCTTGCTGTGCATTTGTGATTTTGCCTGCGCACTTGGAAAGCAAAGTCAAATCTGCAATACTCCTTGAAGGATTAGGGGAGGGAAAGAGTGAATGGCTACATTTCAATATATGAGGAGAATAAAGATTCATCAAGTCAAACAAAGCAGGTGCTACAACAAAACTGATTGAAAGCAATACATCAGAAAAATAATGAAGCAAGTTCAGAGGATGAGGAAAAAAAGATACAGAAGATACTCTGCATTGTTAGAACTCAGGAATCATTTTCAAACCCTGACAAAAGACCCATCTCTTGAGTCTTCATGGTTACTGAAGAAGCTATGGAACAGGAGCTAGAAGGATGGATCTCTGAAAGTCAAGGGAGGTACAGCTGTTATTTGCAAGGAGACAAAGGTAAAGATTATAGTAATTGATAATGTGCTCTAATAAGAGCTAAGTAAATGTATGCTATTGGACCCTCTTGTTTTTTAAGAGTAATGTCCACCAAAGCAATGATCAGGGATGTCATAGAAGGTATATTGAGTGCACCAATAACAAACCCTTCCTGCTAACCTATGTAGGGACAAATGCTGCAATTATGTATGGACAAGTTCTAAGAAGAGAGGTCAAAGGGCAGAAGGAATAACCTTGACTAGGAGGAAAAGCTGCTATCAGAACAATGGTAAGATCAAAGAAATCCGAGTCCAAGCCACAAGTCCAAGCCAAACAACTGTCTCAAACAAGACATCCCCTTCCCCGATTGTCCTCTTGAGGGAGGGAGGAAGCACATTTAAATTCCAAGATTCCATTATTGTAGTCTTATCGGGTGGGATTCTACCAGTTCCACCTATTCGCTACAACTGGTTGTTAACATTCTAAGCAGTTCAGAGAACCTGTTGTTAGAAGAAATTACTGGCCTAATCCTGTAAGGAAAGCAGGAAGGAAACATTCTGGTGTTGCTTACAGAAACTGCTTCTCCGTTAACCCTTATTACATTTTTGGCAGGACTGGACTTCCTGTCTCAGGAATGTTTCTGGAGTTTTTTTCCCCTCCTTTATTGGTACTTTGCTTGTGTGGAGTGACCATTCAAAGTTACAATGGCACTGAAAAAAGTGACTTATGACCATGTTTCACACTTATGATTGTTGCAGCATCCCTGTTGAGATGTTCCCCATTAGGAGAATGAGCGCATACAGGGAGACGTATGGAGAGTATTGTTGGAATAATACACACTCAGTACACAGATACACTGTACAATTAATGAAGGTTTTTACTTCCAGAAAGTTTTAAGCAAAGTCCAAAATAAGCAGTCCAAAAGTCATTCACAGGTTAATCAGTCAGTTTTTCAATCCAGGGATATTCCAGTAACAAAGTCCAGTGTCAAAAACAGTTAAGTATCAGACTTACATTAAATCCAGTAATTAGGAAAAATGGAGCAATAGCAATACTTCCAACAGAAGGAAATAAAGATACACTCTCTTCTCTTCTGAGACTCAGACGAAGACAAACCAGGTTTCTGGCTCCATCTTATGGCCGTTTGAGAAACCACACCCAATTGCATGCTCTTGCATTCCCTTAAAGAATGTACTAAAATGTTTATCCTGGTTTATATATTTCTAACCCAAATACCTGTTAGGAGACTCATATTCCTAACAATCCCCACAGTCATGAGAGGCCAGGCGAGGAGATATGTGCCTTGATGTGAGTGATATTGAGTTGGCCACACCCAGCCAGTCACATGACCAACAAGCCACACCTACCATCTAAGCCAGGCCCACAGAACCGGTTGTTAAAAATTTTGAATCCCACCCCTGAGTCTTATTATAATAGTATTAGCTTTCCCATCTTTGGTTTCTTAGTTGGGTCTACCTTGGAGGGCTCACAAGAATGTTTGACCTAAAATAGCATTCTCATCCACATTCATGGTCCATGGAAGAACATAGAGAAGGAAGAATACTGCAGGTGAATGGTTGACCATACGAATAGTATTGACAAACAATACATAATTTCTGGGACATAGTCTGAAAGATGGAATATGTTCCCATTTTTTTAGGCAGCAAATTTTTGGCAAAATTGGTCCTTTCAGAAAGTTGTTAACATGTCCCTTGCTGAAAACTTTGTTCCAAAGGGTGGAGGAAAATGTAAAAAGATCCATTACAAGTTGCTTGATACCAACCAACAATAATTTGTCAATGAAATGGAGTAGCAGGAAGAGTGGGCATATTGTATAATTTTGGTGTTCTTGATTAGAAATAAAATTAAAACTCATTTAACAATGGTGCAGTACATGTTGAAGGTCCAATGTGGTGTGAATCAGAGGTGGCATTCAGCAGGTTCTGACCAGTTCCACCTCTGACTGGAGATTTTACAGTATCCTTCCTCTGCCACACCCACCAAGCCATGCCCATAGAACCGTAGTAAAAAAAATTGAATCTCACCACTGGTATGAATCAAACCAAACATGGACAAGTTTGTCATGATTAGCAATTTTTCTACAGATATTAATAAAAGAAGGAAAGATGAAACAAGGAATATAGTCATAAATAGAATAACAGAATACCAGACTTAGTTAAATATAGATAGAGCAAATCCGCCAACTGTTGATAGCCACTACTACAGTTAAATATATTGTGACTTTAGATAATTCAATACATCTGGTTTTGTTAGCTGCTTTATAAATACCCATTGTGATAGGTGAGAAAGCTTCCCAACGGCCAGCTGTATATGATATTGGATATGATATAAGGGGCAATTTAGCAAAACGTGTCACATGTGTTTGATATCTGGGTATGCCTACCTATTTTCATCACAGAACAGGACATCAGTATGTAAATATAAGAAAAGGAACACACAACCTTATGTTATTGGAAATTTCAACTTATCCTTTGCTCTGCCTTGACTTTCTCTGGCCCTAAAAAAGCATACAGCTAAGGGAATCACCCCAATATACCAAATCAGAAGCTGCTTTTTCAAAGAAGAAACATGACTAAGTGTGAGCTGGACCATGGACTCACTCTTAACATTTGTATTTTAACCAGAACTGAAATTGGCAGATCTCAAGAGATGTAGTGAAGAATATGTTCTTTGGGCTAATTGGAAGCCTTCCACAATGGCTTCCTTCACAATGTAAATCCTTCCACAATAGTAAAATCTACCCGAAACAGCTACTTGTTGCCTACAATATCAGGTCAAGCTTATTTTGGCCTCTCTCTTGTACCCATTTATTGTTAGATTTATTGCTTGCCTTTCTGAGAAACTCAAGATAGTTTATGCAAAATACGGAATATAGGGAAACACAGGAAAATCAGTTAGAATCACTATTAAAACTTCAAACAGCTGCTCCTTTTTGTCCAACTCCTTATAAAAATTACATATTAAGTACCTCTGACAAATAACTATCATCAGTTTCTTCTACTATTGCTGCCTTTGGATCATATAACTGGTGACTAATAAATAATGATAATCTTATCAATGGGAAAAAGGGTTTAAATAGATTTTTCATTCTATGGAAAGAATATAACAATATTGAAGAACCTGCTGGAAACACTTACAATTCCACAAAGTAAAAAAACATTTGTTGAGTTGCTTTGGAAAAGCATTTGGCACCAGATTAATAGGAATGAATTGGAATGGAGGTTTTTCCAACGTTACACATTTTCAAATGGTTGAGAATATGGAGTCAGCCTTTGTCACATATTTGATGTGAGTGCAACATATTTTGATGTTGATTGATTCTTGGAAATTCTCCAGACATACCTATGAAATCTTTCCTATAATTTGATCTTTATGTAATCAAAATTGGGTTTCTTATGGGACCATTTACTTTGATTGCATGGATTCCACCCCTACCCCCACCGAATTTACATAAAAACAATTTTCTTCTTTGAAATCAAAACCAAAAAAATTGTTTGGAATATTCACTGCATAAATTTGTTAGTTCCTGAACCACCCTGCTGATATATTTTTTCAAAAATAAGCAGGTGGGGTGGATATAAGAAAGAAATAATACACAATTGCTTGGGGCAGTACAAAAGAACTTCAGATATGGTGTGTGATTAGGTATGGACATAAATAATGGGTGAATAATAGAAGCTGAAAGTAACTTGCATTGTGCTCCTAAGCTTGTCATGAAATCAAAGCCATCCTGCAGAGCCACAGGCTTTATCATTCATACACAAGCAGAATTTGAGGCCACTGAGATCTCTCATGCTACATTTAATAAGAATGTTTATAAGTTGTAACCAACATATTTTGACTCAAGATGTGGGGACTCTGGGGAAAAGTGCCTGTGAGACCTAGTCTTGCTGTCACTCATTGGCTCATACCTTTGACTGTGGATATAATTCTCGCTGCTGCTCAGAAGGAAAAAGGGCAAGTCAGTAGGCTGCTATTCATTATTAAAACATGTTTGAGTTCTAAGCTTACATTCAGAAATGTCAAGGAAGAGTGGCTACAAAAGCAGAAAACGTCAGCAGTCAGCCATGGGAATATGTAGAGACATTGACCTTGGCAGACACTTTATAATGTCATATCCTGATTTGTGATTTCAGTCTGGTTGGGCTTGTCACAGAGATGTACTGCACAGTAGCCTTTCCTGACCATGTTTATTCATACACGTTATAACTTCCATCCACAATATAATCATTAGCTGCTATGACAGATTGTATTATCTGTCACTGGCCAATATCTCTTCTTGAGGTATTTAATTAGGTTGGACTGATGCAATTCATCATCATCGTCTTGTCAAATCTCTGATTCTTCCAAAAAACTTACTCAAAACTTAAGTTACTCAGTGACTTTCCCAGTTGTTTTATAATTGGAGCACTTAATACTATGATTAAGAAAATTAACAATTTATATTGACTGTTTCCTAGTATGATTTGATTGCTGATTGTACCCTATGACTATCATTAAATGTTGTATGTTATGATTCTTGCAGTGGTGGGATTCAAAAAAATTTACTGCCAGTTCTGTGGGCAGGGCTTAGTGGGCTTGATGGGCTTGGCTTGGTGGGTGTGGCAGGGGAAGGATATGGTAAAATCTCCATTCCCACCCCATTCCACCAACCTGCTTTCCAGCTCCATTCTCCTATGCAGGGCAACAAAAGAAGATCCAGCCAATCAGCTGGGAACAGGGAGGCAGATAATAGTTGGGGGTGGGGTCAGTCAGAGGTGGTATTCCGAACTACTCAAAATTTCCACAACCAGTTCTTCAGAACTGGTCAGAACCTGAACTGGTCAGAATGCATCTTTTTTTTAATGTATATTAAGAGTATTTACACCAAGACAAATTCCTTGTGTGTCCAATCATACTTGGCCAATAAAGTATTCTATTCTATTCTAACTCATTTGCTAAGAGCTTGCTAATTTCTTAGCTAAATATTAATCATCAAGAATGAAAACAGGATGGTAAGAGCTTTCTTTAAAGTAGCTTCAGTTATGGATGCAAGCATGCCTACCTAGTCTGCAGTTAGCTTAATCTGGCTTCATTTCAATCAAATTTAGATTTGACTCCATATTCATAGCATCCTTAAAATCCAACTATGGCAGATCTGTTTTTCCAACATATTCAAAATCCAAAGATGGTTAAGAGTACATAGAGAGGCATTGAACTGATATTTTCCAAGAAGTCTACACGGGGCTGAGGATGTACAGCTTGGGGAGCCAAGAGGTAAATTCCTAAACTTTCTTCTTGCATCAATTAAGATCTTACTGGCTGAATTGCTGATACTGTCATGATCAGTTAATAAAGAAGCTAAAACTCTTTTCAGTGTGTATACATGTCTGAGAGGTGGTGTTGTGAATTAATAGCAAAAATTCTACTTGTATATGGAAGAGAAATACTTGTAGATAAGGAAGATAATCTGTAGAAGCTTCGTGATGACATATCCAGCATTACCTTTTTATTGTTACTGGATTTTGAGGTTGTTAGATGTATTTCTTAAAATGCAAATTGCTGCTCTTTTTATCATGTTCTTTCATGCAGAATTTTAAAACCCACCCTATTTGATCCAGACATCAGACTCTAGTACAAAATAACAGAATAAGAGAGTTGGAAGGGACCTTGGAGGTCTTCCAGTCCAACCCCTTGCTCAAGGAGGAAATCCTACATCATTTCAGACAAATGATTGTCCAATCTCTTCTTAAAGCATGGTCTTAGAAAATGGCCAAACTAACAAAAGTTAATCTCCTGAAGTTATAGGCCTTTTCTGCCACCAAGTTTTTCAGCATTCTATTCCATAATAAACCTGAGTTTATTTTTCTCCTGGAGTTGAGGTGAGAAACTCTGAGGTGCCTGCTATGTGGATGGAATAGAGCCATAAACTATTGCTAAGGGTACATTAACCTATTTCATAAATATGGTTTCAATGCAATGAAATTCAATCAATGTGAAAGCAGGAAAGGTAGAATTTGCTCATACATCAAGGGAGGAGCTCTGAGAATTGCACCATAGTTAAATACTTAAATGATTCATGCCGTTATAAGAAGCACTTCTCTATAGTTCAAGCAGATGCATCTATCTTGCATTGGACTTTGAAAGAAAGCTGAGCTCCCCAAAGCATGATCTCATCCTACTTGTTTCTCAACACTAGAAATGGAGGAAGTGATGTTCCCACACTGTTAACTTCAATCTTGCTTTATTTAGGAGCCATAAAGCAATTCATGTAATGATTTTAACTAGAGGAAGTAGCTGCAAGATGATCGAAACAAGTTTAAGATGGCCTATAGATGGCAAGATGAGTTTTAAGCCTTTTACCTCATGTCTGTCTAAACCAGATTTCCTATCAGAAATGCTATTTGTAGTGGGATAAAAACCTCATCAGCTGTTCTTGGTGATTCTGTCAGGAGGGCTCAGGGGCCCAGTTCTATTCAGGACTTGAGCCAGTGGGAATAGGATAAAATTAGATAAACAAAGGAACAGAAAAAGAAAGAAAAAGGGAAAGGATGCAAAGGAGAATCCCCCTTCCCCTGTTTTTCTTTTGGATGGCTGAAAACTCGGAAGAAAGATTGTGTATTGCATGTTTTATTCTCTCTCTTTCAGAGATAACATTTTAAAACACTTTTTAAAGATTATGATGCTGAAATCAAAATATAACAAGGTAGAAGGTAATATTTTGAAGTACTCAAATTAGTTTAATTGAAGTCCTTCAATTATTTTGAAGACCACAATTGAGCCCAATATTTTTGCTGCTAAGTGAAACATTTGTTAAGTGAATTTTGCCCCATTTTATGAACTTTTTGGCCATAGTTAAAATCACCGCAGTTGTTAAATAAATAACACACTTGTTAAATGAATCTGGCTTCCCCATTGACTTTGCTTGTCAGAAGGTCACAAAAGGATCACGTGACCCTGGGACACTGCAATCGTGATAAATATGAGTCAGTCGCCAAGTGTCCAAATTTTGATCATGACCACGGGGATGCTGCAATGTCTGAAGCCAAATGTTGTGAGGGGTAGGTCATAGGTAGATGGACATTTGCATACTTTACTTAGCAATCACAATTGGGACAAACAATTCCATTGTTAAGCACCATAGTCTCGGTGTCATTTAGTGGGAACTCATGCAACTGTGATGGGCTTAGGATATCACTTCCAGGGCTGTGATTCTACCAGTTCACACCTATTCACTAGAGCTGGTTGTTAACATTCTAAGCAGTTCGGAGAACCAGTTGTTAGAAGAAAATACTGGCCTAATCCTGTAAGGAAGGCAGGAAGGAAACATTCTGGTGTTGCTTACACAAACTGCCTCTCCGTTAACCCTTATTACATTCTTGGCAGGACCAGACTTCCTGTCTCAGGAATGTTTCTGGAGTTTTTTTTCCCCTCCTTTGCTGGTACTTTGCTTGTATGGAGTGACCACTCAAAGTTACAATGACACTGAAAAAAGTGACTTATGACCATTTTTCACACTTACAACTGTTGCAGCATCCGCATAGTCATGAGAGGCCAGGCGAGGAAATGTGTGCTTCGATGTGAGTGATATTGAGTTGGCCATGCCCAGCCAATAATATGACCACCAAGTCACACCCACTAACAGCCACGCCCACAGAACCGGTTGTAAAAAAAATTGAATCCCACCCCTGATCACTTCCCATTTGGTTGTTAAATAAGACATCATGTAACTGTGAGTTACCATTTTGTTTTGCATTCTCCGTTAACTCTGCTGGTTGGAAGCCAGTTGTGAAGTACACAGATAGGGATTATGTGACAACAGGACACTATGAGAGTCCTAAATGTAAGAATTGGTTGCAAAACTGATTTTTGTTTTACACCATCAAGCAAGGCAGGCAGTAAGTGAGGCCTACCTGTAATTTCATACTTGGCACATAGCCAGTAAGCTGCACTCCCGCATTCATTCCCTAAAAGAGCTGTTGGGACAGCTGCCTGTTGCTTTTCTCTATTTTGTTCCCTTGATGCTTAACTGTTCTCAGCGGGTGTTCCTAACACCTGCTTTCATTGTACATTTAATAGTTATTGATCCCCCAAATCAGATCAATAACTTCAGTGCAGCTGCCATGCAGTTTCCTCTCTCTGTTTCTATCCTTTCCAGCACTTGTTTTCTCCTGCAGGGCTTGGAGGAAAAGCAATGCCTGGCTGAGCTGAAGCTATTTCCGTGCAGCTGCACGGAAGTTCAGGCGAACTGTGGGATTTATTGGCCTCAGTCACTTTGTTTGTTCTTTATGTTTATGCATCCTCCAGTCTAAAAGGATCTAAGTTGGAGCCAGAAAGTGATGTAGTTCTGGAGGCTGCCGATAGATGGCAGCGCAATGGTATTTTTCTTCTCCAGGTTTTATTGTAAAGCCAATCCTGGGGAAATAGTTAACAATGATTGCTGAGTTTACTTGTTTATATTAAGGAAGCTTTATAATAGGAAACTTCCCTCATGATCAAGAACAAATGCTTAAGCTCATTCAGTTGCTAAATCAAAAGCTGCCATACCACAGCAAGCAAGCATAGGCCTGACTGAAAAATTTCCTTTATAGTCCCAGATAGAAAAGGAAACAAAGCTGTTGTGGTTAGTAAAGCCCCTGTCACACTAAACCAACGGATGCAAAGGGGATGTAAAACGGACAAAAAACCTTGCCATCCGTTCGAAAACGCGATGTACTAACTGCCTCCGTTTGGCTTCCTCTCTATCCGTCCAGCATCCGTTTATTGACGTTTCATCCGCTCCGAAAGTTTTGGGCTGCCTAAAACTTTTGCATGGAAAATGTATCCAGTTCGTCCGTTCTGCATCCGCTACGCATCCGCTACGCATCCGTTACGCATCCGCTATATCCGCTTGGCATCCGCTGTGCATCCGCGCAACTCGCATCCGCCCGGACGCAGGGAGGAAGCGGAACGGATGCGGAACAGATGCAGAACGGATGCAGAACGGATGCAGCATGGAAACAAAGCGTTTAAAACGGAAAAAAGTTTGCAGAGGGGACCGATCTCGGATATTAAGGATGTCTAGAGGATGCAAAGGGACACCTATACTGCCTATAAAAAGGGGAAGCAACTTGTCTGCATCTCACTTTCAGACCAGCAGCCCACCATTGCAGACCTCTGCAGCCTTCATCTGACTCTTCCTCTTCCACAGCATCCAGTCATGTCCACTGTGGATCGTACCACAGTCCTTTTGGCAGCCATCATCCTTCTGTAACAGTACAAAGCCATCTACAGGCTCTGTGAACTCTACTACGGGAAGAAAAAGAGGTGGCCAAGAAGCGTCTGGGTCCGAAAATGGATTGGGAGAAATCCGAGTATGGACTGTACAACAAGCTGATGGTGGAGCTCAGGAACGAAGACACTCGGGCGTTCCAGAACTTCATGAGGATGCCTCCAGCCATGTTTGACAAAGTTGTGCAGCGCCTGACACCCAGGTTGACCAAGGCAAACACCAACTTCCCGCCCAATCTGGAACCTGGGCTCAAGGTGGCACTCACTCTGCGCCACCTGGCCTCAGGGACCACCTACAAAAGCATGCAGTACGGCTGGAGGGTGCCACACAACACCATCAGCATTGTGGTCAGAGAAGTGGTGCAGGCCATCATCGAAGAATACAAGGAGGAGCTCCTGCAGTGCCCCTCCACTGAAGAAGGATGAAAGAAAGTTGCAGAGCAGTGGTATCAGAGGTGGAACTTCCCACATACCGTTGGAGCCATCGATGGCAAGCACGTGGCCTGCAAAGCTCCAGCCAAGTCGGGGTCCACTTATTTCAACTCCAAGGGCTTCAGCATCGTCCTCTTCGCCATGGTCGATGCTGACTACAAATTCATGTACATCGATGCTTCAGGCTACGGCTCATCTTCAGATGCCCAGGTATACAACGCCAGTCACCTCAAGGAGGGGCTGGAAGGCAACCTCATCGTGGGCTTCCCAGATCTAGACCCCCTGCCCAACGACACGCAAGATGTGCCCTACTTCATCGTGGGGGATGACGCCTTCTCCCTCAGAACCTACCTCATGAAGCCATACACTTCTAGACTCCTGACCCGTGAAAAGAGGATCTTCAACTACAGACTGTCCAGGGCAAGGCGGGTGGTGGAGAATGCCTTTGGCATCCTGGCCAACAGGTTCCAGATACTTCTCACCACCATGCAGCATCGCCCAGAGACCATGAGGAGGATCACGGCAGCTTGCTGCATCCTGCACAATCTCATGCGCACCCGCTACCCAGTCTTGCAGAACAGGCTCGTGGACCGTCAACAAGGCAATGGGGACATGGAGCCTGGTGAATGGAGGCAAGGGCGAAACCTGATCGACACTCAGGATGTGCAAGGCCACAACAGAGCCTCAAGGGAAGGGAAGAAGCAGCGCAACCTCCTGAAACACTGGTGCAACTCCCCAGCTGGAGCGGTGGAGTGGCAAGACAGGATGGTAGATGCTTAATGGATGCTTCCTTCAGCCTGTCTCATCACACGGATGAGATTGGGCCATGTATGTTGGGTGGGCCTACAATGAACAGGGCGTTTAATAAAGAGTTGTGTTTGTGTTCAAATGTGTGGATCAATGCTTACATTGTTATTGATAAAAAAAGGGCCATAGGTGTGGCACCTGGGAGGGTAGACCATACAGTCCCACTATGCTTGCACTGGAGGTTTATCTATCCCACAACTATTAGCCATCCCAAAGGTATCCCTGCTCATTCCATAGGTATCCCTGCCCACCCCACTGCTATCTTAACCCATCCCACAAGCATGCAAAGGCTTAAGCCAATTCTAAAAGTTTCCACCAAGACATTTTTCAAAAAAAGAAATGAAGCAAGTATGTGAATCAAAGATAAACTTTATTGAACAACAAGCTGTAAAAAAAAAATGACCCAAGTCAACTGTCCAAATAAAGTCCACAGGTAGCCAGCTACCCGGTCTCTGGCACTCTTCTTGGTCACTCGGAGGTGTGCCCAGTCTCAGGGGTCAAGGGTCCAGGTGCTGTGGTGGTGGGTGGTGCTGGAGTGCCTGGCCCCGAGAGGACAACTGGTGACGGTGTGTTGAGAAAGCTCTCGGACAGCTGGCTCAGCCCCGTGATGCTGAGAGGTCCTTCCTCCATGCCATGGGGTGTCAGCCCCAGTACTGATGACAGATGTACTGAGGCTGGGCTTGGCTGTGGGGTGGAGGAAGAAGTAGTGTAGTGGGGCTGTCTGCTCTGCAGCTGGGTGAGGACTGGTGTGGGTGGCATCATTGGCGTGGGTGGCATCGCTGTCATCGGTGGCATCATTGGCGTGGGTGGCATCGGTGGCATCAGTGGAACAGGTGGCAATGGTGTCGCCCGATGACTCTGTGCCTGGACAGGGAAGGGCTGCTGCCTGTGCTGCTGAACCTCCTGGTAGCTGTAGCCCTGGTAGGTGAGGGCCTGTGGGAAGCCTTGGAATGGGAGGGACATCACCTGGGGTGGAGGAGCAGACCTGGACTGGGTGGGAGCAGGTTCCTCTGGGTCTGGAGGGTTGTGAAGCAGCTCGGTGATCCGGTCCTTCACCAGCTGGTACTGTGGATCCGCCATTTCCTTGAGGGTCTGGTTGACATAGGTGAGGAAGGGCTTGCGGTTGGAGGAGTCGGAGTCGATGTGGACCAGCTGAGAGAGGAGATCTATGCTGGTGCGGATGGTGTCCCTGATCTCCAGCAGGACAGTGTGGCTCTGCCCCTCCTGCTGTCCGGCTCTCTGCCTTTCTGCGGAGGTGGAGCTGGGGGGGTGGATGCGGCTAGGACTGTGGTGGACTCGATGCTCCTTTCTCCCACTGCACCAGGGAGTCCTCTACGCACTCCACCACACTTACCACACCTGTCCGCGGGTTCTCCGCTGTGGCACGCTCCACAGAAACCTGCCTGGAGACAGGGACTGACTCTCAGCCGGAAGAGGACTGGCTCTCAGCAGGCTGCCGGAGAGAGAGGGTCGTGAGAGGGGCTGCTGGTGCTCCTCAGTGGCGGACCTCACCCTCCAGGAAGCTGCACCGGGCCATGACGTAGGTCTCTCTGTCTGTCAGCTTCACAGTGGCCTGGCTAGATTTCTTCAGGTGCAGCTTCCCGTACCAGGTGCGCATATGTTTCCACCAGCCGAGGAGCACCTCCGAAGTGTAACCCATACTCTCTGCCCTCTCTGTCCAAGCAGCATGCTTCCGCTTGGTGTCCCTGTACAGCCGATGTCCCTTCCGCCACAGATAGTTGTTCTCTCTCAGCCACTCCAGCACCTCATCCTTGTGCGCCTCCTCAATATAGTATTGCCTCCTCTCCCGTTGTCGCATACGCCTCTTCCTCCCTTTGGCTGGACCAGATGGGCCCTCATCAGAGGGGCTCCCAGGTAGTAGGGGCTGCTCCTCCACACCACCACCAGCAGCAGCAGCACCAGCAGAATCATCATCGTCATCATCATTATCATCATCATCATCATCATCCTCACCAGCAGGATCATAATCAGCAGCAGCAGCAGCAGCAGCGGCAGCAGGATCAGCAGCAGCAGGACCAGCAGGACCAGGATCAGCAGCAGTAGAGTAAGCACCAGCAGGGCCAGCAAGTCCAGGAGCACGAGCAGGACCAGGATCACGAGCAGGATGAGCAAGACCAGGAGCATGAGCAGGACGAGCTGGACGAGCAAGACCAGGAGCGCGAGCAGGACGAGCAAGTCCAGGAGCACGAGCAGGTTGAGCAGGACCAGCAGGACCAGGAGCAGCTTCAACAGAGTAAGCACCAGCAGAAGCCCCAGTACCAGCAGAAGCACCACTGCCAGGAGCAGCTTCAGCAGAAGCCCCAGCAGGAGCAAAGTCAGGGGCAGGGGGCGGGAGGTTGGCCCTGTCCCTCTTGCCAGGGATGGCGGCAGGTTGCTGAGGCTTTCACTTCCTCCCCATGGTTGTGGGGTTGCTGGCTGGCAGGGAGGCTGGCAGGCACCAAGGCTGGCAGGAAGGCTGGCAGGAAGCCAGGCAGGAAGCCAGGCAGGAAGCCAGGCAGGAAGCCTGGCAGGCAGGCACCAAGGCTGGCAAGAAGCCTGGCAGGTAGGCTGGCAGGAAGCCAGGCAGGAAGCCTGGCAGGAAGCCTGGCAGGAAGGCAGGCAGGCACCAAGGCTGGCTGGAAGGCAGGCTGGCAGCAGGGCTGGCAGGCAGGCATGCAGGCAGGACAGGCAAGGAACTCGAAGTGTCCAGTAGCAGGTCTTTCCTCGGAATGCTGGCCACGTGCAAGCTGCTTCACTTTATATCCGGGGGGCTTACGTAATGCTTCCCCCCCGCATGCGCAATTAACACTTGGCATCCGTTCCGCTTCCGCTGTGCATCCGCTAGGCTTCCGCTGTGCATCCGCTTTATCCGCTGTGCATCCGCTGTGCATCTGCTTCATCCGTTCGGTGTCTGTTCTGCATCCGCTGTATCCGTTCCGCGTCCGCTTCGCTGAGGCCCCCCGGAAGCCCTGCGGTTGCGCCATCCACTCCCATCCGCTTCCATCCGCTGGGCTTCCATTCTGCATCCGCTTTGCATCCGCCCTGCGTCCTCCCCGCGTCCGTGTTATCCGCTCCGGTTATGCAAATTTTTGTCCCTTTTAAGAGCGGATAACAACAGATGGAACATTTTGCTTGTCCACTGTGTCCTTTTTGCATCCGTTGGCCAGTGTGACATGGGCTTAAGTAGTTGGAATGCTGTATAAATTCAGACAATTCTGATAAAAATATCTGGGTGGAAATGGAATCATCAGAATGA
Source organism: Laticauda colubrina (assembly GCA_015471245.1). Taxonomy (NCBI): domain Eukaryota; kingdom Metazoa; phylum Chordata; class Lepidosauria; order Squamata; family Elapidae; genus Laticauda; species Laticauda colubrina. The sequence continues at coordinate 18,124,051 of BLBF01000021.1, read as the reverse complement.
CTCAAATCAAATTTCAGTTAGGTTGATTTAGATACCTATTTAGATACCTATAATGAGGCGTGGTGGCACAGTGGTTAAAACTGCATGGCTATTTCTGCTGGCTGCTGGCTGCCAGCAGTTCGATTCTCATCAGCTCAAGGTTGACTCAGCCTTCCATCCTTCAGAGGACCCAAATTGTTGGGGGCAATATGCTGACTTTGTTAACCTAGGTGCCATGCCCCTGGTGAAAGCTGACTCTGAGGGAGAGGAGGAACAGCCAACAGGGAGTGGAAGTGTGGCTGAGAGGTTGTAGAGGAGGCTGGGGAAGGGCAGAGGCCCGCTAAGCAGTCAGAGGAGGACCCAGTGCTATCCCCTATCCATCCAAGGGCACGCAGGGAGGAGAGGATGAGGGAGAGACCTGGTCTCCTCAGGAGGAGAGGGCCTTGATCCTCTTCATTGGCTACAGCTGTGATAACTGTATAAGAGTTTGGACCTGCGTACTGGCGAACGCTGGAAACAAAGCGTGTAAATATCTCTAGTTCAGAGGTTGCCAACCTTTTGGATCTCAGGGACCACCAAACTCATAATTTTAGATCCCAGGGACCACTAACTGGTTCTGTGGGTGTGGCCTAATTTGTGGGTGTGGCTTGGTGGTCATGTGACTAGCTGGGCATGGCTTGTATGTAAATATAAATATTTATATAAATATTGATTTTTTTTATTAAAAAAGGGCAACTTTTACCCAAAATCAGGTAAAGCAGGCAGATTGAGTTGATTACAGAATCACAGATTCATTCAGAGATCTATCTATCTGCCATTGGCTAGCTCAGTCTGTCACATAAAATTTGCTTGCAAGCAAACTCATAAAATTAACTCACAACACACCATGCATGTAAATATTGAACTTTTTATAAGAAAAGAGCAACTTTTACCCAAAATCAGGCAAAGCAGGGAGATTGGGTTGCCCACAGAATCATTCAGTGATCTATCCATCTGCCATCAGCTATCTCAGTCTCTCAAATTTGCTTGCCGTGAGTCTGCACTGAATTTGCTTGCAAGCAAACCTTCAGTTCTAAGAGAGGTTCGGCTGTGCTGAGCAGAAGATCTAAAGACTAGCTAGAAAGCAAGAAATCCAACCATTTCCTGCTTCCTAGCTAATCTAAATCTCCCGGCACAGCAGAACAGATGATGGTTGGAAAAAGGAAAAATAACAATTTAGCAGACAAGTTTGTTGGATAAGGAGTAAGTGGGCGGGGAGGGTTTCTGCGGGCCATGTGGGCTGAGCAGCCTTGTGTTTCTGCACAGCCTGGATTAATTGCTTTGTGGGGGTGCTCTGGGGATGAGATTTCTCTGCGGCCCACCAAAATTTTCTCATGGTCCACCAGTGGGCTACGGCCCACCATTTGGTGACAGCTACTCTAGTTTATCGTTCCTCTCTGGGTTTGGTGTCCTTCCCTGTGTGTGTTATCTTTGGATATTCTCCAGCCCTTATCTTGCCTGGTTTGTGTTGCTTTTTTCCTTCTTCATGTAACTGTGTGGGAGTTTTTTTTGTCTTCCGTCAAAGATATTCGGAGCTTGGAAGCAAAGTGAAGGAATAAAAGGTGATTCACCTGTTTTCTGTGACTGTGTTTGTTTAGCACAACAAAACGGTATACAAGTGTAAGTGCTATGGCTATTCTCTTTAATTCCTGCACAGTTGAGAAAGTTGTGTCAAGCAGATGGAACTGCCTGTCTTCTAAAGAAGGAGGAAAAGGAATACAGAAAGTGGTTACAGGTCAGCCCTGAATGTGAGGCATCCTTATGAGCTTGCATTACATTTTTCAGGAAAACGGACAGGCAGGGGATTGTTTCTACAAGCAAGCCTACCATATGTCAGGCCAGTTGTTGGAGGGCAACAAACAGGGACTTCAGTATCGTGGAGGTGGCCCTATTGTCAGTTCCAGACATTGGAACATTCTGCTACAGTTGGGTAAACCACATGGATTATCTGCAAAAGGTCTGGCATTTGATTTGCAGCATCCTCATACAGGACTTGGAAAAACCCTGCCTGAAACCCTGGAATGCTATTACTAATATGAGTAGAAAACACTGGGCTAGAGGCGGCAATTTATTCTGTTGAGAATTTCCTTTCACAATCCTTCTGCAATTCTTGTTTTTTGATTCAGGAGCCAAAAAAGCCCCAAAAAACCTCCTTTCTGTTTTCCTCTACTGCCTTATGGTAGGAATCAATTTTAGATTTTGCAACTGGGAGCAAAGAAATGTCTGATAATGTCCTTTTAACAAGCCTTGCAGTTGCCAGCAACTGCAGGATAAAGCAGGCTGGCTGACATCACTGAGCAATCCTGCATTAGAGCAGAAAGGCACAAAAGCACAGATACTTCTCATTTAACAACCAGAGTTAGGACCTGCAACTTGGTCATAAAGCAAAGCGGGTGCTAAGTAAAACCACAGGTGTGCTTATGATCCAACTTCAGCTTTCATTTGCTTTACAGAGCTGTGAAAGTTGTTAATGCGAGGATTTGTTGTAAAGTTATTTTTTCATCACTGTTATAACTGCAAAAGTCAGGCCACCAGTCGATTCAGTATTCAATCCTTGTGATTTGGATGGGGCAGAAAAGTAATAAAAGTCCCATACACCAGATTATGGTATACCTATAATTCATCTAATTGTATACAGGTAGTCCTTGCTGTCAGGGCTCCAACAAATCCACTCATTCAAATCAAACTTCTCTAGCCGCATCTCAGAGAAAATTGTGATTTACGATCACAATTGAGCCCAAAATTTATGTTGCTAAATGAACTTAACAATCAGTTGTTAAGCGACTTTTGCCCCATTTTACAGCCTTTCTTGTTAAGTGAATCATTGAAATTGTTAAGTTAGTAACTCGATTGCTAAGTGAACCTGACTTCTCCATTGTCTTTGCTTGTCAGAAGATTGCAAAAGGTGATGATTACATGACCCTAGGACACTGCAACATGAATTGCTTGCCAAGCATCTGAATTTTGATCTGGTGACCATAGGGCTGCTGCAATGATCATAAATGTGAAAAACAGTCATAATTCGCTTTTTTCAGTGGCATAATTTTGAACAGTCCCTAAATTCTGACAAGTTGAGAACTACCTGTAGCTTTACTGATTAGTCAATTGACCATATCAAAGATATTCAACTAATGACTATCTCAGTAAATTAAACTACAAAGTGGCACTTGGTCAGTTTATAATAAGGGGCCCAAACCTGTAGCCTCTGGATCACAGGTAACTCTCCAAGTAATTTTTATAGCTTTGAACAATAATTTGTAGGCTCTGTGGATGCTGCCAAGCAAGACCACAGCACTGAGAACCACAGAGTCCTTTCGCTCCAGAAATGTTCCAAGAAGATGGGTTGAGTGGGGCTCACAATTCCTCTCAGTAAATCCACATGAATTTCCTTCGGCCAGTTGACCAGGCCTCACCATCGGCAGCTTGGCTTGTTGAACCAAGTAGCGCTGCTCTCTGGGAGCCCCCTCCTGCTTCTGCACTCCATGGCAGTGCTAGATCTGAGGATGGTCCTGGATTTCTCCAAATGGAGGTAACAGGGGTGGGGGGAGTAGGCCAGGAAGGGAAAGAGGAAGGAGCAGAGAGAGTGAGAGAGCAAGCAAGACCACTTCCTTAAGGCAAAGGACTGAAGGATGGGCTCAGCTGGGCAAGGGGAGAGATAGGCAGGAAAAACAAGCAAGCAAGTAAGATCATTACTCAGCCAGGAAGAAAAAAGAAAACCACAAGATTTGTTGTCAGCTCTTCATGTGATAGCTTATCTAATTTAGATTTCTGAGAGATGATCTTAAAATAAACCCAGAAAATCCAAAAAAAATAATATTGGTGGTCTAATAAAATGCATAAGCATAAAATGCTACCAGCTCAGGGTCAAAGTGAAATGGCTCTGTTTCACAGCTGTTTTGCACATGGCTCTGGTATGTGTATATGTGTATGTTTAAAAAATTTGATAAAGTTGTGTTTGGAAGCATCTGAGATGTTCTTCATCTGTGATTTACTTTATGAGGGGGCTTCAGTGTCCCATCCCTGAGGCTAATGAATTAATTCTCATGAGGCATTTGAGATGATTTGAGTTTGAGATCCTTGGTTTAGATTTCAGTGTCTGATGTCTGAATCCAGCAGGTGTGATTTGTTGAAGCCATAGCCCAAACAAGGATTGGATTTTTCCTGGCCATATAAGAGAGACTTGGGATGAAACCTGTGACACTGTAAAGCAGATGCTCTATCCGAGAGCTGCAGCAGGGAGATACCAAGTCTGCTCCTGGGCAGCCATTTTCAGCAAAATGGAAGTAGCAGCTCATACCCAGTAGTTCCATTCTACTATTTTAGTCCCTCAGCCACTTTCTCCTTTTGTTGGATACTAGTTGGACCTTCTCTCAGAATAACAGAATTGGAAGGGACCTTGGAGGTCTTCTAGTCCAACCCCCTGCTCAGGCAGGTCCTATATCATTCCAGATAAGTGGCTATCCAGTCTCTTCTTAAAAGCCTCCAGTGATTGTTCCCACTGTCAGGAAATTTCTCTCCTTAGTTCAAGGTTGCTTTTCTCCTTGGTTTGTTTTCAACCATTGGTTCTTGTCTTGCTTTCTGGTGCTTTGGAAAATAGGTTGGCAATTCTCTTCCCTCATCTTTGTGGCAGCACTTTAAATATGGGAACATTGCTATTATGTCACTCCTAGTCCTTCAATTCCAGAGGAGGAAGTTCCATTGAAGTTGCATTCCTAGCCGTTGGAGGCATGATGGAAGGAAAATTGGTGCTGACTGAAAGGAAGAACAGATGGATTTTGGTCTTTATTCTCAGCATTAACTTTGCTTCATCACCACTTGCCCCCAGGAGCATCTAGCTACCAATTACTGCTAAAATTACTTAAGGACAGAATTATGGTTCCGTAAAAAGGGCAGGCATGTTTTTCTTTTGAATCATGGATGCTAGCCTGGCCAGCACATTGATGAGGAGGGAAGGAAGAGATGACACAGCAGTTTTCTGCCTATCCAGAGAGAATTCCCATAATTACTTCACTTGCTGGCAAGCCCAAACTGTGCGTAGGTGGTTCAAGCCACCCACAGTAAAGCATCTGGCTTGGACTCGTGGGAAGACCCAAACTTCTCAGCTTCAGGATTGAGCAGGTCATCATCAGGGGAATTGACTTACCGTAATTTAAGACTGTGGGCTGAGGTTGCTCGTCTGTGCTCTCTTTCAAAAGCCAGCTCTGATTTCAAAACAATCTTCCTCTTTACAGAATGTCTCTTTTTGTGCTGAAGCTGTGAACTGGAACAGAGAATAAAAATAATTCAGTGCTACTGTAAGATAGGATATGGAGGGGAAAACTGATATACTGTTCATCTATTCCCTATCATTTATCTAAAGTTCTTGGTAAACAGCAGAATGCTGTCCCAGTTTAACAATTTAAAGTGACAGAGAGGCAGTCTGGTTAAATGCTGGGGAAAACATCTTTATAGTAAAATCTGTTTGACAGTGGAAATAATTACTCAAAAAAAGTAATGATATGTCTGAGCAAAAACTAGTCAGCTATCTCACAGAGATGTTTAATTTAGATTTCTGCACTGAAGTGTCTTAAAATCCCTTCCCAACTCTAAGGCTAAGTTCACGAAAAAAAACATCAAATCTTGGTTAACAAAAGATGTCTGCTGTGTTCACGATCATGCTATCCTAAACAAATCAGCCATATTGTGGCTTAAGAAGTTGTCCTAGAGCATATAACATGGTCTAACAATCAGTAGATTCCTGTGTAGAAAGTTAGCACTCACCCCTCTCCTAGAAGAATGAAATATTCTAGAAAATATTAAAAAGGCAGAATATTATATTTTCCTGGATGAGAAATGGAGAAACATGTTTTTTGAGGCAGGAAGCAGACTCACTCCATCCTCCTCAATAGATGGAGATAGATACTTCAACACAGTAGATGGCAGCACTTCAGAGATAAAGAGATGGTGAGGTCTATTCATAAGCAAATACCCTCACCCAAGATCCAACAAAGGTAGGATTAGCCCTCAGCCATCATAGGAATTGCCCAAAGCCCCTTCATTATGTCACCCTGCAAGATTTAACCAAGCCTGAGACACAGACAGCCTACACAGTTAGCTAAAAGTCCTGCCCCCTGGGAGTCTGACAGCCAATAAGATACTTGCTATTGCCACAGGAACAGGAAGCTCAAGTTCAAAGCCCAAGAGAGGGTATAAATAACACTCACTTTCCACTCCATGAGATCATCTACCCACAACTTCAAAACCATGTGCCTGTCCACCATCAAACCATCCTTCCAAGCAGCCTCCATGTTTTCAGTGTCTTTCTCCCCACTTGGAACTGAACCCTGATGAACATTTCTTCCAACACCTGCAACATGCTAAATGTAAACTATCCAACTTCTTTTCAGTGTAGTGTTTTGTTTTGAATCTACCCATTCCAAATGTATTTTCCAAGGGTGGATCATTTTGTAGCCAGAATGGCACTATTCATATGTAAGAGACAGAAGGCTTCTGAAAATGTCAAGATTTTTAGAAACGCAGACTTGTTGAGAAGAAGGAAAATATGTTTAGCTGTTCTAAAGGGAGTGAATCCATAATTGGCTTTCTTTTAACTATAGGAGGTGGCTAATAAGCATCAAGCCATGTTTTTGAAAATTATAATCTTAAAGCAAACCAATTTTGGATAATGGTTAAAGCATCAGGCTAGAAATCAAGAGATCATGAGCTCTTGTTCTGGTTTAGGTACAAACAAAGCCAGTTGGATGACCTTGGCCCACTCCCTCTTTCTCATCCGTAGGAAGCAAACCACCCCTGAAAAACTTTGCCGAGAAAATTGCAGAGACTGATCCAGGAAATACTGACTTGAAGGCAGCAAATAAAAGACCCACCCATCAACAATTTTAAAGCATGATCTTAGTTACCCTGCTTACATTGCTATTAGCTGAAAAGGAACCTCCTAGCTTGGATTAACAATAAAAGAACTTGGACAGTAGAATTGATTAATTCATTGTACCTCTGCATTAATAGGATGGGATGGAGTTAGACTACAGAACTCCTTTCAGCTCTGTGATTCTATGGCAGCCTTCCCAAACCTGGTGCTCTTCAGAAATGTTGAGAGACTTATCTAGAAAAGTTAGATATTGCTGTCCCACTCATGAGTTTTGCCAAAAACTGCACTGGGTTATATATATTTTTGTCTGAAATGTTGTTTTAAAACACATAAAATAGTCAAGCAAAGGTGCTTGGCTAGACCACATTTGATGAGGACATCTGCAATACTGTTTTAATCTTGGTAAGACATTCCAAAGAAACGAGGCAAACAATGGAGGTGGAAGCTGGCGAGTTTTTTCTCTTCTTGATAACTAAAGGCCAATCTGTGTCTCACTGCCCTGTTGCAGGACACTGAGTGCGCCAGCCTGCTGAGTCAGCGTTTTTATCTGGTGAGGTTCATTCGTTATTATAACATAAACAGGCTTCAAGTCTGCCAAAAAAGTAGTAGATGCTTTGTTGAAAATAAGCTACAGTTCTTTCCTAAGGGTAATGTTGCATTTACAAACTGAAGACACACACACAATACCTCAAGATTTCAAAACCTGGCATCATGGACTACAGCTTCTAACAAAGCAAAAATGTGGGTCAGGAAGGAAGTACATGAGCTTTTCTGTCAACACTCTTACTTTTCCTAAACAGGGAATTGTAGGTGATGGGGACCTTCAGTTTGATTAGACCGTTGATCCAGAAAAAAAGGATATTTAATATTTCTCTCTTCTTATACCATTTTCCAGGCATGACTCTACACCCAATACTTTACCTGGGTTCTTGATTGATCAAAGATCTGGTCAGAGAACAGAGCATGCAGAGATGCAAAATCACCCATGTATGCAGGGGTGCGATTCAACCAGTGTAACAACCGGTTTGGTGATTGCGCACAAAGCATGTTTGCACACCATTTAAAAAAGCCAATTTTTAGCTAATACTTACCTTCTACTGCAACCCTGGTGAATAAAACAGCTGAGGCGCGGCAAAACCGCTCTGCTGCAGAATCAACTGTGCTCCAAAACAAGGAAATAAAGCACAGGAAAGAACAGGGTGGGTGGACAGGGCCGAATGATCACTGGAACGACCGATTCACCTGAACCGGCTCAAAGTGATAGAATCCTACCCCTGCATGTATGGGATTAAGAAGCTTCCTCCACAACAGAGTTAATGTGTGCTCCACCCATCCTTGAGTTGGCACAAAACTGAATCTGTGAGACATCTGCCCTCCCCTGCTGTTTTTGCCTTTGTCCCCAATCATTACAGTCCTTGACTTCCTATAGGCTAATGGATGACAAAAACTAAGAGAATTCACATTGATGTTCTAAATAATAATAGTAATAAGGAGGTAAACCCTGCTTTGTCACAGGTACAGCTAAAGATGGCTTAGCCCTGTCTTGCTCCCAGGTTGGAATGAGATGCTGTTACCCCCAGTGGCAGGGGAAGACATAAGTATTGCCAGACCTTGATTTGTCATGGTTAGGTTCAAGTGGAGACATAATGCAACTGACTTGTTCATTAATGTCTAAAGCAGGGGTGAGGAACCATGGCCCTTTATGACTTGTGGACTTCAACTCCCAGAATTCCTGAGCCAGTAGGGGAGTTCTGGGAGTTGAAGTCCACAAGTCATAAAAGGGCCATGGTTCCCCACCCCTGGTCTAAAGACAGAGATAACTGGGCTGCCTATCAGTGTGGCCTAGCAGTTTCCTCAGGTGATCTTATGAATGATGCAGCAATATTTTATGTTGTGGCCGCCTTCCTTCCTTTGTGGCAGCAAGAGCCAGGGAGAAGGACATTTGGTCAACTTTCTTGCCACAAAATATCTGGCTTGTCATTGTCCTTAAGGAATACCATGTTGTTGCCCACTTTATGTATGTATTTGAAAAATAAGCTCCCCTAATTTATCATGACTTTGGATGGCCTCTGTAATACAAACAATATTTAGAGGCCATCCGACTCTGGGCAGCTTGCAAGTAAAAAATGAGAAAGGAACATAAAACTGAGGAAAAAAGAAACCACACATGTCCAGAGAACATAGAGAGAGAGAAAACAACCCACAAGGGCTCAACATCCACTGTTGCCTGGGAGAAGAGCCAGGTCTTCATGGACTTCCAAGCATCATTAGGGTAGGAGCCAGGGTGGGACCTTGGGGGCAAAGCATTCTAGAGGGCAGTAATATGACAGAGCAGACATGCTTCCTAAATCTTCCAAAGGTCTTTCACTGAAGAGACCTGAAGCACCCCCATTCTGCCCAACGTCACTGTCCAGATAGAAACCATTGAAGTCCTTCAAATAACTCAGCACCATGCCATGAAGCATGGTGGGGATATCTAGCCCCATGAATTGCACTTGAAAACAAATAAGCAACCACAGTGCTGAGGTGACCCATGGATATACTGTGCCGTATCCACAAGACAAGCAACAGATCTTAAACCTGGAGCTGCTTCTGCTGAGCTTTCAGCAAACATTTTTCGAATAAACAGAAAAATTCAGTGCTGCACCAATGGAAGGAATATTCTGCAACAGAAACATACTTTAAGGAGGTTGGGCTGCTGTCTCTTTCAATACAGTATAGGCTCTGCTTTTGAACCAACGCCCTGCCTATTTTTTAGATTTCACTGTCACGACTGTGTTTTTCCTACAGTTCAAACCAATTGTATCAGAATTTGCTTGGAATACACACTCCCAGATGCAAAAATAACAGCAGAGAGAAATGAAACAAGGTCTTAATCAGCCCTGTTTCCACAGGCCAGCTTGCTGCATGAGGAAATGGACCTGGGAAATTCGGGAAGTGGTTGCGCAGCAGCTGTTTGGGCTTGGACAGCATCTCTGCAGTGAGATAATAACAGCAGGGTGAAGGATCCTGTCAAACTGCAGCTGGTGACTCCATCAACCACTTCCAACCCCTGACTTGATTCTCTGCGGCAGGAAACAGTGATGTGTTTTACACAGGAATGTCTGACCTAGACGACTGGTCAGGCTTGTGGGTAGGCCTGTTTTATTTCACTGAAACTGAATGGCCACCTTTCCCATCCACTCAACTAAAAGCTATGTGTTCTCGAGTGTCCGTGCATTAATTGCTTTAAAACATTTTCTTTTCCTGCTTTCTCTTACAAAGTCCCTAGCAGTTAACCAGGAAGAAACCCTGTAATTCTCTTCATGCACACTTAACATACATGAACATGCTCACACTTATATTCAAAAAGCAGAAGGGGGCAGGGGACAACTTTTGACATGCTGGTTCTGTTTAATTGGGCTGTAGGATAAAGTGGTGAGGGTAAAAGGGAGTGATCCCATGTAGCCAAACAGAAATTGATCTGTGTACCACTAATAGTGTGTTTATTTGTGGGCCAGTCACTCTCTCTCGGCCCAACCCATCTCACTGGGTTGTTGTCAGAAAAATAGGAGGAGGGAGATGTGTTGGATATGTTTGCTACTTTGATCTATTTGTAAACATAATAAAGATGGAATACAAATAAGTAAACAAATAAAATTGTATTATGTATTTATCTTTTTTATTGCATGGCTGCTTTGATTTTGGGTTAACGTTGTGTTTTTAATTGGTTTCAAGAAAACTTCAGGCAGTCACCAGGCATTAACACTGACTTGAAAGTAACAAAAAATAAAATAAAATCCAGACCCCAAAAAGTTTGAAGTTTTGTCCTTCAAAGCTTTTCAGTTTTTCCTAAACTCTCTTCAAATTTCTCATGATTCAGTCAATTAATTCCGAGACTGTTTGAGAGGGGAAAAGTGCCTCCTTTCTCATCTCACCCTCTGCTACCAACCTCTTCCCGCTTTCTTCCCTGAAGACCTCACTGAGAAAGGGAGACGGTGGATGGAATCTCCTTTGGTCAGTGGGATCCAGGGTGCATATGACTGACCCTGTAAACACAAATTTGGAGGATGAAATAACATTATTATTTCCAATATCTGAGTGCTGCCAGCTGGCATGAGGCAGCAGTCTTGGAAAACAGGTTGGCTATTCATAGCTGAATCTACCACACAGGATCATGGAGTGAGGGAGGGGAGAGAACAGAGGTGGGTATTCAGCAGGTTCTGACCAATTCTGGAGAACCGGTAGTGGAAATTTTGAGTAGTTCAGAGAATTGGCAAATTCTACCTCTGCCTGGAAATTTTACGGCATCCTTCTCCTGCCATGCCCACCAAGCCACACCCAACTCAAAATTTGAATCCCACAACTGGGAGAGAAGTACAAGGGAGCACCAGGTGTATTGCCTTTAGCCCATAAATGAAAGGTGGGATAGTAAACTAATATAAAAAAAAATAAGCAAGCCCATCTCCATCTTTACATCGCTATGTTGAAATAGCAAAAAAAACAACAACAACAACCCACTACTGCGTTGTAGCAGAGAGGTTCTGGAAGCCACAAAAGGGGATTTTAGAGGCTTCTTGTAGACCATGGGTTGAGGTTGCCCTTCTTTGAAATAGACAGTGACAACTCTAGGAATTAAAAATATAGAATGGCAAAGTAAAAATAACAACACTAGCTAGACAATATGGTGACAATGTTATTCTAGAGACCTCCTCCGTCTCTTCCTCCTCCTTTCCTATGTCCCCTCTTTTGAAGAAAACCACCATTTTGGAAAACATTCTCTTCATTCTTCAATGATGGCCTTTAGGCGCTTCTCAGGATTCTCCAGATTGATGCCCAAATCTGGGAGTTTTGTGGGAATTGCAAGATGGAAGACAGGCTGGCAACAGAATTGCTTTATTCAAGGGCCTGCAGAAGATAAAGATGTTTATAAAAAAAGAAGTCAGGCAGCTGTTATGAAAGGCTAAGGTTCCCCCTCAGGGGTGGGATTCAAAAATCTCAGCAACTGGTTTGCTGCCCAGTTGCTGGGTGGGTGTGGCCATGGTGAACGTGACTTACCAAAGTCTTTCTGGGAGAGCCGTTTTTCGCCTTCCTAAGAGTCCAGAGGCTTCCCTTGGACCTCTGGGAGGTAGAAAATGGCCTCCTCTGGGCTCTGGAGGCCCTGCAGAAGCCGAAACAGGCCCGTTTCAGGACTTCCAGAAGGCTCTTTCTTCCCCCTCCCAGAGCCTCCACACGGACCCCGCACTTACCTGCATTGAAAATGGGCTGCGTGGAGACTCCTGGGAGGAGGAATGGGTGAGGCCATCCAGTCAGTTCAAATACTGGTTCGGCAAACCAGATGCAAATTTAACATCCGGTTCGCCCGAACCAGTCCAAACCAGTAGAATCCTACCCCTGTTCTTCCTCCTTTAAAAAAAAAAACACCTTTTAAAAATGTCTCCTACTGGAGAATATTAGAAAAGTCCCTGCATCTATTGGTTGTCAGATAAAATAGGGACCTCGGAGGGAGCAATGCTTCCATTCTGTGGCATCATTAAAATTTCTCCAAGCAGCAGAGTTAAAGCTACAAGTCAAATTTCTGCATTCTGTAAAAATGAAGCAAGCAAAACATGCTAAAGGGTCAGAAAGTCTCAAAAAAAAAAAAAGTCACTGAATTTTACAGTCAAATGACAGGACAAAGAATAAAGGGGTGGAGGAATTTTTTTTTTCCTGGGCCTGTTGACAGGAAGGGAGGAAGAATTAAGAAACGTTTGGCAGCTGGGTGAACAAGATTCAGGAAAATTTATGAGGCAGGATGTGACCTTAAATATCCCATAATGTTAACCATCCTACCAAATCTTTGCTTGCTGCTGTATTAGCACATATTTCCCATCCTTCCATGTTCAAATTAGTGGGTGATCTGCAATTGTGCACATAGAAAAATTTCAGGTGTGTAAAATATGTATTGACATGAGTGCATGTGATTGATGCTTTTGTTATTTCAGCGCCGCTTCAAGACCAAGAACTTTGGGATTTGGCATTTTTGCAGAGATGTCAAATTACTTGCAACGTCCCTTGGAATCCCTTTAAGCCAGCTCTCTTCCTGAGCATTTCTCTGGTCCCTCCCCAGTTTTCCTTTTCCACAAAATGGAACGGGCAAAGTATGTGCCTCCTCTTTACCCTTATCCATAATACATTCTTTCTTTAAAAAAAAAAGTGAAGAGTTTAGGCAATCCTGGAAGGAGCACTTCTATTTGAAAGTCCTTCCTAGCCTGCAAGGCATTGTAGGAAGTTAGCACCCAACCCTCTCCGAGAAAAAATGAAATATCCTAGGAAATATTAAAAAGGCAGAATATTTCCCCTAAAAAGAGAAGTAGAAACTCAGAAACAGAAACTTACCTCAGAAGCAGAAGCTCACCCCCACCTTTGTTAATGGGTGGGCCATTAAAGCCTGGGCCAGAGTATTCTACATAACAAAGCCCTCTACTCAAGATTGCATCAGCCAACACTCAGGTGAAGCCATGTAGTCCAGACAAAGCCTACAAAGTTAGCTAAGACCCCGCCTGCAGGAGTCTGACAGCCAATGGGATACATTTCTTACACAGGAACAGGAAACACTAAGGTGGGGCCCAACAGAGGGTCTCTCAGCATCTTGGCCCTCCCTTCTCTTTTTGCCTTTTCACTTTGGAGTTCCAATGCTACGTGGTCCCGTTGTCCACCATTAAACCATCTTTCCAAGCAGCCTCCATATTTCCAGTGTCTTTTTCCCCACTTGGAATTGAACCCAGAAGGATAATTCTTTCAACAGCATATTGCCCTTGGCACTTGTTCAGAGGCCCTTTCAGTTATTCCAATTGTATTTATTTGGAATTAGAAAACAGGGCCGGGGTGGAGCCCTGGCAAAAAGCCTTTATCCTAATAAGTTCTACATTCAGTGACAGAAAGGGGAGGAAGCCTCTTCCTTCCCGCTATGCCACTTCCCTCTGCATTGTCCCAGGGACACTGCTCACCTTTACAGAGGTATATTTTGCACCACCAGCAGCCTGGATTTTCCCCTTACAGGGACTCACTTTCCCTTGCACCATCTGTTTGCTCTTTCGGAGGCCGAGGAAAGCTGCTCCTCCCAGCCAGAGCAGTGTCAGGCTGGATTTATGCTCTTCGTTCTGCTGGGGAAGCTCAAACCAGATGGAGTGCTGGCAGCCTTCTTACCTTTGGCTGCTTCCAATTCTTGGCCCATGCGGGAATGCTTTCTTCTGCCTCCCCCAGAGGCTTGGGGGAAGAAGGAGCTAGGGTGGGGCATAACGAAGGAGGTTTCGACCAACACACATAGATTGATGAGGCTGAAGTTGCTGTAACTAAAAGAGCAGGAAATTGGAATTGGGGGGAGTGGATTCTCTTGGCGTCCATCTCTGGCTTATCTTTAGGGATGGAACCTCTACAGCGAAACCAGGTGCTGCAGGAAATAGCTTTGGCCAACAGGGAAACAGCAAATAAATCTCCTTTAGTAGAGAAAGGCAAATGGCATGTTCTTTCCCCAAACAGAAAAATCTGCTGCTGCTTCTTTCTTCTTTCCCTTCCCATTCCTCATCTGTTTTGCCTAATCCCGGAAGCCTTTGAATGTGACCAGTCGTCATTTGCAGAACTGGCCTTCTTCTTCTCAAATAACCTGGATTTCATCACTTGGAAACCTGACACTCATTATCAGAGATCCTGGTAAGGGTAAAATAGAGGACCCAGATTGTTGGGGGCAATAGGCTGACTCTGTAAACTGCTCAGAGAGATCTGGAAAGCACTGTGAAGTGGAAGATAATTCTAAGGGCTATTGCTATTACTATCCTGCCCGTCCTTATAATGAATGAAATGGGGCACTTTATCTGCAATCAATGGGTGAGGAAGGATGGATTAGTCAGATGGATTAGTCTCAAATCTGGAATCTAAGAAAGCAGCAGGTTGCTGGTTGCGCCAAGTTAACATCACTTCTTGGGTCACTCATGCAAGCCATTCCTGTCTGAATCCTTATGGTGGTGTCTAATCCTGATGGTGATGTCTGATCTGGAGAGAGATGTCTGGAAGGACCCTGCTTCTCCCCTTGATAATCATTGGCCTCCCTAAGTCTAGGCCAAGGGTCTCCAAACTTGGCAACTTTAAGACTTGTGGATTTCACAGTCCCAGAATTCCTCAGCCAGCCATGCTTAGATCTTAAAGTTGCCAAGTTTGGAGACCCCTGGTCTAGGTGAAGAACTAACTCTCGCAATAGCTACAGGTAGGTCCTTTTGACAAAGGGCTGCATGAGCCACGGTGGCGCAGTGGTTAGAGTGGAGTACTGCAGGCTACTTCTGTTGACTGCCGGCTACCTGCAATTTGGTAGATCAAATCTCACCAAGCTCAAGGTTGTCTCAGCCTTCCATCTTTCCAAAGTAGGTAAAATGAAGACCAAGATTGTTGGGGGCAATATGCTGACTCTGTAAACCACCTAGAGAGGGCTGTAAAAAAGCACTGTGAAGCGGTTTATAAGTCTAAATGCTATTGCTATTGCATCCAGCTGCCAGTATTATTGTGGCCTTGAGAGAATACCCTTGAGCATTGCATAGAAGGTTTTTTTCTTACCATTGCTTAATCCATCCATCCTCATAGTATCGGCAGTCAGGCAATGGAGCTTCTGAGCCAAAAGCTGATGGCTTCACTTCACCTGGTAGATGTTTGAGAACTATGACAAATATGCCTGGTGTTAGTGGTACCTAGGAATTTGCAACCCATATCTGTTCACAAGCAAGCAAGAGCCATTACAAGCTCCCTCAGCTGCCTCCATGCTCGGTGGTTGACTTTGCAAGCTGCCAATGCTGAGAGGGAGAAGAGTATTTTGGAATCCACTGACATAGGTGAATTTGTGCTCTGGTTTCATCCAGGCAATGGAAAACCTTCCCTGGAAACTATAGGATAAACAAGATAATCTACTCAATTATTTTTGAATGAAAACCAACTGCTGTATATTATTTGACATACATTATTTTCATGTTATTTTCTGCATTGTATTTTGCTCCAAGTTTACACATACTTTTTACTTTATGTGTATATATGCCTATCAGTTTAGAGTAGCTAGTCAAGAATCTATTGTAGTAAAATAGTCTATGCTAATCTACAATAGGTCACCATGTGACGATTTGGTCAAAATGCCACAAGACTCTTGTGTTATCATCATACCCACACAATTTCTTCACCTAATCTATCTCTATGAGAACTGCTTGGAAAAAAGGTGGAATAAAAATGTTAAACACAAAGAACAGAAGAGATTCCAATGGATGGTCAGCAAAAATCCTGTTAGAACAGGAACGGGGAACCTCTGGCCCTAGCCTGCTTTAGAAGTTTAGAGGATAGTCCATTGGCTAGCAGGGTGCCACCGGGGAAGGCCCTACCACCTCCTCAAAGCCTCACTTATTCCCCAGCATTATTTGTTTGTTTTATGAATGAAATGGAACAGAGCAAACCAGACTATAATAGAATATTGGAACAGAACAGAATGGAATGGACTAGAATAGAATATTTTATCTGGCCAAGCATGACCAACATACAAAGAATTTGTCTCCAGTGCAGAAGCTCTCAGTGTA
>BLBF01000021.1:18046135-18097933 GCA_015471245.1 Laticauda colubrina | reverse complement strand
TCTTCCTCTTCCTCTTCCTCTTCCTCTTCCTCTTCCTCTTCCTCTTCTTCTTCTTCTTCTTCTTCTTCTTCTTCTTCTTCTTCTTCTTCTTTTCCTCCTCCTCCTCCTCCTCCTCCTTCACCTCCTCCTCCTCCCTTTAGCAATTGCTTTCACACATACATTGACATTTTATCCTGTGCAAATTTTAACAAAATCTACCAACGCTTAGGATTGACCTGGATCATTTCACACATCACTTGATTTCAACACAAGGGATGCAAAGGAATTGGTTCCATAGGGATGCAAAGGAATTGGTTTCCTGGCCAGGGACAGATACATACTGCAAAACCAAACGTGTCTCAGAATGCATAATTTATTCCTGTTCCAAATTGTATTCCAAGCAAGGCCTGGTAATATGTGAGGTGATACTTCTCCAGGCATTCACTTAATGTGATGAAACTATTCTTTGAGATTATTGTTTCAGGCTCCAAACTGGGGGTGTTGGCAGGAGATTGATGTAAATGAAAACTCAGACATTCAAAGAAAACTACTAGAAGTCAGACAGAAGGGTTCAAATTCAGCCCTTCCTCCAACATTCTAGTTCTCTATGGTGGAGTTTAGGGATATTCAATCTTGCAGACACAGTTCCCCCCCCCCCCAATTCTGTGTGAAAAGTGGTTCAGTCCAGAAAATTGTGAATTGCTTTCATTGACAGAGCTCCCACCTGGAATGTGTGATGTCATAATAATAAATTGAATATAGATTCACTCAAGGCCGTAACATTATGCAAAGTGAAGAGGTGGACTCATCTCATGGGAGATTCTGGGTGACAGGAAATAGCAATAATTTGAAATATCCTTCAACCCTGAAAGAAGGGGAAAGTTGATTTCAGTTATAGGAATGTATGTAAGCCCTTACAGTACATCCAGGCTCCAATTTTTAAGGGGTGGGAGAGTATGAAAGATTTCTCTGTGTTGAACAAATTTATTTTTCAGTTGTTATTTTTGGTCAGAGACCCATTATGGAAAAGAGAGTCAATTTTCATTCCAGAATATAGATCCCTGAATGAGAGGCTTTCTAGTAAGGCCGATTCTGACTGAATGTTAGCTTAAACCTAATAAGACAAGCAAATTATCCACAGAGGTTGGAGGTTCCTTCTCTCTCAGATTCGGTCCAGGGAGGTGAGAATATTTTGCCAACAATGCTTTAACTAGATTTCTGTATTGAACTGGGAGGGTAGCACTTGGATTTGTGAGAGCAATCAACCCATGGAACAGAAGTTGCCTTCAGAAGTTGTGGGATCTTGCTCAAAATTGGAAAAATGAGAAAATTCAGACGGAGGAGGAAGTGATTAAGAAAATAATGGAATGGACAGAAATGAGTAGATAACATTAGCAATTAGACAGCAGAAAGAAAGGGAGTATTATAAGATATGGGATTTATTCTGTCAATGGTTAGATAGAAAAGTAGGAAATCGAAGTATAATACCAAAGCAATCATATGTTACAACTGATTATCCTTGAATAAATTATAACATGAATAAAAATTAGTAAGAATTGAGATTTGCTCTGAAGGATAACCTGGAATTGAAATTAAAGCCTAATGATGATGTAATAATAATAATATCATATGATATGGAAAGTTAATCAATGCAATATGAATGTAAATTTAAGAGGAAAAGACTATAGATATTGTACACAAGATACATGTACCCAACCAACACACCGTATAATTGAAAGAAGGTTTTATTTGTTGTTTTATGTTTATGTTTGTTGTTAAAATAAAAAACTTTTAATATAAAAAAAGAAGTTGTGGGATCTTCATCACTGGAAGCTTTTAAGAAAAGACTGGGCTGCCATCTGTAGAAATGGTGTCTCCTGCTTAGGCAGGGGGGTTGCACTAGATGACCTACAAGGTCCCTTCCAACTCTGTTAATCTGTACTTCCGTACTTCTTCCATCTCTGTTATGTGACTGCCAGCATCCAGAATGCAATGTGTGCGCCCCCTCCCCATGCCCCCTGCGCATGTGCGCACAACCCCCTCCGCCACCCCCTTACCTGCACTACGCATTGCAGGTGATTTTTCGGCTGGTTTCAGGTCTTTTTCGGCCTCCCAGAGGCTTGGAAAAAGTCTCTGCAAGGCTTCTCAGGCCGAATTATAGGCCTGTTTCATCACTTCTGGTATTACAGGAAGTGATGAAATGGGCTATAATTTATCCTGAAAAGCCTTGCAGAGGCTTTTTCCAAGCTTCTGGGAGGCTGAAAAAGGCCTCAAAGCAACCAAAAAAAATAAGCTGTGAGGTGCGTGCATGTGCAGTGAGGTAAGTTTGCCTGTGGCTCACGTGCCAGCACAAATGACTCTGTGTGCCACTTGTGCCACACATGCCATAGGTTCCAAAATTTATGTTAAGTGAGACATGTGTTAAGTGATGTTTGCCCCATTTTTATGACTTTTTCTTGCCACACGTGTTCAGGGAATCGCTGCAGTTGATAAGTTAGAAACCTGGTTGTTAAATGAATCTGTATTCCACATTGACTCTGCTTGTCAAAAGGTCACAAAAAGATGATCACATGACCCTGGGACCCAGCAAAGATAATAAAAATGAACCCGTTGCCAACCGCCTGAATTTTGATCACCTGATCGTGGGGATGCTGCAAAGGTCGTAACTATGAAAAATGGTCATAAGTCACCTTTTCCGGTGCTGTTGTAACTTTGAAGGGTCACTAAATGAACTGTTGTAAGTTGAGGACTACCTGTACTTGTGATGCTCCAATTGAGAGGGATTACTGGGCTCCCCTGAGAGGATTCTTGATATTCCAGGCTATTAATCAATGGGAGAGGTTCCTATTTTCTGTGAAGATGCTGGGTTAATTCCTGAGCCCTTCTGCAACAGAAATTTGGGGTAGCGGGCAATAGGAAGGACCCCTGCCTGAAGCCCTGTGGCCAGAGTAGAAAAAGCTAAAGCCCATGTCACATTGCACCAACGGATGCAAAGAGGATGTAAAACAGAGAGAAACACTTGCCATCCGTTGGTTAACGCGATGCATCCGTTCTGTACTCACTGCATATGTGATTCATATGTTCTATCCGTCCAGCATCCGTCTACTGAGATTTCATCTGATCAAAACGTTTTGAGCTGCTCAAAACGTTTTGAGCGGATGAACTTTCCGCCGCGTCCATTCTACATCTGTGACACATACGGGGAACATCCGTTATACGTCTGTTGTCATCCGTTAAACGTCCGCTGTATCCACTCGGCATCCACGCAACTCACATCCACTCCAGCGGAAAATGGAAAGAGGGAGGAAGCGAAACGGACGCGGAACGTCCACACAGCCTTAGTAGCATGGACATAGAAAGGATGAAAGCAGATGCATCTCGTATAGAAAGCATTAAAACAGAAAAAACGTTTGTATATGGGATGTATCTCGGATATTTAGGATGTCTGGAGGAGGTCTAGAGGATGCAGAAGGACACCTAGTGGAAAACCGATATTTCCTATAAAAAGGGGGAGGAAATCACCTGGATCTCACTTTCAGTCCAGCAGATGTGGGGTGCAGACCTCTTCAGCCTTGCTCTTGCTCTTCAACATCATCCATTGATCTCCACCATGGATCAATGCACACTCCTTTTGGTAGCCACCATCATTCAACACCAGAACCAAGCCCTCTTCAGACTGTTTCACCTTTTCTACGCAAGGATAAGAAGGAGACGTCCAAGAGCTGTCTGGGTCCGAGGATGGATCAGGAGAAGAGTGGAGTTTGGATTGTATAACAAGCTGATGGTGGAGCTGAGGAACGAACACACTCGTGCATTCCAGCACTTCATGAGGATGCAACCAGCCATGTTTGACGAAGTTGTGGAGCGTCTGAAACCCAGGTTGACCAAGCCGAGCACCAACTTCCAGCCCAGCCTGGACCCTGGGCTGAAGGTGGCACTGACTCTGCGCCACCTGGCCTCTGGGACCACGTACAGAAACATACAGTATGCCTGGAGGGTGCCACACAACACCATCAGCATTGGGGTCAGAGAAGTGGTGCAGGTCATCATCGAATAATACCTGGAGGAGCTCCTCCAGTGTCCCACCACTGAAGAAGGCTGGAAGAAACTTGCAGAAGAGTGGTATCAGAGGTGGAACTTCCCCCACACCGTTGGAGCCATAGATGGGAAGCACGTGGCCTGCAAAGCTCCACCCAACTCAGAGTCCACTTATCACAACTACAAGGACTTCTTCAGCATCATCCTCTTTGCCACGGTTGATGCTGACTACAAGTTCATGTACATCGATGCTTCAGGCAACGGGTCAACTTCAGATGCCCAGGTATACAACGCAAGTGACCTCAAGGGTGGGCTGGAACGCAACCTCATCATGGATTTCCCAGATCCAGAACCCCTGCCCAATGACACACAAGATGTGCCCTACTTCATCGTGGGGGATGACGCCTTCTCCCTCAGAACCTACCTCATGAAGCCCTACACTTCCAGATGCCTCACCTGTGAAGAAAGCATCTTCAACTACAGGCTGTCCAGGGCAAGACGGGTGGTGGAGAATGCCTTTGGCATCCTGGCCAACAGGTTCCAGGTACTTCTCACCACCATGCAGCATCGCCCAGAGACTGTGAGGAACATCGTGGAAGCTTGCTGCATCCTGCACAATCTCATGCGCACCCGCTACCCAGTGTTGCAGAAAAGGCTTGTGGACTGTCAACAGGCAATGGGGACATGGAGCCTGGTGAATGGAGGCAAGGACAAAACCTGATAGATACTGTGGATGTGCAAGGCCCCAACAGAGCTTCACGTGAAGGGAAGAAGCAGCGCAACCTCCTGAAGCACTGGTGCAACTCCCCAGCTGGAGCAGTGGAATGGCAAGACAGGATGGTAGATGCTTAATGGATGCTTCCTTCAGCCTGTCTCATCACACTGATGAGATTGTGCCATGTATGTTGAGTGGCCCTACAATGAACAGGGCATTAAATAAAGAGTTGTGTTTATGCTGAAATGTGTTGATCAATGATTACATTGTTATTGATAATAAAGGGCCATATGTGTGGCAGCTGGGAGGGTGGACCATACAGTCCCACTATGCTTGCACTGGAGGTTTATCTATCCCACAACTATCCTTACCCATCCCACAGCCATTATCCATCCCATAGCTATCCTTGCCCATCCCACAGCTATTATCCATCCCACAGCTATCCTTACCCATCCCACAGCTATTATCCATCCCACAGCTATCCTTTCCCATCCCATAGCTATTATCCATCCCACAGCTATCCTTACCCATCCCACAGCTATCCTTGCCCATCCCACAAGCATGCAAAGGCTTTACCATTTTCTAAAAGTTTCCACCAAGACTTTATTTACTAAAAGAACTGAACCAAGTGTGTGAAGCAAAGATAAACTTTATTAATAACAAACTGTAGGACTTTATTAAAAAGCAAAATGAACCAAGAAAAGTGTCCCAAGCAAAGATAAAGTCAACAGGTAACAATCCAATCTCTGGCTCTCTTCTCAGTCACTCTGAGGCGTGCCCATGGTCTCAGGGGTGAAGGGTCCAGGTGCTGTGGAGGTGGCAGTGGCTGGAGTGCTGGTCTGAAGTGCCATCGGGGTGTCTGGCCCCGAGAGGACAACAGGGGATGGTGTGTGGAGGAAGCTCTCAGAGAGCTGGCTCAGTCCCGTGATGTTGAGAGGCTCTTCCTCCAGGACATGGGATGTCAGTCCCAAGACCGATGACAGATGTTCTGAGGCCGGGCTTGGCTGTGGGGTGGAGGAAGGAGGAGTGTAGTGGGGCTGTCTGGTCTGCAGCTGGGTGAGGTGAGGCGTCGGTGGCATCTGTGGCGTCGGTGGCATCTGTGGCGTCGGTGGCATCGGTGGCATCTGTGGCAGGCGATGAACCTGGGCCTGGACTGGGAAGGGCTGCCTCTGTTGAGGGAAGTCCTGGTAACCGTAGCCTCGGAAGGTGAGGGGCCGTTGAAAGCCTTGGAAGGGCTGTGACATCGCCTGGGGTGGAGGAGCAGACCTGGAGTGGGTGGGAGCAGGTTCAGCTGGGCCTGGAGGGTGGTGCAGAAGCACAGTGATCCTCTCCTTCATCACCTGGTACTGGGGCTTGGACATGTCCATGAGGGTCTGGTTCACGTAGGTGAGGAAGGGCTTGCGGTTTGAGGATGGAATCTTGAAGTGAAGCTGAGAGAGGAGATCTGCACTGTTCTTGATTGTGTCCCTGATCTCCAAGAGGACAGTGTGGCTCTGCCCCTCCGGTCTGCCTCATTGCCTGCTTTCTGTGGAGGTGGAGCTGGGGCTGGGGGTGGGTTGGTCTCTGGTGGCTGCGGCCTCCTCTTGCTTCATCTGCATCAGGGGATCCTCCACGTCCTCCGGCATGGGGTGTGCAGCTGTCGGGGGGTCTCTTTCGTGGGGCGCTCTGCAGACACCTGCCTGGACACACTGGCTGTTTCCTGGCTGGAAGAGGAGTGCCTCTCTGTGGGCTGTCTGAGGGAGAGGGTTGACAGAGGGGCTGGTCCTCGGTGGCGGATCTCACCCTGCAGGAAGCTGCACCTGGCCATGACGTAGGTCTCCCGGTCCATCAGCTTGACAGTGGCCTGGCCGGATCTCTTCAGGTGCAGCTTGCCATACCAGGTGTGCATATGCTTCCACCACCCCAGGAGGACATCAGAAGTGTAGCCCAGGCTCTCTGCCTTCTCTCTCCAAGCCGCCTGCTTCTGCTTGGTGTCTCGATTTAGCCTGTGGTCCTTCCTCCACACGTACTTGTTCTCCCTCAGCCATTCGTGCACCTCCTCCTCATGGTCCTCTGCAATGGAGTACTGTTTCCTCTCCCCCTTCTCCTTCTCCTTCAATTGCCTCTTCCTCCCTCTGGCAGGGCCTTCTGGGCCCACATCAGCAGGGCTTTCAGGACCTTGGGGCTGGTCCACCACACCAGCAGCAGTAGCAGCAGGACCAGCAGCAGCAGCAGGACCAGCAACAGAAGCACCAGCACCAGCAGCAGCAGTAGCGCCAGCACCAGCAGCAGCAGGAGAAGCACCAGCAGCACCAGCAGCACCAGCAGAAGCACCAGCAGAAGCACCAGCAGCAGCAGAGTCAGCATCAGGGGGTGGGATGGTGGTTCTATCCTTCTTTCCAGGGCTGGCAGGAGTAGGCACAGGCTTCCTCTTCTTCCCCATGATGTTCTCTCAAGATGTCTCTGGCAGCAGGTCTTTCCTCTGAATGGTGACATGCTTGCGAGCTGCCTCCTTTTATATCCACGGAGCTTACACAATGCATCCTCCCCGCATGCGCAGTGAATGCTTTGCATCTGCTACACATCCACTATGCATCCGCTAGGTGTCTGTGATGCATCCGCATCATCCGCTACGCATCTGCTACGCATCCGTTCCATCCGCTACGTGTCCGCTTTACTGTTCTCCCCCGGAAGCCCTGCCATCCGCTTCCGTGCCATCCGCTTCCATCTGCTTCCATCCACTAGGCTTCCATTGAGCATCCGCTTAACATCCTCGCTACGTCCTCTCCCCATCCATTCCCTCTGTTGTTGTCCGCTCTGTTTATGCAAATTTTTGCCCCTTTTGAGAGTGGATAACAACGGATGGAAGATTTGCTCATCCGCTGTGTCCTTTTTACATACGTTTTGCATCCGTCGGCCAGTGTGACCTTGCCTTAAATAATGCAGGCAAAAGAGATAAAGAATATCTTCCTACATTTGGATTTTAAAGAATGATTTATCTTTTGTCCCATTTTTGATACTTTCAGGCAATTTGGAAAATTGCTTTGAAGTTTCTTTACATATCCTTTAAAAAAAACCACCCCCAGTTAAATAGCTCGAGACTATTTGGCTAGCTGGCCAGGTGCAAAAACAAGGGCTGATTGTGGAAAGTGGTTTCCCCAATGGATGGAGAATTTGTCCAGTTGCCATGCCCAACATTTCTTTGCCTGATCCAACGAGCAAAGGAAGGGGGAGGAAACTTTTCCTAACTTTAGCCACTTAAAATCCTTTGCCCCTGCAAGTGAGGAACTGGAAAGCCCATCAAAGTTGCACACTGACAACTGGAACTGATGGAAGCTTCCATGTGCTCTGTTGGTTCTGACTCAGCAGTTGAAACTTGAGGAATTCCAGGGTTTCCAAAAGATACTTGGAAAATCTGACCTTGGAGTTTCCTTGTTAAACAGCAGAGTGTGTGGGATGTTCTCTCTCTCTCTCCCTCTCCCTCCCTTTTTCTCAGCTGGTCTTTAAGTAAATCTGTTTCATCCCATCTTCTGTGCCGACCGCTTTTTCCATCATATTCTAAAAATCCTTCATCAAACTTCCTTGGATGGGTGGGTGGGGAAGAATGGTGGTGGATAAGATCATCTTGCCTCTCCTTTTGGATTTTCCCCCCTTCTTTTCCTTCTTTTTTAAAATACTCTTGTCTATCTGTGAGTGATGTCATTTGGCTATTAAGATGCATGGCTTTCCTCTAAAAAAAATTCAGACAGTATATTGGAAGCCTTTAACGGTGTCGTCCTATGGAGGTTACTCAAAAGGAGACCCTCTTGAATTAATTACTGATTACTCCAAGGCAAGTGGGAATAGGATTGTAGCCTAAATATCTTGATAAATTTGCTGACCTGCCTGATTTATAGTGTTCTGCTACAGCGATTTGTTTGGAATAAAGTTGGGAGGAGGAAAAGGAGACATTGGAGGGGGTTTTATGGTCATTACAATTTCCACAGTGGAAACAATCAGAAGCAGCAATGCTGATTTAAAATATGGGGAGCTGCAACCAGGTCCAGCATAGTAACTGTGTAGTCCCTCTCTCCCTCTCATCCTACATGAAGTGTCTGCAATTCAGAGACCCTTGTGTGGCAGAGGTTTTCCATCAAACCTGCTTGAATCTCCAAACAATTAAAAAAAACAACAACAAATCAGCTCAACTGCAGGGCAAGCAAGTCAGGGACCCAGGAAGACCTGACCCATTGTGACTTATCTCAATAGCCAAACAGAAACAGACTTGGTTAGGACTTGGATAAGAAACCCTAAGACTTGGGAAGTTGTCCACAAAATCACCAGAAACCAAGCTTGACTTGAACAGGGTTGTATTAAATATTAAAAAGGCAGAATATTATACCTGCTTGGATGAGAAAAGGAGAAACATGTTCTTGGAAAGCAGCCCCCACATTTGTAAATAGCCCTAGAAAGGCTGGGCCACCCTACCTACAAGACAAAAAGGCCTTCAGCTCCAGGGTAATAGGATTAGCCCTCACTCAAGCTCCAAACCAGGACAAAGCCATTAAGCCATAATAGGAATTGCCCAACATCCTTTCAGAACACAAACCTCTTCATTACATCATCACTAGCAAGATTCAACCAAGCCTGGGACACAGATGGCCTACAAGGTTAGCTGGACCCCCACATAGCCCCCTGGGAGTTATTCAACCAATAGGATACATTTCTTGCAAGGCCCAAGAGAGGATATAAATAAGGATGGGATCCGACAAGGTTAACTACCAGTTCGGTCATTTACGAGGTTCGGTGATTTACGATGTGCTTCCCTGCACATGCATGCCTATAAATCGTCATCAGCACGCTGGGTGCAGAGAAGCAGCCTTTGAAAAAGCCCTTTTTTCCTGCTTTTTTAACTGCGGCTGTGCCTTGCATAGCAGCTGAAGTTGAAAAAAATCAGTAAATAAAGGTCAGGTAAGAGCCCGGGCGGGTAAGCAAAAACATCAGCAGACACAGAACCGGTTCTATGTCTGCTGCTTTTCAGAGCTACTGGTTCTACAGAGGTGGACAGAACCGGTAGAAACCCACCCCTGGTATAAATGTATCTCATTCTCCACTCCATGTGGTCAGCTACCCAGAATCACAGATGCTTGATGGTTCTGCTTCGCCCTTTAACTATCCTTCCAAGCAGCCTCCATGTTTCCAGTGTCTTTCTTCCCACTTGGAACTGCACCCAGATGGACATTTTTTCCAACAATATCAAGCTCAAAAGAGATCAAATGTGGACAAATGCTATTCCCCCACCCATGGCATTATTATAAGCTGAGCCTTTCTAAATCTCCAAGCTCTATACTTCTGTCCTCTTCCCAAGGGAAGATTCCTACAGACACTATGAATTGCTGGTGCTTCTCCTGCCAGTGCCACAGATGGGATCTCTGATGTGTTTTGAAGGCATTAGCATGTTGCTTATCCATATATAGCTGTCCTCTCTTTTTCCTGACTGGACTGGGGTTCCTGGACTCATGCCCAGGCTAGGGTTGTGATTCTAGGGAGTGTCCTAATTTGGATATTTCCAAGTACCATTCTGTGTGTCTCTGAGATGGGCTCTTCACAGTGCAACTCTGACTCAGAGACGATAACATCCCGCCAGTTGGGACGTAGTCCATCAGTCTCAGACCTCCACTTCAAACTTAACAGTTCTCAGAAGAGGTGCTGAGAGCCAGCTACACTTTTATTTTACTTCTCTTTCATTTCTCTTCTCCTTTTAGGAAAAAAAAAAAGACTTTTGGAGGAAACTTAGGAAATGGTACAAAGATATATGAGCAGCAGTCTCGAAGGTGAAGAGGCAACCATATTAGGAGGAAGCATAAAAACTTTGATCCTCCCATTCAGTTCCTCTCCTATGTCTATAGATGTTGCCAGAAGAGAGTTCTCAAGCTGCTCTTTTTCTCCTTAAGTATGGTATGATCAGGGGATTGGGGGGAGGGAATAAACATTATTTCTGCTTCTCCTGTGCTTGACCTCATTGTTGGTTGACTATGAGCTAATGTTATAACTAGAGCAGCTTCTTAAATGAAGCCCTAGGGGAAATCATGGCTTTCTTTTTTCAACTACAAATCCATGTTTCCTTCAAATTAACTTTTTTGCTAGTTGATGGGGAATAGCAGTCCTAAGATCAAAACTTACTAAGACTTCATCAAACTCTTGCTGGATGGCTCTCAGCCACCCTGCTGACAGACTGAGATAACCCTTGGAGCCAGAAACTGGCCTGAGATCTTGGGGCTCCCTCCTTGACTAAGCACGGAGTGCTGTTGCTTAATCTTACTTCATCTATCTCTTTGTCAGCTATTCCTGAGCCTAATTTACTGTAAAACAGGCCA
Source organism: Laticauda colubrina (assembly GCA_015471245.1). Lineage (NCBI taxonomy): Eukaryota > Metazoa > Chordata > Lepidosauria > Squamata > Elapidae > Laticauda > Laticauda colubrina. Next base: position 18,086,866 of record BLBF01000021.1, on the reverse strand, counting down.
CCCCTCCTTCAGTTTTTACATCTGCATGATCAGAGCAGGAGCAGAGTTAAGAAACTTTGCAAAACTGGATTCCACAGCCTCTGGTCTCATTTCCTCCAAGGAGCTGGGAATAGGACAGGGCTGCATTTTAAAAAAGAATGAGCAATATATATGCACATACATCTGTACTGTACATACCCATAAACCCAAAGAAATGGCATTCTGTTACTGGGAAGGAGAGTTTGCAGCAGAATGGAAATATTTCTTTTGAATTGCCTAATATATTGCATTAAGTGCAATTGCAGATTTTTAAAGAAATGGAATTTTAGTAGGAACATGGTGTAGATACAAACTGGAGATGTGTAATCACTAGCTCTTAAGATTTCACTGAAACTGTGAGGACTACGAACTTGATTTAAAAGAAGAGATAGTTTCTCACACTTTCATTTAGGATTCCAAATTCTATCATGATACATTTGCAAATGATGAATGATAGTAGCTGGGTAATCCATTTAAACCACTATAAATCACTTTCCTCCAACATAAAACATTAAGAGTTCTGTAAAAGCTGGTTTGGGCCCTGTCCATACAGTCTCCAAGCATCAATGTTTACTTGAAGATACCAAAATGAAAAACCAAAATGTTTGAATATGCATTCTCTTTTGCCATTTTCACTAGACAAAGGTTTAAGTCCAGGCTTTCAGGTTTTGTTTTATATGAGTAGCCCTCGATGTACAACTACAATTGAGCCCCCAAATTTTGTTGCAAAGCAAGGCAGTTGTTAAGTGAGTTTTGTCCCATTTTATGACCTTTCTTGCCACAATTGTTAAGTGAATCACTGCTGTTGACAAGTAACATGGTTGTTAAGTGAATCTGGCTTCTCCATAGACTTTGCTTGTCAGAAGGTTACAAAAGGGGATTCCATGACCTTGGGACACAGCGACAGTCGTAAATATGAACCAGTTGCCAAGCGTCTGAATTTTGATTGCATGATTGCAGGGATGTAGCAAAGGTTGTAACTGTGAGAAACGGTCAAAAATCACATTTTTCAGTTCCATTGTAACTTTGAACAGTCACTAAGTGAATTGTTGTAATTCAAGGACTACCTGTAGTCACATTTGCTCTGCAAACTGTCAGCATTGATCTACAGATCAGTGTTGTGTTACTTCTTTAGGCCCCCAGAAAGACAGCCAAGTACCCCTCCTTTGGGGAAGGATGGACACGAGTCCAGGAGAGGTGTGAAGAACCTTTCAGTTGTATAGTGTTAACAATAAACCCACCTATTCCAAAGTTTCATTTGCAATTTTTCATTTGTGTTCATTTGGATTTTTAGGGGAGGGGTGTACATTATAACTACGCTAATTCAGTTGCAATTTAACAAAATAATTTAGTAAGATTGTTTCTTCTTTCAACTTGCTTTCAGGGTTTCTTTTAGCTGTTTTCTAGCTCACAAAAATACACAGAATTCGATACTATGCCTTCAAGAGGCATTTTGGTTGTTTTATAGAAATCAGAGATGATTTTCCTCCACGTAGCACTTTTGTGCATTTCATAGTGTTGTGTAGCATTTTGTCATGGCCTTTTGTGAGTTCCTGTAAGTATAGTGGATAGAATGCTTGAATTGGCATAAGAAGGGAAGAATTTAAAAACTCTTAGAAATATGAAACTCACTGAGCCTAGTCATAGTCTCCTGACAGTTACCTCTGAAGCACTTTTTTAAAAGACAAATACAGAGAAGAAGGAAAACTGTTTACCCAACTTGTGATTTTTGGAGAAATTGTGTGATACAAAAAAAAAAAGTAAAATATACATACTGGGATATATAAAAGGCATAGGATCATTGCTCTGTTTCAAAGGTATCTAGAAAAAGTAGGGCAAAGTAATGAACATCTTTTATTAAGATGTAAAAAAAAAAAAAAGAAGTCATAGACCAATGCTTTAGTTTGGGAATGTTTCACGATTTTACTTCTGTGAACATCTCAGGCTTTTTAACACGTAGCTCTAATAGGCTTAGCCTTTAACATCCACACCCTGGAGAATTCAAAAGAATGTACTCATTATTTTCTGTTCATTGGTTCTCAGATAATAAGCTATTACCATGCAGGAATCTGAGATGGCTACCTTTATGACAAACAGCTTGTGAAAATAAAGGCTTCTTGCTTGATGACTTCCTGGCTGCAGCCTCATTGTTTTGTTGACAACAGAAGGTATGTGTGTGTGTGTGGGGGGGGAGATTAATTTTGCTACCTTCTGGGGTGATCTAACATGAAGTGAGGGGTGCTGGGTGTGATAAATTAGCACAATCTGCAGGGGAACCGTTTCCCTGATTGGATGCTATACCATGAACACTTAGTGGACCATTTGAGTTGCCTTCAAAACAAGAAAAGCTTCTCTGGCAGGTTCCCAAGGTACAGACCTCTCTTAAAGAGACAGTGCTGGCTGCTGGACTCTTCCCTCCTTCCTTTCATCTCGCCAGTTGGCAACCCGTCCAGGGCTTAACTCAGTTTACTCCTCTTCCAATTTCATTCCGCTGAATGTGCTACAACTTCCAACTCCTGACTGTCCATTCTGTCAGAGCCAAGCTGATTCTCAACCAAATCCCCTCCATATCTTCCCACTCTCCCTCCCTCTCTCTCTCTCTCCCCCACCCTTTGCCTGTTATTCCAAATACTGGATATCTTATCAATTACCAGGAATCCAGTTTGGCCCCTGGTGAATAAATAGCTGCAGCCCCCTTGCTTCTTTAAACTCCACTTACCGAATCCAAGATTTGGCCAAGTGCTTTCTTTGTCTCCTTCGTTCATACAATGTCTTTGCTAGATTCTGACATGCAGTCCAAGTGCCTTTGTTTTGTCACAATTCAGCCAGCACATTCAAATGGAGAGGGAGAGGGGCTGACAAGATTTGGCACTTGATTTCACACCACACCAGCTTTTTTCTTTCTTTCTGGTGCTCCATAGTGATTTTTGCTTTTGGAGTCAGAATGTCTTCAAAAGTCCTTCCTCGGATGATAGCAATTTCTTCCCCAAACCCCAAAAATTTTAACCTTAAGCCCATGTCACACTGGCCAATGGATGCAAAAAGGACATAGCGGACGAGCAAAATGTTCCATCCGTTGTTATCTGCTCTTAAAAGGGGCACAAATTTGCATAACCGGAGCGGATAACACGGACGCGGGGAGGACGAAGGGCGGATGAAAAGCGGATGCGGAATGGAAGTCCAGCGGATGGAAGCGGATGAGAGCGGATGGTGCAACCGCAGGGCTTTCGGGGGGCCTCAGCGAAGCGGACGCGGAACGGATACAGCAGATGCAGAATGGACGCCAAACGGATGAAGCGGATGCACAGTGGATGCACAGCGGATAAAGCGGATGCACAGCGGAAGCCTAACAGATGCACAGCGGAAGCGGAACGGATGCAGAGCGTTAATTGCGCATGCGGGGGGGAAGCATTACGTAAGCCCCCCGGATATAAAGGGAAGCAGCTCACATGTGGCCAGCATTCCGAGGAAAGACCTGCTGCTGGACACTTCGAGTTCCTTGCCTGCCCTGCCTGCATGCCTGCCTGCTAGCCTTGCTGCCAGCCTGCCTTCCAGCCAGCCTTGCTGCCTGCCTGCCTGCCTTCCTGCCAGGCTTTCTGCCAGGCTTCCTGCCAGGCTTCCTGCCAGCCTACCTGCCAGCCTTCCTGCCAGCCTTCCTGCCAGCCTTGCTGCCTGCCAGCCTCCCTGCCAGCCAGCAACCCCACAACCATGGGGAGGAAGTGAAAGCCTCAGCAACCTGCCGCCATCCCTGGCAAGAGGGACAGGGCCAACCTCCCGCCCCCTGCCCCTGACTCTGCTTCTGCTGGGGCTTCTGCTGAAGCTGCTCCTCCTGGGGGTGCTTCTGCTGGTGCTGGGGCTTCTGCTGGGGCTTACTCTGTTGAAGCTGCTCCTGGTCCTGCTGGTCCTGCTCGACCTGTTCCTGCTCCTGGACTTGCTCGTACTGCTCGTGCTCCTGGTCTTGCTCGTCCTGCTCGTCCTGCTCGTGATCCTGGTCCTGCTCATGCTTCTGGACTTGCTGGCCCTGCTGGTGCTTACTCTACTGCTGCTGATCCTGGTCCTGCTGGTCCTGCTGCTGCTGATCCTGCTGCCGCTGCTGCTGCTGCTGCTGCTGCTGATGATGATGATTATGATCCTGCTGGTGAGGATGATGATGATGATGATGATTCTGCTGGTGCTGGTGCTGGTGCTGGTGGTGGTGGTGTGGAAGAGCAGCCCCTACTACCTGGGAGCCCCTCTGATGAGGGCCCATCTGGTCCAGCCAAAGGGAGGAAGAGGCATATGCGACAACGGGAGAGGAGGCAATACTATATTGAGGAGGCACACGAGGATGAGGTGCTGGAGTGGCTGAGAGAGAACGACTATCTGTGGCAGAAGGAATACCGGCTGTATAGGGACACCAAGCAGAAGCAGGCTGCTTGGAGAGAGAGGGCAGAGAGTGTGAGTTACACTTCGGAGGTGCTCCTCGGCTGGTGGAAACATATGCACACCTGGTACGGGAAGCTGCACCTGAAGAAATCTAGCCAGGCCACTGTGAAGCTGACAGACAGAGAGACCTACGTCATGGCCCGGTGCAGCTTCCTGGAGGGTGAGGTCCGCCACTGAGGAGCACCAGCAGCCCCTCTCACGACCCTCTCTCTCCGGCAGCCTGCTGAGAGCCAGTCCTCTTCCGGCCAAGAGTCAGTCCCTGTCTCCAGGCAGGTTTCTGTGGAGCGTGCCACAGCGGAGAACCCGCGGACAGGTGTGGTAAGTGTGGTGGAGTGCGTAGAGGACTCCCTGGTGCAGTGGGAGAAAGGAGCATCGAGTCCACCACAGTCCTAGCCGCATCCACCCCCCCAGCTCCGCCTCCGCAGAAAGGCAGAGAGCCGGACAGCAGGAGGGGCAGAGCCACACTGTCCTGCTGGAGATCAGGGACACCATCCGCACCAGCATAGATCTCCTCTCTCAGCTGGTCCACACCGACTCCGACTCCTCCAACCGCAAGCCCTTCCTCACCTATGTCAACCAGACCCTCAAGGAAATGGCGGATCCACAGTACCAGCTGGTGAAGGACCGGATCACCGAGCTGCTTCACAACCCTCCAGACCCAGAGGAACCTGCTCCCACCCAGTCCAGGTCTGCTCCTCCACCCCAGGTGATGTCCCTCCCATTCCAAGGCTTCCCACAGGCCCTCACCTACCAGGGCTACAGCTACCAGGAGGTTCAGCAGCACAGGCAGCAGCCCTTCCCAGTCCAGGCACAGAGTCATCGGGCGACACCGTTGCCACCTGTTCCACTGAGGCCACCGATGCCACCCACGCCAATGATGCCACCGATGACAGCGATGCCACCCACGCCAATGATGCCACCCACGCCAGTCCTCACCCAGCTGCAGAGCAGACAGCCCCACTACACTACTCCTTCCTCCACCCCACAGCCAAGCCTGGCCTCAGTACATCTGTCATCAGTACTGGGGCTGACACCCCATGGCATGGAGGAAGGACCTCTCAGCATCACGGGGCTGAGCCAGCTGTCCGAGAGCTTTCTCAACACACCGTCACCTGTTGTCCTCTCGGGGCCAGGCACTCCAGCACCACCCACCACCACAGCACCTGGACCCTTGACCCCTGAGACTGGGCACACCTCCGAGTGACCAAGAAGAGTGCCAGAGACCGGGTAGCTGGCTACCTGTGGACTTTATTTGGACAGTTGACTTGGGTCATTTTTTTTTTACAGCTTGTTGTTCAATAAAGTTTATCTTTGATTCACACACTTGCTTCATTTCTTTTTTTAAAAAAAGTCTTGGTGGAAACTTTTAGAATTGGCTTAAGCCTTTGCATGCTTGTGGGATGGGTTAAGATAGCAGTGGGGTGTGCAGTGATACCTGTGGAATGAGCAGGGATACCTTTGGGATGGCTAATAGTTGTGGGATAGATAAACCTCCAGTGCAAGCATAGTGGGACTGTATGGTTTACCCTCCCAGGTGCCATACCTATGGCCCTTTTTTATCAATAACAATGTAAGCATTGATCCACACATTTGAACACAAACAAAACTCTTTATTAAACACCCTGTTCATTGTAGGCCCACCCAAAATACATGGCCCAATCTCATCCGTGTGATGAGACAGGCTGAAGGAAGCATCCATTAAGCATCTACCATCCTGTCTTGCCACTCCACCGCTCCAGCTGGGGAGTTGCACCAGTGTTTCAGGAGGTTGTGCTGCTTCTTCCCTTCCTGTGAGGCTCTGTTGTGGCCTTGCACATCCTGAGTGTCGATCAGGTTTCACCCTTGCCTCCATTCCCCAGGCTCCATGTCCCCATTGCCTTGTTGACGGTCCACAAGTCTGTTCTGCAACACTGGGTAGTGGGTGCGCATGAGATTGTGCAGGATGCAGCAAGCTTCCACGATGTTCCTCACAGTCTGTGGACGATGCTGCATGGTGGTGAAAAGTACCTGGAACCTGTTGGCCAGGATGCCAAAGGCGTTCTCCACCACCCACCTTGCCCTGGACAGTCTGTAGTTGAAGATCCTCTCTTCACGGGTCAGGAGTCTAGAAGTGTATGGCTTCATGAGGTAGGTTCTGAGGGAGAAGGTGTCATCCCCCACGATGAAGTAGGGCACATCTTGCGTGTCGTTGGGCAGGGGGTCTGGATCTGGGAAGCCCACGATGAGGTTGCCTTCCAGCCCCTCCTTGAGGTGACTGGCGTTGTATACCTGGGCATCTGAAGATGAGCCGTTGCCTGAAGCATCGATGTACATGAACTTGTAGTCAGCATTGACCATGGCGAAGAGGATGATGCTGAAGAAGCCCTTGGAGTTGAAATAAGTGGACCCCGACTTTGCTGGAGCTTTGCAGGCCACATGCTTGCCACCGATGGCTCCAACGGTGTGTGGGAAGTTCCACCTCTGATACCACTGCTCTGCAACTTTCTTCCATCCTTCTTCAGTGGAGGGGCACTGGAGGAGCTCCTCCTTGTATTCTTCGATGATGGCCTGCACCACTTCTCTGACCACAATGCTGATGGTGTTGTGTGGCACCCTCCAGCCGTACTGCATGCTTTTGTAGGTGATCCCTGAGGCCAGGTGGCACAGAGTGAGTGCCACCTTGAGCCCAGGTTCCAGGCTGGGCGGTAAGTTGGTGTTTGCCTTGGTCAACCTGGGTGTCAGGCGCTGCACAACTTTGTCAAACATGGCTGGAGGCATTCTCATGAAGTTCTGGAACGCCCGAGTGTCTTCGTTCCTGAGCTCCACCATCAGCTTGTTGTACAGTCCGTACTCGGCTCTTCTCCCAATCCATTTTCGGACCCAGACGCTTCTTGGCCGCCTCCTTTTCTTCCCGTAGTAGAGTTCACAGAACCTATAGATGGCTTCGTACTGTTGCAGAAGGATGGTGGCTGCCAAAAGGACTGTGGTACGATCCACGGTGGACATGACTGGATGCTGTGGAAGAGGAAGAGTCAGATGAAGGCTGCAGAGGTCTGCACAGGTGGGCTGCTGATCTGAAAGTGAGATGCAGGCGAGTTGCTCCCCCTTTTTATAGGCAGTATAGGTGTCCCTTTGCATCCTCTAGGCATCCTCTAGACATCCTTAATTTCCGAGATAGGTCCCCTCTGCGAACGTTTTTTCCGCTTTAAACGCTTTGTTTCCATGCTGCATCCGTTCTGCATGTGTTCCGCGTCCGTTCTGCTTCCTCCCTGCGTCCGAGCGGATGCGAGTTGCGCGGATGCGCAGCGGACGCCAAGCAGATATAGCGGATGCAGAACGGATGCAGAACGGATGCGTAGCGGATGCGTAGCGGATGCAGAACGGACAAACTGGATACATTTTCCACACAAAAGTTTTGGGCAGCCCAAAACTTTCGGAGTGGATGAAACGTCAATAAATGGATGCTGGATGGATAGAGAGGAAGCAAAATGGAGGCAATGAGTACATCGCGTTTTCGAACGGATGGCAAGGTTTTTTGTCCGTTTTACATCCTCTTTGCATCGGTTGGTTCAGTGTGACATGGGCTTTAGACTGTCTACTATTGACCTCATCCCTTTCCTAAGAGGTCTGTAGGGGGCGTGGATAAGCTCACTAACGTAATTACTGTCCCTGTCCTATTATTTCTTTTTATTTATCTTACATGTATCCATTTCATGTATTCATAACTATGTATATACTTATACCTGTTATCTTGTAATCACTTTACAAAATAAATAAATAAATAAAAATAAAAATATATAAATTGGAGTAATCTTGTGACTCCAATTCACATTCCATTTCAGTGACACCAAATGGATGTGGAATAAAGCTGCCATATCTGGGCTGAAAAAATCCAGACGATCACCAGATGGCAGCAAAGGAATACAGAAAAATCCTAACTCTGCTGCCATCTAGTGATCACCTTTTGCAGGCCAGATTTGATAGCCCTCCCTGCCTAGACCCTCGAACTGTTGTTTTTGTTATTGTTGCAACATAATTAGTATGATATCATTCTACAGGCCTTCCTCTATATGATTAAGAATGTGCATCCTTTCTTTTCCTATTAACCTTTATAATGAGAACAGGCAGAAAGGAAATTAAGTTCTATCGAAGATTTCCAGGTGATTTAAAACAAGCATGCATGATTTCTGTCTCCTCATTTTTTCATAACTGGAACAAAACAATCCTAAATTAACTGCACAACAAAACGCATAGAGGGATAATTAAGCTTATCTTGAGCCAAGCCCCATAATTCCTAAATTCTCAGTTTTTGTTTTAAGAAGAGTAACATTTTAGCCTGAGAACATGAGCTGCAAAAGTCTGAATAACCACCAGTTGGAAACCAAGAGTTATTTTGTATCACTTGGCTATTATTTAACGTGGTTTCCAGTTTCGGAAGCCACATTAATCTGGGAAACTACACTTGTTTAAAACAAACCATCTCCTGTAGACCAAGAGGTACGCTTTCCCACATTCAATTAGTCTTTGTGTTTACCTATTTTAGGGTGTTGAAAGAAATATCCAACTTAGTTCCAAGCCAGGAGAAAGACATTGGAAACTTGAGGCTGATTGGAAAGATGGTTTAATGGTGAAGCAGAAGCACATGGGTTATGGGCAGCTATCCACATGGAGTTGAGAGCGGGTGTCTTATACTTTCTCTTGGGCGTTGAACTTGAGCTTTCTGTTCCTGGGTCAAGGTCAAATATCCTATTGGCTGTTGTAAAACTCCCATGGTGCCATGTACAAATATGAGTTTGTCTGAGCTAAGTTTGGTTGAAAAGTTTGGGTGATGCAATGTCCTTAGGAGATTGTGCAACTGCAGTGAGCTCTGTATCTTTTTCTAAATGGTCCTATTATGTCCTGAAAGGCCGTGTCTTAATCCCATCACCCTGGAGCTGGAGGTCTTTTGTCTTGTCAATAAGCTGGCCCAGTCCTGTTGGAGCTATTAAGAAAGGTGAGGGCTGCTTTCCAAGAGCATGTTTCTCTTTTAGGGAAATATAATATTCTGCCTTTTTAAATAATTCCCCAAATATGTAATTCTTCTAGGAGAGGGGTGGGTGCTAACTTTGTACAAGGGGTTGAAATAATTTCACACAGTGGGAAACACACAATGCTCATTTGTAGTTATAGCTCAAGATAGTTTTGCGAGGACAACAAAAGAGCTGGAGGATTACACAGAGTTTATGCATAAGCAGCATGAGTGAACTCAGCTAACTGTATTTATATAGTAAAATATGGTAAACCAATTTTGGATTTGCGTAATCATATAGTAAATAACTTATTGCAATAGGAGAACCTAGTTGAGGTTTTTGGAATTCTGGTCCAGACTGAATATTACCTATTCTGATTGGAAGGAAGGGGAAGAACAAAATGTTTTCTCTCTTTCTCATCAATTTCTTGCTGAGAAACAATTGTCTCTTATTTCCGGTGTGAATTGGTGACATTTGCGGTGGGCAAAAGAGCTTTGAAGTTGAACAGATGGAAGGAAGGGCTGGTCCTTAGCAAAGTGGGTATGATTCCTTGGTTTGAAATTTTCTCCAGCCCACCTAGGAACAGGAGGCAGAGGCTCCTGTCTTTTTAGTATTTCTGTGACTAGAGCCTCTTGACTTTTATAAGCAGGAAAGTCTGTTTGTATTTTGCAGTTCTGCAGAGTTGTTTGGTATAGGCTTTGGATGCCTGGAAATTTCCCTCCCTAGAAAATACAATGTGATCTTAAGGTTAAAATTGGACAACTTTCAACATCTACAGGCCATACTATGTATTATGGTCATTGCTAGAGACAGAAATCATCTTCTAGGCCTAGTTAAAATAAAAAACAGATGAGAACATTTTCCTTTAGTCAGACAGTATTGTCTCTCTATCAACCATAATAAATCAATAGCTATAGTCTGGATGAAGCCTTTGAAATAATTGTCTTTGTCCTACAAATTTATATACACATAAACCCTTCAATATCAAAAAGGGAATGATTTATTTTTAAAAATTATAGTAATAGTCTAGCTGATGAGCATTCAGAAACTTATCACAGAATTATACAGCTAGAAGTGAGGGAAGCTTACCATTTTTAATTATTGATTCACGTTACAGATTTCAGCTGCATTCAAATATGATTAATTAACCTGTATCTGGATTTGCATAATACATAATAAAGTGATCAACTGGACTAGGTTCATACATACATTTAATAAATTATTAAAAACCTAACCAAAATGAATGCTAACTTAACTTAGCATGTTGCACAACATTTAGATTAAATATATTACTTCAATATGTTGCATGCACACAGCTATAAAGCTGTTTGATTAATAAAAGGAATTTCTCTCCTTTGAAGCTGCTATGGTTTTTAGTTACCATAACTCAAAAGGAAAACAGAAAATCATTAAAGATGTTATGACTTCTAAAAAGAAATTCTAACTTTTGTTGATTAAACGTCCTTCCTTGATGCTATATGAAAACATTCGTTACATACAAATGCCCTTAATTGTCCCTTGTTCAAAAATAAATGTTAAGGAAAAAAAGCAGACCATTCAGGGCTAGAAATTACATTTCTGGCTTTCAGCCTGAAAAATAGAGAGGCACCTTAACCTGCAAAAGTTTTAAGAGCCTGACATGTCCTTACTTGAAAGAAAATCCTAATGATTTCAGTGAGGTTTACTGATTGATTGGTTGGAATTTATTTGCCACCAATCTTGTAATGAAACAACTATAGACAGCTTTTTCTGAGTAAACTTGAATAGGTCTACACTGTAAGTACATAAGTTGAAGAATAAAGTCTAAAGGTCAAGGGACGAGGGAGAACATAGTGCAACTAAGACCAGTTCAGATAATGTGAATAGAGAATTAGGGAAATCTGAAAGAAAGGCTTCCTTGACAAAAAACAAAAGTGGTAGAGTCTGCTTTAAAGATATGGGCTGGCATGACAGAAGGTTTAATACTGTACTAACTCGCAGTGATGTTTGGGCAACAATAAAAGGCCCTGAAGAGGCTTGTTTTTAAATGGGAGACCCACAATATCTTCTACTTCATAAAATTATTCTGCTTTCAGAAAAATTGCTCCTGCAGCTATGTTGGAACTCACTGGTTTAATTGCTCTGCTAATAAATCTTCTTAAAAGCATCCTGTTCCCAAGAAACAATTAGAAACTCTTCTTGGAAACATGGGGTGGTAGCCATTCACACAGGGTCATGAAATCTTCCATAGACCTGTGGGTGTTTTAAGTAGCTTCAGACTGACTATTCGCCCAGAGTGTAAAATTCCTGTCTTCACTACATTTAATGAGCCAGTTGGGTCTCAAGCAGGGGTGTCAAATTCACGTCATCATGGTGGCATCATGTGACGTATTGGGACTTTTTTCCCTTTCGCTAAACCTGGCCAGTGCATGATTCATCCCTCCCATGACACCCTTGGTTTAGGTCCTGGCTTAGAAACCAGGAGATTGTGCGTTCTAGGCCTCCCTTAGGCATGAAAGACCTGCTGGATGATTTTGGAATGGCTTCTCTCTCTCATTACCAGCCTATTTCTCAGGATTGTCATCGTTGTGAGGAAAATAGGAGGAAAAAGAGATATGTTTGCCACTTTGAGTTGATCTAAACAAAGAGATAGGATAAAAATCTAATAACAATCCCCTTGATTTGGTTATGGGACCATAAAATAGAAAAAGTCATAGAAAATGAAAAAGCTAAACTACTCTGGGACTTTAGAATTCAAACAGACAGGCACCTGCCACATAACACCCCAGATTTAACCATTGTCAATCAGAAAAACAAAAAAGTCTAGATAATGGACATGGCAGCAACTGGAGACAGCAGAAGAGAAGAGAAAGAAAGAACGGGAGAAATGCAAAGGCCTGCAAATAGAAATAAAACAATTGTGGTAGAAGCAAGCAAAGGTAATACCAATAGTAAAACTGTAGTAAGGGTTGTGGTGGTGCAGTGGCTGGAATTCAGTACTGCAGGCTATTTCTGCTGGCTCCTGGCTGCCTGCAATTTGGCTGTTCGAATCTCACCAGGCTCAAGGTTGAGCAGCCTTCCATCCTTCTGAGGTGGGTAAAATGAGGACCCAGATTGTTGGGGACAACAGGCTGACTCTGTAAACTGCTTAGAGAGGGCTGTAAAGCACTGTGAAACGGTATATAAGTCTAAGTGCAGTTGCTAATAGGCAGCTTGGATACAATCCCCAAAAAGCTTGAGCATCACTTGAACACCATTGGCATTGACAAATTCGCCATCAGTCAATTACAAAAGGCAGCTTTACTGGGAACAGTTTGCCTCCTGCGACGATTTCCGTAACACCATCTACCTCAGGTCCTTGGAAAGGTAGACAAGAGAGGTAGACAAAATGCCAAATCCAGTCTGAACACCTGTCTGACTATGTGATGAATCATAATAATGGAGAGCCTGGGGAATCTATAGCATTCAAAATGAGTAAAAACATTTGCTGAGATCCAGTTCAAGGGTTGGCTTTTAAAATGATGAGTCAAGATTAGAGATCAAGACCTAAGAGAAGAAGGTCTAAAAATGTGAAAGTTGGACTAGGTCCATACATGTTTGACCATAATATCTTCACTATAATATAATTAGCTGGATCATCATATAATGCCGAGCTATAAAACACAGCTTACAAACCACAACAGCTGAATATATAACCCTGTTATGCCCCCCACTCCACCCTCTAAAATACATTATGCCTTAGCACACCAAGCAAACTCAGACAAGGATCATTTCTCGCCTTTCCATTCATAATTATAACAACCTGATTCCAACCTCTGGCATCCAGTTTAGGACATCCATCAAATTTTCATTGATTGTTGTCAACTTTTGAAGTACCACATTGTAGCGAGATCTTTAGATGGAACTTGAGGGGAGCAAGACAATGGCTTTTGCAGAAGATACACCAAAGGTCACAAAAAGGCAATTCAAGGGCCATGTAAAGGTCCTGGGATTGTCCATGGGTTTATGTCAATCTATTGCTCATGTCCAAGTCTTGCCCAGGAAAGTAACATAATCATGCCTTTTGCTTATTTAGGGGGGGGGGGGGGAGGGACTCTGCACCATCTCAAACTAAAAAAGAGCAAATAGCCCAATTCAAATAACTGTATTTTCAATAAGCTACATATTTGAGGCTTTTAAAAGATTGAAGATTAAAATACAGGTGCACTTGATTGTAATTATAATAATGATAGATTTAATTAGTAATTTTATAGGTGTGTGTCTATATAATGTTTTATTAGATTTTTTTTGTAAACCAATGACTTTAGGAATGTTGTAAATTTTTGTGTGTGTCTCTATGTAATGTTGTTTTTTATATTTTTTGGTATAAAAATCTTATGTTCTTCATAATATTAGGAATCTTGTAAACAACAGTCAAGAGGGGGGGATATGTTAGGGATTTCAAGCCTTTGGAATATTGTGGAATGATCCTTTAAAATCAATTTTCAAGATTATAGTAAATTACTTTTATTTTATTTTTCATTTGTTAAAATTTGTGTCCTGTTTTTCTTTAGTACACACACATTTTTTTTTAACCTTGTGTGCTTTACTTTTTTTTTAAGCTTTCAAAACTGTTAGTTGTTTGTATTCTCCCCTCTCTATGATCGTCTATGACCACAATAAAGATTTGATTGATTGGATGCAATTATACAGCTGTTGAATTTTGGCAGCCCAGCTCTGGTATGCTGTAATGGTTAAGGTTTCGAACTGAAACCACCCAAGTTCTTATCTCAGATTGACCACTTTCAAGCCTGTTTTTCTGTGTATTTACTCTATTTACATGGCCACCCATCCACCAAAGGGAATGTTTGTTGATAAAATAGGAGGGGGATATGTACACTACATGGAGAGTATTGAGCTCACAAAAGAAAAACAAAATATAAATCTTAATAAATGAAAAATAAAATAAAAGTTACTTACTATAATCCTAAAAACTGATTTTGAAGAACCACCTTACAGTATTCCCAAGGCTTAAAAATCCTAAACATTTTCCCCCACCCCATTTTCCAAAGCTCGACCATTGTTTTACAAAATCTCTAATGTCATTAATTTACAGGTTTGGAGCACACCCAAAATACATTTCCTTTTTTTCCCCTAAACTCAAGCCTATTTAGTTGGATTCTCAATCAACAACCAGTCTGAGCACTTTCTAAAGCTGTTTAAAAAAAAGGAAGAAACCTCAAACTGGCCAAAGATGCCGCATCCAAATGCCTGGAGAGCAAACAAGCCACCTGCCTCACACATGCTCAGTACAATAGAGGCTGGCTGTGCTCTTGCTGAAAATGGGTTGCCTCCTTTACCTGCCCCTCTGGTGTTTTTAACGCTGTGTGGAAGAGCATAACAGGCAAAGGAATCTGAGAAAGGCAAGGGAAAGCCCAGGGCTCTCTGGAGCCCTGCCAGGCGCACTTCCTTGGCGCATCTTTGTCAGGATGCACATCAGTTCTTCCCTGTCCCAGGACACCAACATTTGGCTTCCGTTCCCATGGGGTTCCCCAGGGACTGCAGGATTTATAGCTCCCAGCTGGGGAGCATGTGGTATCTGCTTGTTTGCTTGTACCTTTTTTTCTTCCTCCTCTGGAGGGGATCTCATCACTTAACTCTCCTTTTTTTAAAAAAAAAAAAATCCTTGGTTCAGGGAAGAAGACTTTCTGATAGGCTGGGAGAGAAAAATCTGCTTCAAAAAGTTATGGACTGAATATGAGCATCCAAATTGCCCCAAGCAGCTTCTTGTGGCTGAGGGTAAACAAGAACCGTGGTCTTCTCATTCCTAGTTCAACACCACCATATTTTCTTCCAGCAGAATTTGTTATCACTTCCAGAGTAGTTTTGAGTGTTATTATTTGAGCTACTGTATATTGAATGCTTCCCACAGACCCATTCTAGGAGCATCTTCTAGAATGCTCAATATATTTTAACCATCATCATGACACAATATATTTTAACCATCATCATGCATACAACCTGCCCCTTAAAGTCTTAAGATGGGCTACAAACATTAGTCTTTCAAACAGCTGAAATGGAAGAGGCACAGAACATGCTTCTTACCTGGACACCACTTTGTCTAGGCTAATCTCTGCTTTTCACACTAACTTCCACAAATGTTTGTGGCAAAAGGATTGAAGGATGGTCTCTTTATTACAAGGCTAGGTCACATCAGCTGACAGATGCAAAACATATGTAAAAAGGACACAGCGGATGAGCAAATTTTCCATCCGTTGTTATCTGCTCTCAGAAGTGCCCCAAATTTGCATAAAGAGAACGGACAACAACGGAAAGGAACGGACGTGGGGAGGAATAGCGAGGATGTTAAGTGGATGCTCAACGGAAGCCTAGCGGATGGAAGCAGATGACACATCTGCAGGGCTTCCGGAGGAGAACAGCGAAGCGGACCCGCAGCGGAAGGAGCAGATGCAGAGCAGATGCTGAACGGATGACGCAGATGCATCACGGACGCCTAGTGGATGCCTAGCGGATGCAAAGTGTTCACTGCGCATGTGGGGAGGATGCATTGCATCAGCCCCGCGGATATAAAGAGAAGCAGCTCGCAAGCAGGTCACCATTCAGAGGAAAGATCTACTGCCAGACACATCTTCAGCCAAGAACCATGGGGAAGAAGAGGAAGCCTATGCCTACTCCTGCCAGCCCTGGCAAGAAAGACAGGACCACCATCCCACCCCCTGGTGCTGACTCTGCTTCTGCTGCTTCTGCTGCTTCTGCTGCTTCTGCTGCTTCTTCTGTTGCTGTTGCTGTTGCTGACTCTGCTGGTGCTAGTGCTTCTGCTGGTGCTGCTCCTGGTGCTGGTGCTTCTGCTGGTGCTGACTCTGCTGGTGCTGCTCCTGGTGCTGGTGCTTCTGCCGGTGCTGACTCTGCTGCTGCTGGTCCTGCTGGTGCTGCTGGTGCTCCTGGTGCTGGTGCTTCTGCTGGTGCTGACTCTGCTGCTGCTGGTGCAACTGCTGCTGCTGCTGCTGCTACTGCTGCTGCTGCTGGTGGTGGTGTGGTGGACCAGCCCCTAGAACCTCAAAGCCCTGCTGATGAGGGCCCAGAAGGCCCTGCCAGAGGGAGGAAGAGGCAATCGCAAGAAAAGGGGGAGAGGAGACAGTACTCCATTGCAGAGGAACATGAGGAGGAGGTGCTCGAATGGCTGAGGGAGAATGAGTACCTCTGGAGGAAGAGACACAGGCTCTATCGAGACACCAAGCGGAAGCAGGCGGCTTGGAGAGAGAAGGCGGAGAGCCTGGGATACACTTTGGATGTCCTCCTGGGGTGGTGGAAGCACATGCACACCTGGTACGGGAAGCTGCACCTAAAGAAGTCTGGCCAGGCCGTGGTCAAGCTCACCGACCGGGAGACCTATGTCATGGCAAAGTGCAGCTTCCTGGAGGGTGAGGTCTGCCAATGAGGAGCAGCCCCTCTGTCTACCCTCACTCTCAGGCAGCCCACAGAGAGCCAGTCCTCTTCTGGCCAAGAGTCAGCTCCTGTGTCCAGGCAGGTATCTTTGGAGCGCCCCACGACGGAGACCCCCCCGACAGCTGCACTCCCTGTGCCGGAGCACATGGAGGATCCCCTGACACAAATGGAGCAAGAAGAGGCCGCTGCCACCAGAGACCAACCCACACCCACACCCAGCTCCACCTCCACAGAAAGCAGGCAGAGAGGCAGACTGGAGGGGCAGAGCCACACTGTCCACTTGGAGATAAGGGACACCATCAAGAGCAGCGTAGATCTCCTCTCTCAGCTGGTACACTTCGACATACCATCCTCTAACAGAAAGCCCTTCCTCACCTACGTGAACCAGACCCTCATGGAAATGCCTGAAGCCCAGTACCAGGTGATCAAGGAGAGGATCACAGGTCTTCTGCACCACCCTCTAGGCCCAGCTGAACCTGCTCTGGCCCACTCCAGGTCTGCTCCTCCACCCCAGGTGATGTAACAGCCCTTGCAAGGCTTTCAACAGCCCCTCACCTATCAAGGCTACGGCTACCAGGAGTTCCAGCAGCACAGGCAGCCCTTCCCAGTCCAGGCACAGGTACATCGCACACCACAGGTGCCACCGATACCACCGATGCCACAGACGCCACCGATGCCACCGATGCCACCGACGCCACCGATGCCACCGATGCCTCGCCTCGCTCACCTGCAGACCAGACAGCCCTACTACACTCCTCCTTCCTCCACCCCACAGCCAAGCCCGGCCTCAGAATATCTGTCATCGGTCTTGGGACTGACATCCCATGTCCTGGAGGAAGTGCCTCTCAACATCACGGGACTGAGCCAGCTCTCTGAGAGCTTCCTCCACACACCATCCCCTGTTGCCCTCTCGGGGCCAGGCACCCCAATGGCGGGTCAGACCAGCACTCCAGCCACTGCCACCTCCAGAGCACCTGGACCCTTCACCCCTGAGACTATGGGCATGCCTCAGAGTGACTGAGAAGAGAGCCAGAGACTGGGTTGTTACCTGTTGACTTTATCTTTGCCTGGGACACTTTTCTTGGTTCATTTTGCTTTTTTAATAAAGTCCTACAGTTTGTTATTAATAAAGTTTATCTTTGCTTCACACACTTGGTTCAGTTGTTTTGGTAAATAAAGTCTTGGTGGAAACTTTTAGTAATGGTTTAAGCCTTCGCATGCTTGTGGGATGGGTAAGGATAGCTGTGGGATGGGAAGGGATACCTGTGGGATGGGTAATAGCTGTGGGATGGGTAATAGCTGTGGGATGGGTAATAGCTGTGGGATGGGTAATAGCTATGGGATAGATAAGCCTCCAGTGCAAGCATAGTGGGACTGAATGGTCTACCCTCCCAGGTGCCACACCTATGGCCCTTTATTATCAATAAAAATTTTATCATTCATCAACACATTTCAACATAAACACAACTCTTTATTAAATGCCCTGTTCATTGTAGGGCCACTCAACATGCATGGCACAATCTCATCAGTGTGATGAGACAGGCTGAAGGAAGCATCCATGAAGCATCTACCATTCTGTCTTACCATTCCACTGCTCCAGCTGGGGAGTTGCACCAGTGTTTCAGGAGGTTGCACTGCTTCTTCCTTTCACGTGAAGCTCTGTTGGGGCCTGGCACATCCACAGTGTCTATCAGATTTAGTCCTTGCCTCCATTCACCAGGCTCCATGTCCCCATTGCCTTGTTAGCGGTCCACAAGCCTGTTCTGCAACACTGGGTAGCAGGTGTGCATGAGATTGTGCAGGATGCAGCAAGCTTCCGCGATGTTCCTCACGTCTCTGGGCGATGCTGCCTGGTGGTGAGAAGTACCTGGAACCTGTTGGCCAGGATGCCAAAGGCGTTCTTCACCACCCGCCTTGCCCTAGACAGCCTGTAATTGAAGATCCTCTCTTCACGGGTAAGGCATCTGGAAGTGTAGGGCTTCATGAGGTAGGTTCTGAGGGAGAAGGCGTCATCCCCCATGATGAAGTTGGGCACATCGTGTGTGTTGTTGGGCAAGGGGTCTGGATCTGGGAAGCCCATGATGAGGTTGCGTTCCAGCCTCTCCTTGAGGTGACTGGCATTGTATACCTGGGCATCTGAAACTGACCCGTTGCCTGAAGCATCGATGTACATGAACTTGTAGTCAGCATCGACCATGGCAAAGAGGATGATGCTGAAGAAGCCCTTGTAGTTGTGATAAGTGGACCCTGAGTTGGCTGGAGCTTTGAAGGCCACGTGCTTCCCATCTATGGCTCCAACGGTGTGGGGGAAGTTCCACTTCTGATACCACTGCTCTGCAACTTTCTTCCAGCCTTCTTCAGTGGTGGGGCACTGGAGGAGCTCCTCCAGGTATTCTTCGATGATGGCTTGCACCGCTTCTCTGACCACAATGCTGGTGGTGTTGTGTGGCACCCTCCAGGTGTACTGCATGTTCCTGTACGTGGTCCTGGAGGCCAGGTGGCACAGAGTCAGTGCCACCTTCAGTCCAGGGTCCAGGCTGGGCCAGAAGTTGGTGTTTGCCTTGGTCAACCTGAGTCTCAGCCGCTCCACAACTTTGTCAAACATGGCTGGTGGCATCCTCATGAAGTGCTGGAATGCACGAGTGTCTTTGTTCCTCAGCTCCACCATCAGCTTGTCATACAGTCCGTACTCAGCTCTTCTTGTGATCCATCTTCGGACCCACACACTTCTTGGATGCCTCCTTTTCCTTGCATAGAACAGGTGAAAGAGCCTGAAGAGAGCTTTGCACTGTTGTAGAATGATGGCGGCAACCAAAAGGAGTGTACGACGATCCATGGTGGAGATGACTGGATGCTGTGGAAGAGCAAGAGCAAGGCTGAAGAGGTCTGCACACCAGGGCTGCTGGACTGAAAGTGAGATCCGGGTGATTTCCTCCCCCTTTTTATAGGAAATATTGGTTTTCCACTAGGTGTCCTTCTGCATCCTCTAGACATCCTCCAGACATCCTAAATATCCGAGATACGTCCCCTATACGAACGTTTTTTCCATTTTAATGCTTTATATGTGAGCTGCATCCGCTTACATCCTTTCTATGTCTGTGCTACTAACACTGCGCGGATGTTCCGCGTCCGTTTAGCTTCCTCCCTCTTTCCGTTTTCCGCTGGAGCGGTTGCGAGTTGCGCGGATGCGCAGCGGATGCCGAGCAGATACAGCGGATGTGTAACGGATGTAGAACGTTTGTTCCCCGTATGTGTCACCGATGTAGAACGGACGCGGCGGAAAGTTCATCCGTTCAAAAAGTTTTGTGCAGCTCAAAACTTTTTGAGCGGATGAAATCTCAGTAGATGGATGCTGGACGGATAGAACGTATTAATCACACATGCAGTGAGTACAGAACAGATGCATCGCGTTAACCAACGGATGGCAAGCGTTTTTCTCCGTTTTACATCCTCTTTCCATCCGTTGGTGCAGTGTGACATGGGCTTTACATGTTCTGCAGAGAGCTCCTCTGAACTTCCTATTTTCATGTTAAATAAATGGGAAAAAAGGAAATCCGGATTATTTGAAGGGGGAAAACCTAGTGTGTCAGCCTTTCAGTAAGGGCAAGGTAACACAGAGAGAATATGAGGAAAGAATGACTTCATTTCTACTAATCAAGAGGGCAAATGGTATAAAGAGTCAATCCTTCTAGAGATGCATCTCCACATTGAAATTGCATTCTTCTGGGGATGCCTAGTAAATAAATCTCAATCTTGATTCCAAGTGACTAAAACCACGCAGTTGTTTTGGCAGGATAGAGAAGTGGGTTTGCCAAATTCATATTTGGGGGAATCTTTTTGGATTTCCTAATCATCTGGAATTCCCAGATGAGTACTCTTCGCTTAGCTTCTGAAATTAAATGAACTTGACTAAGCACTGCTATGATCCTAACTTTCTCTCAACCATCCCCCAGTGTAGGAAATATAAATAAGCTTTATAGGAAGCCTAAATAAATAGCATATTAGGATGTTAATGCATCAGGAGCATTATTAGAAATTAGTTCACTTCAATCCTGCATGAAAGAAAAAGGCAGATAACTCCCTTTATGGTTTCATAGCAGGAAGTTTCCCAGCAGAGTTGGCTTTGAGCAAGGCTCATCCTCAAACAAAAATCTGAAGGAAAAAAAAAGTCAAATCAGAGACCATTGTTTGGATGAAAAGTTCTGGAAGTTTCCAGAATTATCTTTTTGGGGGTCAGTGATCAGATCGGTCTGGGAATTCTGACATTGTAATGATCCAGGTATACATTCACTGCTTGCCCTTTCTCCACATGTTCTTCAAGGCCAACTGATGCCATTATAAGTCTTGGCTTAGACAAAGTTTCCAGATCCTCTCCTCACTCCATTCATCCTCCCCCTCACCTTCAGGAAGTTCGTTAAGGAAGATTTTTCATTTGGGAATTTTCTCTTTCACTGCACAACCATCCCACTCTTTGAGTGGGATGATAAAACTGAGGTTACTTTTCTGAATTCCTTCCTGCTTCCTTGATAGGAGTTTTCAGATATGTTGAACTCTAGTTCCCATTGCCTCCAGGCAATGTGGCTTGGGTGGTCAATATTGGAAATTATATTCCAATATATTTGGAGAAGGCCAAGTTGGAGAACATTGTCTCAGACTAAGCAAACAGAGTAGATAATGTTGTAATTCAAGGATAACTCCAAAGGAATAGTCAAGCTAGTTTGTTGCAATGCCCTGTAGTACCTTGAACAATTATGTCATCTCCTACTGAGGCCATATTTTCAGTAGATCAGCTCAGCATCAGAAATATATTAAAATTTTTGAGATCTGGTCTCTTCATCAAGTTGGGAATCTTCTTCCGGTTTTTCTAGAATCTCCAGTGTCCAATTCCAGTACTTGCTCCCATTTTTCTCATGAGTTTTTCTCTGTGCTGCTTCATGAGATATATCAAATAGCTACACACTATCACCTCATCAGACTTGGTTTCCCTCTCTTCCAAGGGATGGGAACTATTGTTCCTATTACTATTATTATGAGATGAAGATCCAAGTCCTAAAAAATAAAAGATGCCATCAAAAAGAGATAAAATTTCAGCTTTCCTCTATTCTGAAGGGGGATGGAGGGGAGGAGAAGCAGAATTTATTGACTGTTCTGTCTCTGAAGAAGAAGAATTGTAGCTCAGGGTTAGAATGAGGGTCCTTGATGATCTTGGAGATTGGTTGTTTTCTTGCAGACATTTCATTACCCAAACTAGGTAACATCATCAATGCCAGTAAAGAGTAGGCTTTCCTCTCAATTTATATTCTGTTGGCTTGCCCTGTCAGTGTTGGTGAAAGTAGGAGTATTTTTGGTTGGCTTGTTTACCGTTAGCTGGTTTGGCAGTTCCTTGATGGAAATTTTGTTTTCTTCATAATTGTTGGTCTGATGTTAATCTTGGGGTTAACAGTATGCAGAGTATGTAGAACAGACCAACAGAACGCATCCATGAACATTAACTAGCAGTCAGAAGACAGGATGAAAATTCTTTAATTGCACAACATATGGACAGACTTAACCATAGTTTCAGCTGGGAAACTGTAACCCTCCTAGACCAAGCCAAATCCAAAAATCCTGGAGAACTTCTGGAAGCCTGGCACTCTAACAAATTGGCCATCAGTAGACACGTAGATATAAACAACACCTCTACACTGTGCAAAAGAGAGAACCAACAAGCCAAAAAGAGAAGAAAAAGACCAAAATCTCCCCAACAGCAATCAACATCCAGATGAGCATAGAATAACACCAAGATGAATATCAAATGAACAATCATGAAGTAAACAATACCCCAATGAAAGAACTGCCAAACAAGCTAACAGTAAACAGTCCAACCAAAGACCTCCAAGACCACTCCCACTGACAGAGACAAGGCAAGCCACGAATATAAATTGAGAGCAAATCCCATCCCTTATTGGTACTGTTCTCTTTCTCTCCAAGGAGAGAGTTACTTCTCAGTTCAATCTAAGGAAAAGTCTTCTTCACATTGTGTTTGTGTCTTGTTGACTTCAGACACATGTCAAGTAGTTATCCTGGCAACAGTGTGGAAATAGTTTGGATTGTCTTCTTCACGGATGCTTTTTCAACACCCCAGGGTAGCCTACAGCCGAGGTATACCTTTATGGTTTTCAATCCAAAAACTCATCAAGTCTCAATTTGCTAAGCTTCTGAAGCCAGGGTTGGCACTTATTTTCTATCCTTTTTTTCCCCACTGATGTTAATAACCCAGTAAATAAGAAAGAATAGGAAGATCCCAAACTCTAAAGCCCATGTCACATTGCACCAACGGATGGAAAGAGGATGTAAAATGGAGAAAAACACTTGCCATCAGTTGGTTAACGCGATGCATCCGTTCTGTACGCACTGCGTGCGTGATTCATACGTTCTGGCTCAGTCCCATGCCCTTCCTCCAGGACATGGGATGTCAGTCCCAAGACCGATGACAAATGTTCTGAGGCCGGGCTTGGCTGTGGGGTGGAGGAAGGAGGAGTGTAGTGGGGCTGTCTGGTCTGCACTTGAGCGAGGTGAGGCGTCAGTGGCATCTGTGGCATCGATGGCATCTGTGGCGTCGGTGGCATCAGTGGTATCGGTGGCATCGGTGGCACCTGTGGTGTGCGATGTACCTGTGCCTGGACTGGGAAGGGCTGCCTGTGCTGCTGGAAATCCTGGTAGCCATAGCCTTGGTAGATGAGGGGCTGTTGAAAGCCTTGGAAGGGCTGTGACATCGCCTGGGGTGGAGGAGCAGACCTGGAGTGGGTCAGAGCAGGTTCAGCTGGGCCTGGAGGGTGGTGCAGAAGACCTGTGATCCTCTCCTTGATCACCTGGTACTGGGCTTTGGGCATTTCCATGAGGGTCTGGTTCACGTAGGTGAGGAAGGGCTTGCGGTTTGAGGATGGTATGTCGAAGTGTACCTGCTGAGAGAGGAGATCTACGCTGCTCTTGATGGTGTCCCTGATCTCCAAGAGGACAGTGTGGCTCTGCCCCTCCAGTCTGCCTCTTTGCCTGCTTTCTGTGGAGGTGGAGCTGGGTGTGGGTGTGGGTTGGTCTCTGGTGGCAGCGGCCTCTTCTTGCTCCATCTGTGTCAGGGGATCCTCCATGTGCTCCGGCACAGGGAGTGCAGCTGTCGGGGGGGTCTCCGTCGTGGGGCGCTCCAAAGATACCTGCCTGTACACAGGAACTGACTCTTGGCCAGAAGAGGACTGGCTGTCCGTGGGCTGCCTGAGAGAGAGGGTAGACAGAAGGGCTACTCCTCGGTGGCAGACCTCACCCTCCAGGAAGCTGCACTTTGCCATGACATAGGTCTCCCGGTCGGTGAGCTTGACCGTGGCCTGGCAAGACTTCTTCAGGTGCAGCTTCCCGTACCAGGTGTGCTTGTGCTTCCACCACCCCAGGAGGACATCTGAAGTGTATCCCAGGCTCTCCACCTTCTCTCTCCAAGCTGCCTGCTTCCGCTTGGTGTCTCGATAGAACCTGTGTCCCTTCCTCCAGAGGTACTCGTTCTCCCTCAGCCATTTGAGCACCTCCTCCTCATGTTCCTCTGCAATGGAGTACTGTCTCCTCTCCCCTTTTTCTCGCAATTGCCTCTTCCTCCCTCTGGCAGGTCCTTCTGGGCCCTCCCTCATCAGCAGGGCTTTGAGGTTCTAGGGGCTGGTCCACCACACCACCACCACCAGCAGCAGCAGCACCAGTACCACCACCAGCAGCAGCAGAGTCAGCACCAGCAGAAGCACCAGCACCAGCAGCACCAGCAGCACCAGCAGGACCAGCAGCAGGACCAGCAGCAGAACCAGCAGAGTCAGCACCAGCAGAAGCACCAGCACCAGGAGCAGCACCAGCAGAGTCAGCACCAGCAGAAGCACCAGCACCATGAGCAGCACCAGCAGAGTCAGCACCAGCAGAAGCACCAGCACCAGGAGCAGCACCAGCAGAAGCACCAGCACCAGCAGAGTCAGCACCAGCAGCAGAAGAAGCAGCAGAAGCAGAGTCAGCGCCAGGGGGTGGGATGGTGGTCCTGTCCTTCTTGCCAGGGCTTGCAGGAGTCGGCACAGGCTTCCTCTTCTTCCCCATGGTTGTTGGCTGAAGATGTGTCTGGAAGCAGGTCTTTCCTTTGAATGGTGACCTGCTTGTGAGCTGTTTCCCTTTATATCCGCGGGGCTGACGCAATGCATCCTCCCCGCATGCGCAGTGAACGCTTTGCATCCGCTTGGCATCCGCTAGGCATCCGCTAGGCATCCATGATGCATCCGCATCATCCACTCAGCATCTGCTCTGCATCCGCTCCTTCCGCTGCAGGTCTGCTTCACTGTTCTCCCCCAGAAGCCCTGCGGATGTGTCATCCGCTTCCATCTGCTTCCATCCGCTAGGCTTCCGTTGAGCATCCGCTTAACATTCTTACTACGTCCTCCCCACATCCGTTCCTTTCCGTTATTGTCCGTTCTCTTTATGCAAATTTGGGGCACTTTTGAGAGCGGATAACAACGGATGGAAAATTTGCTCATCCGCTGTGTCCTTTTTACATACGTTTTGCATCCGTCGGCCGATGTGATCTAGCCTTAACTTACTTAATAAACTTTACTTGTCCTAATGGGCTTGAACATCTGGGCTTAATTCTATTCACACCCTGCTCAATATAGTTCCCAATAAAGTGGAATCTTCCAACCAAGATTACTTCAATAGTTTTCCTACAAGGAGTACTGTAGGATGTTTTAATGGCAACTTCTAGTGTCACCTCTCTCTCTCTGGCATTAATTGAAACAAAATCAAGGTAAAGGGCTTATTCATCCTCCAGTTGATCAAGGAATTGTATGAGCTAAATGTTGGCCTGCAATCCACCAAACATATACCATGGCCTGCGAACTGTTTGACAATTACTGAATTTTGTTAGAAGGTGGCGTTTTTAGTGCCAGGCAAACTCTGTGCCAGAAAGTAAGGCAAACTTTTCCTAATGATATATTTTTCCCCCTTTTTTGAAAGGGGGAAAAAGAATCTTGAGAGGTGATTTTTTTCTATACAAGCTGAACAACAGCTTCTATCAACTGCAGTAGGCTGTCCAAATATTGGAGTGAGTTCAAAATGCAACGGATCAGGATCCTTTCCTTAAAGTACCATATCTGAAAATAAAAACAAATAAGAGCTTTAGCTTTATTTAATTATGGCCCAGCAGATAATAGGTTTTACAGAAACTTTGCTGGTGGTGCCAGCACAATTCTGACAAAAGAATGACGGCAACTGTAAAAAAAAACCCATACTATTTTGAAATTAGGGGATGGTGAATGGGGTCCACACCAATCAGCCTAACATCAATACCCGGGAAGATACTGGAAAGGATAATAAAAAAACAGATCTGCCAACATCTAGAAACAAGTAAATTAATAACTAGCAGTCAGCACGGGTTTGTTAAAAACAGATCATGCCAAACTAATCTTATTTCATTCTTCAACACAGTGACTAAATTAGTAGACCAGCAAAATACTATGGACATAATATATTTATATTTCAGAAAGGCATTTGATAAAGCAGATTACAACTTACTTCTTAGTAAGCTAGAAAAAAGTGGAATAGATAGCACCACCACTAGATGGATTCGCAACTGGCTGGCAAACTGTACTCAACAAGTAGTCCTTAATGGGTCTAAGTCTACATGGAGGAAAGTAAGCAGTGGGGGGCCGTCTTAGGCCCAGGACTCTTCAATATCTTCAATTGTGACTTAGATGAGGGAATAAAAGGGGAACTTACCAAATTTGCAGATGATACCAAGCTGGCAGAAATAGCTAACACCCAAGATGATAGAAGATGGATCTTGACAGACTAGAACACTGGACCATATCTAATAAAATGAAATTCAATATAGAGAAAAGTAAAGTCCTACACTTAAGCAAGAAAAACCAAAAGTACACATATAGACTGGGAGAAATCAGACTCAATAGCAGTAACTGTGAGAGGGATCTTGGAGTCTTAGTGGACAATCAGCTAAATATGAGCCAGCAGTGTGCAGCAGTGTCCAAAAAAGCTCATGCTATCCTAAATTGTATTAACAGAGGAATGCAATCAAGTTAAAGAGAAGTACTAATACCACTCTATAAAGCCTTAGTAAGACCACACCTAGAGTACTGCATCCAGTTTTGGTCACCACTTTATAAAAAAGATTTTGAGGCTCTAGAAAAAATGCAGAGAAGAGCAACCAGGATAATTAGGGGACTGGAGGCTAAAACATATAACGAATGGTTGCAGGAACTGGGCTTGGCTAGTCTAGTAAAGAGAAGGACCAGTGGAGACAGGATAGCAGTCTTCCAATATTTGAGGGGCTGCCACAGAGAGGAAGGGGTCAAGCTATTTTCTAAAGCGCCTGTAGGCCAGATAAGGAATAATGGATAGAAACTGAACAAGGAGAGATTTAACCTGGAAATAAGGAGAAACTTTCTGACAGTGAGAACAATCAACCAATGGAACAGAAGTTGCCCTCAGAAGTTGTGGGAGAGCCATCACTTGAGATTTTCAAGAAGGGATTGGACTGCCATTTGTCAGAAATGATGTCGGGTTTCCCACTTGGACAGGGGGTTGGACTAGATGACCTACAAGGTCCCTTCCAACTCTGATTATCTGTATCTGTATACTGTCATCCATAAAGTTGATTCACATGTTGCTCTAAACCAGAGTGTCATCTGCTTTCTTTGGCTAAGGGAGATGTGCAAATTATGCTATTGTGACTTGGAAACTATTGTTTAAGGCTTAACATTGTATGTGTTAATGCAACTTTATGATTTATCTTATAACTTGTGGCTCAATACTATATTCAAATTGAAGAGTTCAAATTAAACGGAAAAAGCTGATAATTTATATTTTACTGCTTGAGTAAAATTTCAAATTGCAGGATTCATTTCAGGAAGAATGATGAAGGAGGGAAGGAGAGAGAGAGAGAGAGCGAGCAAAAGAACATTTTTTTAAAAAAAGATTAAAAAAAAGTCTGAAGAGCTCCAAATAACCCTTGCTGGCTTCTTAAGAATTTATTTAGAGGCTGGGTTAATTATTCAGTTATTTATGCTTTACAAGAGAATTAGCTAAATTCAACCAGTTGTGTCCCTGTAAGGAAACAAAGACAAACTCTGTTTGTGCAGGGGGTGGGATTCAATTTTTAATAACTGGTTCTATGGGCGTGGCTTAGTTGGTGGGTGTGGCTTGGTAGGCATGGCTTGTGGTCATGTTATTGGCTGGGCATGGCCAACTCAATATCACTCACATTAAGGCACGCATCTCCTCACCTGGCCTCTCATGTCTGTGGGGTTGCTGCAACAGTCGTAAGTGTAAGTGAAAAATGGTCATAAGTCACTTTTTTCAGTGCCATTGTAACTTTGTATGGTCACTCCACACAAGCAAAGTACCAGCAAAGGAAGGGGAAAAAACTCCAGAGAAGTTCCAGAGACAGGAAGTCTAGTCCTGCCAAGAATGTAATAAGGGTTAAAGAAGAGGCAGTTTCTGTAAGCAACACCAGAATGTTTCCTTCCTCCCTTCCTTACAGGATTAGGCCAGTAATTTCTTCTAATAACCGGTTCTTCAAAGTGCTTAGAATGTTAACAAACAGTTCTAGCGAATAGGTGCGAACTGGTAGAAACCCACCCCTGTTTGTGCACATTTTAAAATAGTAAAACACATGATAATTTAGGAATTTAGGACCCCTTCAGCCATTAGGATGCCAATCCCAAACACTCAACATTAGTGCTATTAGGGAGGTTCCTAAAACCCAAGATAGAAAGCTTTGCTGGTAGACATTTTGTTTGATTGAGATCTAATATAGACTTGAAATGGAAATGAGACCCAAATATCAATAGACTCTTCAACAGTTGGCAAATGTTGTGGATTAGGGCACACTGTAGTCTTAGCAAAGCAATTCTTAAATGAAACGTGTGTTTCATTTATGTGCTTAGCAATGGCCGTTCTGGTAGTCCATGTTGTTGTTAGTTGAAGATCATATTATCATTAAGTAAGGACCTCACTCTTCCCATACCCTGTCATACTTGCCTCTGCTTCAATTCCCCCCAGTCATCTATCTCTCCCCCACACCACATCTCTGTCCTTTTGCATGCCACTTCAGTATAAGTAGAAAAATGGCAAATATCAGCTGGAGGCTGTCCTATGCAGGGCAGCCAGAAGGGAAGACATGGTATAAGTGGTGGTGAGTGGGAGGTGTGGATGTGCACCTTATGATTGTTTAAATGCAGAAGGCCTGCCAAGCACCAATTTTTGATCATGTGACCACAGAGATGTTGTAAGGGCTGTAACTTCAAAGACTGGCTGTAATTATCTTTTGTTTAGTGTCCTCATATCTTTGAAGGGTGGCTGATTGAATGGTCATTAAGCGAGAAGCATCTGTAGCTCTGTAGTTGGGAAGTGGTATATACAGTCAGTCTAAGGGCTGTTGCTATTGCTAGCAGTTCTGATATCCAAATGTGACCTTAGTTGCTCTTGGTGCTGCCTTTTCCCAAGATTTCAACAACCCTAAGGTCCTCACTTGAGTCAATGCATGACATATGTGCATGACGTCAATGCATGACGTATGTCATTTATTGAGTCAATGCATGACGTATGTCATTTATCTCCAAACCCAAGACCACTGTGTCTTAATACTGGGACTTCTCTCTAGGTCTGTTTCATTCTATCCAATTTGCCAGTGATTGTTCTGTACCAGTACCAGAGGCGGTATTCAGCAGGTTCTGATCAGTTCTGGAGAACCGATAGCGGAAATTTTGAGTCATTTGGAGAACCGGCAAATACCCCCTCTGACTGGCCCCGCCCCCATCTATTCTCTGCCTCCCGAGTCCCAGCTGATTGGCTGGGTCTTCTTTTGTTGTCCTACACAGGAGAACGGAGCTGGAAAGCAGGTTGGTGGGGTGGGGAGGGAATGGGGATTTTGGAATAACCTTCCCCTGGAGTGGGGTAGGAATGGAGATTTTACAGTATCCTTCCCCTGCCACACCCACCAAACCACACCCAGAGAACCTGTAGTAAAAACAAAATTGAATCCCACCACTGACCAGTACGTACTAGGAGTATTTCAGAAGAGCTCCATTGGGATTTTTGTGTCACTTCAGGGGGGATCCTGGATTGTATCTCATCAAGAGTCCACCCAGATGGCTTCCATTTACAGTGATCAGGTGAAAAATGATTTACTGAATGATGCTGTTTTATGTTGTGTCTTTTGGGGAAAAAAGGAACCAAGCAGCTGTTTTTGACATTCTGCATTAAAGGAAGGGATAGTTACAATTCAACCTATGAAGTTATTGTTCACTGAGTGGGAAAAGCTCTCTGAATAAGTATATTTAATATAATTCTTAATATAACAAATCAAAAATAAACTGGTTTAATCTTAGATGCTATGTCATGCTCAAAATTTCTGCATGCCCACTCTGCCTCAATTTAGTCTTCATTCATATCCTCCTTCCCCCAATGTTCTTCTGAAAAGCTGTGAGTTCACAGCTATTTGGAAATATAATAAGGGAAGAGCTGTTTGAAAATCAGAGGATAGATTATTCCAAAAGTTTAACTACCATTCACTATCTCTAGAGAGTCCTGAGAACTATAATTCATAAAGGAGGTGTCTATGAATCGTCAAAGAGAATTCTTGTCTTCAGCAAATTACAGTTTCCTATAGTTTCTTTTTAGAGAACCCATCACCACTGGAAATAATTGTTTCTCATCTCTGCTCTACTAGGATAAGCAGATGAAAAACAGTATGCAAGCAAAGTGGAATATTTATTGGGAGAATTGTTACTCCTGCAATCCAGACTGCTGGCTTCAGGAGAACCAATTGCAAAGAAAGGTTCCTGCTGTGCTTTGGAAAAGACCCAGACAAAGAGGAACGGAAGCAGGAATAGACATTTGTTACACTGTCTATTCCTGCTTCCCTTTCTCTTTGCTTAGCTTTCCTCCTTAAGGAATGCTTTTTGCCTGGGCTGGGGAGAATTTTCCATCTGCAACAGGAGGTGGAAACAGGGAGTTTAGAAAAGTGAAGAAATGGCATCAGCTAAGTAGGTGTTAATTTCTAGTCCTGTTAAATCTCACCTCTATATATTTTTTGTTAACTGTATCCAGAGGTTTGCAATGTTCCTGACCTCCCAGCCAACCTTTGCCAGACACAGTCCCTGGGAGTAGAGTGGCATATAAATTTAATAAATATGAGCATGTGGAGATGTTGGCAGACTCTACTTACCAAGGAGCATAGATGGATGTAGAATGTTGCAAACAGACCAGACAGTTGAAAAAGAGTAGTGGACGAATATTGGAAGGACAGTGAAGAAGGTGCACTGAAGATAGCACACCATGAAGGCTTCCTGAATACCAGAGACCAAACTGGCCTACAAGAAAGACTAAACAAAGAAGAGAAAAGAGACATGGCAAGGCAAAGTATTACATGACCAATGCACACACACACACACACACACGAAGATAAAGCAGATAACAAGATCTGGCAAGAAAGCTCAAACTGCCCAAGGAGCTGCTGATTCAGTTCTACAGAGGAATTATTGAGTTTATCATCTGTATCTCTATAATGTCTGGTTTGGTTGTGCAACCCAACAGGACAGACACAGATTTCAGAGGATAATTAGGACTGCAGAAAAAAACAATTACTACCAACCTGCCTTCCATTGAGGACCTGTATACTGCACCAGTCAAAAAAAGGGGCTGTGAAAATATTTATAAACCCCTCATATCCTGGACATAAACTGTTTCAATTCTTACCCTCAAAATGATGCTACATAGCACTGCACACCAGAACTAGACACAAGGACATTTTTCCTCCGAATGCCATCACTCTACTAAACAAATAATTCCCTCAGCATTGTCCAATTATTTACAAAGTCTGCACTATTACTATTAATCTTCTCATCACTCCTTATCGCCCATCACCTCCCACTTGTGACTGTATGACTGTAACTTTGTTGTTTGTATCCTAACGATTTATATTGACTGTTGCCTAGTATGATTTGATTTCTTATTGTACCCTATGATTATTATTAAGTGTTGTACCTGATGACTCTTGACTCTTGAGAAATGTATCTTTTCTTTTATGTACAGTATATGCACCAAGACAAATTCCTTGTATGTCCATTCACACTTGGCCAATAAAGAATACTATTCTATTCTATTCTATTCTATTCTATTCTATTCTATCCAATGGCTAACAGCAGGAAAGTAGAAGAAAGAGACAGAGGTGCTAATTTTGACTGCATACTTAAGAACAAATGCATACCAAAAAGAAAAAAATACCTTAAGAATAAATGCATACAAAGCCAGAATTGAGGATAACAATAGATAGCAAATGCTGCCTCTGCAAAGAGGCTGAAGGAACAGTAGACCATCTAGTTAGCTGCTGCAAGATCACACAGATTGACTACAAGCAGTGGCATGACAAAACAGCAGCAATGATGCATTTGGAATAGCTGAAAAATTAGTTTGATTGGTGGGACAGACTTTGCTTGCAGACAAAGTAACAGAAAAGGAAAAAGCTAAAGTGTTCTGAGATTTTGAATTCAAACAGACAAGCATTTGCCACATAACACCCCCCAGACTTAAAAATTGTTGGTAAGCAAAACAAAAAAGTCGATAGATAATGGAGGTGGCAGGACCTGGAGACAGCAGAGCAGAAGAGAAAGAGCTAGAGAAAATCAGAAAGTAAAAACACAAATCGAAGTGGAACAACTGTGGCAAAGATAGTATTAATATTAACAGGGTGCAATCCTAAAACAATTGGAGTATCATTTTAAACACCATCGACATTAACAAACCCAATTCCAGTCAATTGCAAAAGGTAAATTTACTTAGAACAGCATTCATCCTTTTATTGAACCTTTAACAGCATCAAATAAGAACATCTCTTGAATTGCCTGAATGGCTATGCTATCACTGTTAAATGCCTGTCAGTGCAAATGTATTTTGGTTCAGTTTTGGTTTACAGTATGTGAACTAACCATCCTGGCTTATGGAAGAGATGAGCAATCATTGGCAAAAGTCTATTTTCTGTTGAAAGCAAAACTGTATGAAAACATCATCTTCGTCAACCATGCTAGCCAACTGTCAGATTCAATCCCAGAAGAGAAAGGCAAGGTTGTATCTGGACCCTTCTTTAATTTAATATTTATATACATTCCTTAAATATTAAATTAAGGAAGAGAAAAGTTTCCCATCACTGTGTGGATATGCCGTTGAAACGTGGACACTAACCTCACACTCAATACAAAAGCTATGAGTGGTGCAAAGAGCCATGGAAAGATACATGCATGGCATCACAAGACAAGATAGAAAGACAGGCACATGGATGAGAGAACAAATGAAAGTATACAATATAATCAAGAGAGTAAAAGAATTGCAATTTGGGCTGGTCCCAGAGCAAGAAGGACTGATGGCAGGTGGACCAAGGCAGTCATAGAATGAAGTTCTTGATAAAAAGCATTCACGAAAGAGACTTAAAATAAGACAGATCGACAACATCAGCAAGTATTGTGGGGCCCAACTGTCAAAAAAAAGTTCAGGACCATATAGGTTGGAAACATGGGGAAGAGCCCTTTATTCTGCAGGGGATAGACAATGGTGAAAATGATGGAGGTGATAAATTCCTTAGTTAGCTGTCTGTAAGGCTCAGACAAAGAGTTTTCCTTTATGCAGATGCTGCTGCAATCTTGTTCCTGGAACTTGTTGACCTCAGTTCTATAAGGAGGAAGATTTAAGCAAAAAGACCAAAAAACTATGGAATTCTTACATAGCAATAAACCTCCTTGTTGCCACAGAGATCATGATAAAAATCAAACACGTGTTTTAGATATTTAGGAATCACGTTTTGAACTTCTAGTAACAATAAGGCTCATGCAAATTATACTTCCAATATGATTCATAAAATTGCCTTTTTTGTTTATTTGTTTGTTTCCATCAGAGACAAAAGAGTGCACTTTATCCCAGCTGCTTTTAAATGGTTCAGTGCAAAAATCAGCTATTATTTATCCCAGCTGGGATCTGGTTCTAGTTTTGTATCCTAGGAAAAAAAATGTAGTCTGGGTTTATGAAAACTGTGTTTATGATAGCCAGATGTATGTGCAGTGCAGCACTGAGATTGGAGGCAGATGCACTAGAACGGAGGTTAGATATTGGCTAGCAATTCCTATTAGGTTTGTGGCTTCAGATTCACCTGGTCCAGATTGGGTTAAAAGTAAGATGATGGATACATGCAATAAATATAAAAAGCATATAATGAACTGAACTTTGCTAGATTTGGATTTGAACAGTCCAAAGAATTAATTAGATAATGGACATGAATTGAACTATATTACAGTGATTCCCAAGACACAGAGAGAAATACAGATCCTTGCACCTGGAAAATACTGGTATTCTCTACTTTGGAATAAGTGGAGAATACAAATATTTTCCAGGTGCAAGCATTTGTATTTCACTCTCTGTTTAGGGAATCACAATAATATAGCTCAGTTATAAATGACTTCATTTTAATACTTTGCCTACTCAAGAGAACGGATTTTTTAAAATGCCAATATTGTAAAGTGACACCCAAGTGAATGAGATATGATTCAATCTACAAAGCACCTTATGTTAGATTGGGCCTTTTATTCTGATATCAAATGGTTGCTTCTTCACTCATTGTTAAAGAATCACCTAAGTCACCCTGGAGAATTTTAACTAGGTTGCCTTATAGCTGACCAAAATCCTAGTCACCTATGTGGCAAAATCAGTGGTGGGATTCAATTTTTTTAAACTACCCAATCTGTGAGCGTGGCTTGGTGGGCACAGCAGGGGAAGGATACTGTTCCATATTAGCATTCTTGGAATACCCTCACCTAATTGGTCAAGAGGGATTGCACTGTGATTGGACGGAAGAACAACAGTGATTGGTCAGTAAAGAATCAACCGCGATTGGCCGTGCCGATTGCGGGAGATTCAAAGGGCTGTCATTGCATGCGAGCCGCCGGCAAGCTCTATAAGACTCTAAATACTGCACTGCAATAGAGTGCGTCCCTAGTTCCGGTGGTACAGCACCTCCTACACTCATTCAGGGGAGGAAAAGTCTTCGCGAAGCTCGACCTGGCGCAGACATAACAGCAACTGCCAGTCAACGCCAAGACTGCGGAAGCGCAAACCATTGTGACCCACAGGGGGGCTTTCCTGTGCAAAAGACTCCAATTCGGAGTCAGTGTGGCACCAGGGATGTTCCAGAGCTTAATGGAACGATTACTTCAAGGCATAAAAGGAGTCGTGCCATATTTCGATGATGTCTTGGTAGCAGCCAAAAACAAAAGCCAATTGGGAAGCTGCCTCAGGGAAGTCCTGCAGAAATTTAAAAACACGGGACTAAAAGTAAAAAAAGAAAAGTGCCAGCTATGCACTAAAAAAGTAGAGTTCCTGGGATACCTAGTGGATAAAGACGGAATTCACCCCACAGAGAAAAAGATTAAAGCAATAAAGGAAGCCCCAAGACCTCAAAATAAAGCAGAGTTACAGGCTTTCCTAGGACTAATTAACTTTTACAATGTTTTTTTGCCACGACAACGGAACCTCTGCATAGGTTACTCGACAAAACATCCACCTGGTCCTGGGGAAAGCGGGAAGAAGCCGCCTTCTGGAAAATAAAAGATCTCACATCAGAATCAGTCCTCATCCAGTACAGTGAAACCCTACCACTAACGGTGGTAGGGCGACCTGCGACGTCTCTCCATTTGGCATCAGAGCTATACTGAGCCATACTCTGCCAGACGGGAGAGAAGCACCAATTTCATACTTCTCTAAAACATTATCAAAGGCAGAAAGGAACTATAGCCAGCTCAACAAGGAGGCACTAGCAGCGGTCACTGGCATGAAGCGGTTTCACGAATACCTGTACGGTAGGAACTTCACCCTTATCACCGATCACAAATCACTCCTGGGGATTCTGGCAGGGAACAAGGCCATCCCTAACATCTTGTCACCCCAGATGACAAGGTGGTCCGAGTTCCTTGCTGCCTACAACTACCAGCTAATACATCGCCCCAGGAAAAGCATCTTGCACGCTGATGCATTAAGCCGTTCCCCCCTGCCGGGTTTAGAGGACGACCCAGCACCCACCACATTCACCTTGCAAATAGAAACACTGCCCAACCCACCAACGACTGTGTCAGATATTGCCAGAGAGATAATCAAAGACAGGAAACTGGCATGGGTCTTGAGCTGGGTAGAAAAAGGGTGGCCGGAAACCGAGAGCAGTGACCAGTTTAAACCTTTCCGGAACTGACAGACTGAACTATTTTCCCAAAAGGGATGTATCTTATGGGGCGACAGAGTGGTGGTTCCGGAAAGATTGCAAATGAGAATATTGGACATGCTGCACGAGGGACACCCAGGCATCGTAAAGATGAAATCCCTGGCCAGAAGCTACATTTGGTGGCCAGGGATGGACAAAACCATTGAGACATGGGTGGCAACATGTGACAAATGTCAAAGATCCAGGCCAAACCCTCCCTCCGCTCCAACCTTCGAGTGGGAAACACCCAGGGACCCATGGTCAAGGGTCCAAAGGTTATAAAAAAACTAACCAAACTTTTTGCCACCCATGGCCTACCAGACTTGCTAGTATCTGACAATGGGCCACAATTCATGGCGTTGGTGTTCGAACAATTTCTCGCCGAATGGGGCACATGGCATGCATTGACAGTGCCCGCTCATCCGGCGGCAAAAGGGCAGGTGGAACAAATGGTCAGATACACGAAAGATGCCAGAGAAAAAATGGACGCAGAGAGCATGCATGAGAAAATAAATAAACTACTGACAATAGAACATATAACACCCAGCTCAAAAAACAAAAAAAGCCCAGCAGAGCTCCTGATGGGAAGAAAACTCCGATCCCACCTAGACAGACTGCACCCGACATATAATTCCGAAAAACCACCAGACTCGTCTAGTCAGTACCACACATTTAATCTGGGAGACATTGTTTCTGCCAAAAACTTTTCAGGGGACCCATTCTGGGTACCTGCCATAATAACCCAGGTGATAGGTCCCCGGTCATACCAGCTGGAAATGGAGGATGGAAGGAATTGGAAACGACATATCGACCAACTAAGATCACGAACAACCTCCAACAATGCCGGAAATGCACAAACACCACAAAAAGACTAAAATAAAAAAGTAAGGGGGGGGGGAGAAACCCCAAACAATTACCAAAAGGAAGGAGAAAATCCTCCCACAGCACAGCAGCAAACCGAACATGCCCAACCGACACAAACTGAGCAAACACCACCAACACCAATAAATAGAAAAAGAAACCAACAATACTTACCAGCAAACGAGGGCAGCAGAAGAGAACCAGCAGAAGACGACCCACATGGAACCTCGCCTGGAAGAAACAGCCAAGCCAGTTCAACCAGCCCGGAAAGATCGGCCGGGAACAGAGAAGCTGACAACTCAACCGAGCCCAGTAGATCGGGTGGGAGTTGCAGTGAAAGGCCTGACTCACCCTTCCAGGCAGTTCCATGCAGAAGAGCAGGAGCAACAAAGATTCCATCCGAACCGGCTGAAGA
The DNA here is from genome assembly GCA_015471245.1 of Laticauda colubrina. Taxonomy (NCBI): domain Eukaryota; kingdom Metazoa; phylum Chordata; class Lepidosauria; order Squamata; family Elapidae; genus Laticauda; species Laticauda colubrina. The sequence continues at coordinate 18,049,434 of BLBF01000021.1, read as the reverse complement.
CCACGCAACAACTGAGCTGCGCAGGTCAAGTAGGCAGGTTAAAAGCCCCGCCTACCTACGCGACTACGTTACGTAGGATGGACCAAACCAAGAGGGGAGGGGTGTTCCATATCAGCATTCTTGGAATACCCTCACCTGATTGGTCAAGACGGACTGCACTGTGATTGGACGGAAGAACAACAGTGATTGGTCAGTAAAGAATCAACTGCGATTGGCTGTGCCGATCGCGGGAGATTCAGAGGGCTGTCATTGGATGCGAGCCGCCGGCAAGCTCTATAAGAAGGGCTGCCGCGGCTTGCAGGTCCAGCACAGATCTATACCTTTCAATAAAGAGCTGAAGTTACGCTGGTCTCCAGTCTCTTTTTCCCGCGCTTCTACAGATACTGTAAAATCTCCAGTCAGAGGAGAGATTTGCTGGTTCTCCAAACTACTTAAAATTTCCACTACCGGTTCTCCAGAACTGGTCAGAACCAGCTGAATCCCACCTCAGGACAAAATGTTGTTAAGAAACAATTGAGATTATGCCATAAAGGGGTCACCGTTATAGAACAGAATCCACACTGGCAATTTCACTTATGTATAAGAAATGGTGAATATTTTAAAATATTTTTGGTTTTATTTACTAAGTTGGATTCCTGGCCAATGATTGTAATAAAATGTCATGTTAAACTTTGGAGGTATTTCTAGTTCTATGGTAGAAAGTTAAAAACTGCCTTACCTTTGCTTCTTAAAGCTTCAGAGCCATGGTGGCGCAGTGGTTAGAATGCAGTTTTGCAGGCTAATTCTCCCGACTTGCCAGCAGTTCAATCCTGACGCGCTCAAGATTGACTCAGCCTTGAGGTCTTCTAATACAATCCTCTCCTCAGGCAGGCCACCCTCTATACCATTTCAGACAAATGGTTGTCCAGTATCTTCTTCAAAATTTCCGGTGTTGGAGCATTTACAACTTCTGGAGGCAAGTTATTCCACTGATTAATCGTTCTCACTGTCAGGAAATGTCTCCTTAGTTCTAGGTTGCTTCTCTCCTTGATTAGTTTCCATCCATTGCTATCTCCTTTTCTACTTATGATTAGAACTTTGTTGCTTGTATTTTATGATTTATATTGTTTTATTTAGTTTCCTAGTATGATTTATGTTGATTGCTTATTTAGTATATAGATATAGACTATCACTAACTGTTGTATCTTATGATTCTTGATGAATGTATTTTGTATGTATACTGAGAGCTTACGTACCGAAGACAAATTCCTTGTGTGTCCAATCACACTTGGCCAATAAAGAAATCTATTCTATTCTATTTCAGTGAAAGGAGAAAACATTTCAGTGACATAGGATGCAGTGGGAAGAAACAATAACGTGAGAGAGGGGTTTCAAATGACACCCTCCCTATCTTTTTGGGCCCCAAGCTGCACAATTCCCTTAAAAAATCAGATTCAGTATCTGAGTGACTCCGGAGTAAACACCATAGTTTTTATTTGAATCCTTACCCTTAATTCAATCCCAAGGAAGAGAAAAGGAATCCTGTTCCTTAATTATCACCCTGCATATTGAAGCAACTGAGATGATATAAACATGCTTTAAATCTCAATAGTCTATTTCTTAGTTTCTTTATCGAAACTTTGAGGATCAGTCATTTGTCTTTCCAAAGCTGGGACTAACAGGCCAATCGATGGTCTGATTCAGCATCAGGCAGTTTTGTAAATAGCTGGGGAGGATCACCCAGTGCACCAAAATTTCCAGTGATTTCTTTGGCTTGTGCACCTTATGTTATGTGAATCTAGCCACCACGACTACTGAACGGCAATTTATCCTTGATCTCTTCCCCCTTGACCTGTGTTTGGCATTCTGCTCCTGGTGAGCTATTCTACACAGCTAGCTGATTGTCTCAATAAAGAATATTTGTAGTTCAGGCTTGAAACGAGGAATCTTTGGTGCTCTCTGAACTCGGTTGTTTCCTTGCAGGCATTTCATGACCCAAACTACTGTAGGTACCCATCGCCCGGTAACCTGCTGGTACTGATGATATTACCTAGTTTGGGTAATGAAACGTCCGCAAGGAAACAACCGAGTTCAGAGAGCACCAAGGACCTGGGGTGGGCTTCCAAAATTTTAGCAAAGGTTTCTCTGCCCGGTTGCTGGGTAGGAATGGCCTAGTCGGCCTCCTGCACAATGGCAGTGGGAGGGAGTGTTTTTGCCCTCCCCGGGCTCCAGAGGCTTTCCTTGAACCTCCAGGAGAGTGAAAAAGGCCTCCCCTGGAGGCCTTCCAGAGGCCAGAAACAGGCCCATTTCCTGCCTTCCCAAACTTCCGGGAGGCCCGTTTTTCACCCTCCCTGAGCCTCTGCATGGCCCTGCATTTACCTGCATTACAGGTCACGTGGGGACTTCTGGGAGGGGTAGGCCAGGGTGGGCGGAGCCAGTCAGGAATGGGATTTGGAGGGTTCTTTGAACTGCACAGAATCTTAACTGGGGTCTCTCCCAAACCCCTGTGAGCCCCCAGCAGCCCACCCCTGCCAAGGACCCCCTCATAGCTGACAGTTCCTTTCCAGTTGGGTTCTGATAGGGAATGCTACCCTGAGCCATCACAAAAAGCCCTATCCTGCCACCTAAGCATGCAGATCAGCAGGGCTGTGTTTCTCTTCTTCTCTTATGGCAAGGGGTGGGAGGGAGAGGGAAGGGGGTTGGGGGAGAAACCTAGCAATGCTCCAGTATTGACCCCACCTCAAATCCCACTCTCCCAGACTGAAGTCATCATGGTTACCATTGTTTGTTTACATTGCTTCCCATGTTGGGCCTCTCCTGGACCCTGTACAGGAGGCGAGGATGGGATTCCGTGATGATTCACCTCATTTGGGGGGAGAGGGAGGGGGCGGAATTAGGCTTAGAGAGGAGGCCTTCCAATCAGCTGCTCCAGCACCATTTGTTGCATTGCCAAAATTAAGGAGCCGCACGTGTGGCTGGGCTCCATTCCCATTCCCAAGGCTCAGCTCAGAGCATCACCATATGTCCCTTCCTCTCCTGGCACACACCCCCAGGGAAGCTTGGAGGAGGGGAAAGTCTGAAGGCAACAAAACTCCCAAATGGCAAGGAAGAGAGCCCTGAGACCAACTCAAACTCAAATCACCATCCTTAAGATCTGGCAACAACAACAACAATAAAGGTTATTTCTCTGTTTTAGCTCAAACCAACATATTTACAAGCTTGGAGGCAGACTGTCATCTGTACTACAGAAGAAGAAGAAGGAGAAGGAGAAGGAGAAGAAGAAGAAGAAGAAGAAGAAGAAGAAGAAGAAGAAGAAGAAG
>BLBF01000021.1:18027525-18043840 GCA_015471245.1 Laticauda colubrina | reverse complement strand
TTCCTTCCTTCCTTCCTTCCTTCCTTCCTTCCTTCCTTCCTTCCTTCCTTCCTTCCTTCCTTCCTTCCTTGACAGGAAACAGCAGCAGAGATGAGCAATGCAGCCAACCAAAACCATCTTCCCATAAGATATAATCAAACAAAATAGTAATAGAAATTAAAAGAATTCTGAAATATCATTTTCAGAAGGATATTGGGAAAGGCTACTACTACTGTACAGAATTTCCAAAGGATTTTTTGATGGAGGGTTTGTTCCATTCCAGGAAGCAATCAATTTGTCAATCTGCACAGCTTAACCTACAATATCCTTGGGGAAATGAAACTGCTAAAGCAGAATGACATCAATCTAAAGGTCTCACTCTGGCATTTATTACATTGGGAAAAAAAAACAGTGTAAAATTACAAGGCCTAAAAAAGCATTAAGGCTGATAAAGGCTGCATCAGCTTTGGTGGGGCAGAACAACCCTATGCAGCAGATTATAGTTCGGGGTAAGAAAACTCCCCATTTTGCATAGGAAAACTCCCCATTTTGCATCGTCTGCTTGCCTTCTTCCACAACTAAATGTAATTAAAAGGCTTAGTTCAGCAAGGGACAAGTCCTCCCCATGTGATCCCTTGAGGTGAGGATTCACACAGATGGGTATGCAAATAGCTGATCTAATTCAAGAACTCAGCAATTGTCCCACAGAATGTAAAGAGAGGAAGAAAGGATTCAATAAATTGGATCTAACGGGTGTCCTACAACATGGGGTAAAGTTAAGCGAGCCAAGTTCTGGTTTGCCTTTAGCTATGGAAGCTCACTATGTGTTTTGGAGCAGTCACCCTTTTTTTTTTTTTTTTTGCCAAACCTTCCTCACATGGTTGTTACTGTGGCACAAAACAGAAGAACAAGCATTGTGTGCTCTATCTGGACTCCAGAGGTGTCCGCAGGGGTGCCACTGGGCGAGATTGACAAAAAAGTCTTATTCTATTGGTGGCAAACTTGGCTCCTTTGGCACGTACCTTGGGACATCACATGCTCACACAAAGGGGTCAGCTTACAGTGTGACTCTGCTGTCATCATTTCAATCAAGGCATTGAATGCTGCAGATGCCTCTGCTTAATTCTTGAACAAAAAAAATGGAATATAGATCTAATTGTTATATTTTTAATCTATGACTTGTTTTATGTTCAAACTATGGTTTGTTGTGTGTGTCATCATTGGTTGCATTCACCCGACAGGCTAAGTCCAAACCAAGATTAGCCCAATGCCTGGAAACAGCTGGGCCGTCATAGCACTTCTGGGAAGATTTGTGCAGAAGTTGTCATTTGAAGTTGCTGGGGAGGGGGGCAAACATTTTAGGGTATTACTCCTCAGGAACTGTGGGTCCTCTATCAGCCTCACAAAGTCAGTGTCTTCCCTTTCTGCAAACATACACACACTCTGATACAAGAGAGAGTTTTGCATTTGAATTAGAAATAGCAACAGAAAAGGGGTGTTCATGTGTGTATGTGTATGCACATGTGCAGGATGATAAAATTGGATTCAAAAGCAAATAATTTTCTGACCAGACAAAATACTAATTGATAACCAATCTGGTCACTGGAGCTTTTCTGAAGAGTGACTGTGTTTATAAAATGCATAAATCATAATTTATTGAATATAGGTAGTCCTCGACTTACAGCAGTTCTTTAGTGATCATTTAAAATTGCTGTCATGTCCCTGTCGGAATCTGATTCGGAGGGGGAGGCCAAGCAGCTGACAGGGAGTGGGAGTGTGGCTCCGTTGCCTGTGGAAGAAACTGGGGAAGGGCAAAGGCCAGCAGGGAAGAGCAGGGGAGAGGTAGAGCAAGGGAGAGGGAATTTGGAGGAAGACCCAGGTACATCCCCTCTTCATCCAAGGCACGCAAGGAGGAACAGAGAAGGGAGCAATGTGAGTTGTGTGGCTTACGGGGGAAGAAAGGGCCCTGATCCCCTTCATTAGCTGCAGCTGGGAACACAGTATTTAAAAAGGGAAGCTGCATACACCAAAATTGTTGGGAGCAAATCATGAATTATTTGGTCTCTTCGTGGCTTATCTGGGTTTCTGGCCTCTTCCCAACTGTGTGTGTTTTGCTGGGCTTTCAAGTCTGCAATTCCTTCTCCTGCCCTGTCAAGTTAATTTCTGCAGTGTGGTTTGTTTGGATTTTTATTTACAGTTTTCATGTACTTTGTTTTCAGACTGAATGTCCTCCACTTAAAGACTGTTCTTGGGAGAGTTTTTTCTCCAGACAAAGGTAACCTAGACATTGGGGGCAAAGTTGGAGGTATTAAAGGGACATTTCTTGCTTATTATTTGACTGTATTGCCTTTGTGCCACAACCCGGATCATCACAGTTGCAATGGCATTGAAAAAAGTGACTTATGACCATTTTTCACAGTTACAACTTTTGCAGCATCCCCATGGTCATGTGATCAAAATTCAGATGCTTGGCAACTTGTTCATATTTATGACCATTGCTATATCCCCCAAGGTCATGTGATCCCCTTTTGTGACCTTCTGACAAGCAAAATCAATGGGGAAGCTAGATTCACTTAGCAACCGGGTTACTAACTTGTCCTCCACTGGAACTCTAGTTATCTCTTTCATTGCTTCATCTCCTTCAGCACCTTTGTAAAACAGGGGACACTTCTGACATACATGGGCACACAGAATCTGCAGAGGAGCAGAGCTAAGTTGTGACTTAGTTGAACTAGGCACCAAAACTTTGGGAATCACTCAAAATACCTGCTGGATTGATGTTTCTACAGATAACAGATAAACAGAGTTGGAAAGGACCTTGTAGGCCATCTAGTCCAACCCCCCCACCCCCGTCCAAGCGGGAGACCCAACACCATTTCTGACAGATGGCAGTCCAATCTCTTCTTGAAGGTCTCAAGTGATGGCGCTGCCACAACTTCCAAGGGCAAGCTTTTCCATTGGTTGATTGTTCTCACTGTCAGAAAGTTTCTCCTTATTTCCAGGTTAAATCTCTCCTTGTTCAGTTTCCATCCATTATTCCTTGTCTGACACCTGGGATGGGCTGATCAAATGAACTCTTCCTCCTTTCAATAGTAGGCAGCTACAGAGAACTCTGGGGCCAAAAGAAGGTCATTTATCCATGGCAGCCATTTCTCAAGAATTGCATGCAATTTTTGTAACTTTTCCCACCCTCCCCCAGCAATTATTCATAGCATGGCTTTCTCTCTCTCTCTCTGAGTCTTCGCAATATATTTTTTAACCACCAGGTGTCCTTGCATATTGCATTGAGAGGCATTCACACACAACCAGCTGTGTGAAGTACTTTGCACCAAATTAGACACATTCTACTTGATGTTACTTTCTGGCTGCAACAATGATAGTAATAAGATTTGCAACTACTGATGGGTATAGGGCAGAAGTCCTCTGGGGTGATTCTGCAGAACCAGAGAGTGGTAATTCCTGTGAGCTTCACTTTGGATTTTGTTGGCATTGTTAGGCACAGTCCTTCTAGCTTCTGAACACCTTCTTTTCCAATTACATTTCTTGCTTGCTTCACAAGCCTTTCAAACAGAGGTGGTATTCAACAGGTTGTGACCAGTTCTGGAGAACCAGTAGTGGAAATTCTGAGTAGTTCGGAGAACCGGCAAATACCACCTCTGACTGGTCCCCATTTGTTCTCTGCCTCCCGAGTTCCAGCTGATTGGCTGGGTCTTCTTTTGTTGCCTTGCACTGGAGAACAGAGCTGGAAAGCAGGTTAGTGGGGTGAGAAGGGAATGGAGATTTTACAGTATCTTTCCCCTGCCATGCCCACCCAGCCACACCCACAGAACCAGGAGTAAAATTTTTTGAATTCCATTGCTTTTATATGCCATATAAAATATTCAACATTGTTTTGGGGGCAGGGATTCATAAATCTTTTGCCATCACACCTCATTTAGCGTAGTTATAAAGTACACCCCTCCCCTAAAAATCCAAACAACCAAATGAACACAAATGAAAAATTGCAAATGAAACTTTGGAATAGGTGGGTTTATTGTTAACACTATACAACTGAAAGGTTCTTCACACCTCTCCTGGACTCGTGTCCATCCTTCCCCAAAGGAGGGGTACCTGGCTGTTTTTCTGGGGGCCTAAAGAAGTAACACAGCACTGATCTGTAGGTCAATGCTGACAGTTTGCTGAGCAAATGTGACTACAGGTAGTCCTCGAATTACAACAGTTCACTTTGTGACTGTTTAAAGTTACAATGGAACTGAAAAATGAGACTTACATTTCTCACAGTTAAGACCTTTGCCACATCCCCACGATCATGTGATCAAAATTCAGACACTTGGCAACTGGTTCATATTTACGACTGTCAATGTGTCCCAAGGTCATTGAATCCCCTTTTGCGGCCTTCTGACAAGCAAAGTCAATGGGAAAGCCAGATTCACTTAACAACCATGTTACTTATCAACAGCAGTGATTCACTTAACAACTGGAGCAAGAAAGGTCGTAAAATGGGCACAAAACTCACCCAACAAAAGAAGCTTAGTGACAGGAATTTTGGGCTTAATTGTGGTCATAAGTTGAGGACTACCTGTATTCCCCTAGCTAGGATGATACCTCCCAGGCTTCCTGAGTTAAGGATCTGCCTAGTTTAAAGGAAACTGCTGGAGGATCTGCTCTTAAATGCAGCCCTGATTCCATTTGCTCAATAACAACATGGGACAATTATACCTACCGCAGGGAAAGATACGGCTTGGATTCACAAAGAGGGAATGCTAGAATTCAACATTACCATAATATAACCCTGATTTTATATTTGTCAGTAAAGGCAGAACCTTCTTTCAATTACACATCACTGCAACGAACCATACAGCCCTGTTCGGTAGGCTACTGTCTTGGTCATCAAGCCTCAGCTTTTCCCAACTTGTCCAGATTTTCCTCTGACTGGAATTCCTGTCCGGTTTTCCTGCTGACTGAAAAGAGGAAAAAATATATATTCTTTTAAATCAGCAGGAAAACCGGGCAGGAATCTGCTTACTGAGCCATGAATGCCAGACCATTTTATGGTGACAGACTAGACTCCTGAATGGCCCAAAGAGTCTGTATTTATAACCCCACCTTCCTTGGCTATAATTTACAGTGGCGTCTGCTCCCTCCGCCGTCAGTATAGTTTTGGGCCAAAGAACGGGGATAAAGGGTGTTTCTGTGTTATTTCCCCATAGTGAAAAATTCAGAACAATGTACAGAGGAAATGACCATAGGAGGCCCTGCCCATTTGAAGCAACAGAAATTACACTATATAGGGCAAGCAAACAAGGGACCTATATGCCCTTCACGCCATCCCTTCACAGCAGCTGGCCAAGCAGATTTGTAGTAGCTCAGAATCTCTCACCCATCCTGGCCTAGTTAGTCAAAAAGGGAAATATTAAGCAAGGTCGATTTCTTAAAATTACAGGAATGGAGTGTGCAAGGGTGGGCTGCTGGGGGTTCGCAGAGGTTCGGGAGAGCCCCCAAATCCCATTCCTGGCTGGCCCTGCCCACTCCACCTTGCCCCTCCCAGGAGTCCTCACATGGCCTGTTTTGGATGCAGGTAAGTGCAGGCGACACACGGAGGCTTGGGAAGGGTGAAAAACGGGCCTCCTGGAAGTTTGAGAAAGCCAGAAATGGGCCCGTTCCAGCTTCCAGAGAGCCTCCGAAGCCCAGAGAGGCCATTTTCGGCCTCCCGGAAGGTCGAGGAAAACCTCCAGATCCCAGGGAGAAGGACCACTAGGCAAAGTTCACCATAGCTACGCCCACCCAGCAACCGAGCAGAGAACCCTTTGCTAAATTTTTTGAACCCCACCCCTGAAAGTGTGTGATTACAGATCTCATTGTTCCCAGCCACAAAAGCTTAGAGCCCGGAGAAGATGGGAACTGATGTCCAAAGGCATCTGAAGAAGAATATCTGGGGACTGTGTCAGCCTTGCTGGATATTTCAAGCTTTCCTGGGGAAATTTGGCTTTGAAAGGCAATGGGTCCATTTTTAAAAATCAAACAAAGGATATGTGATCAGCACACCCCAAGGGATACTGCATTGCCTCACTTAAAGGGAAACTGTTTAGTATTTGCATATGTAGGTGTGCCTTCAAGTTAATACTGACTTCTGGTGACTGCTTCCCTGCAGTTTTCTTGGCAAGATTTTGGAAATGGTTTGCCATGACCTCCTTCCTAGGGCTAGGAGAGAGACATTGACAGGCCCAAGGTCACCCAGCCGGATTCATGCCTAAGCTAGAACTCACAGTCTCCTGGTTTCAAGCCTGATGCATTAACCAATAGACCACACTTAGCATTTGCTAAGCCCGGTCCCTATCTTTGTGAAATACTAGATGTTCTCTGTGACAGGGGTCCCTAATCCCTTGTCTGTGGACTGGCACAAGCCCACGGCATGCCAGAAAACAGGCCATGCAAACAAGCAAAGCTGCCTGCATCCTGCGAAACCACAACTCTTCTGGTATATGGAAAAACCTCTCTCCAAGGAACTGTCCCTGTGGCCCAAAAGGTTGAGGGCCACTGCTCTATGAGAACCTGGTTTCCTTTCCTCTTCCACGGTCACACCCCATCACCCACACACACACACACACTCTCTTGTCCTAGCATTGAACAGACTCCCCAGCCACCAACCATGTGAGCTGATGATGATGATGAATTACAGTCCAATGTGTCAAGGAGAGAAGGCTGCTGCTTGTAGTTATAAACACAGTTATACTGTAAACATAACCATAACAGGCTTGATTTCCCTTCTTTCTCATTTACTCATTCACAGAGTCATGAAGTTGCTCTGAACCCAATGGAACGTTTTCTGACTCAGACTGAAGTCCCTATCCTAGCAAAGAACCAGCTGGGTCAGCCAGTCTCTCTCTCTCTCAGCCCATCCACCTTACAGAGCTATTGCCAAGAGGAAAATGTGAGAGGAACTCTCTTCCATATCGATTGAGTTCCCCCAAGAAGGTAGCATTGAAGCACAATGAAAGAAATGCACATGAAATAACAGGGGTCAGATTTCGCTGTGCATCTTTTGATTTCTCCAGGGGAAAAGCTCCTTACTTACTACACCAGGGGTGTCAAAGTGAAGGCCTGTGGGCCAAATCCAGCCTGCAGGACGCTTAGATCTGACCCGAGGGACCACCTTGGAAACAGTGAAGGACCAGCCCACGATGCCTCTGCCAGAAAAAACAGAGTTCGGGTGGGCCACACTGGCAGAGGGCTGCAGGAGGCCATCACAGCTGAAAACTGACATCGAGCTGGCCATTCCCATCCCGGCCCCTCAAGGTCATACACAACCCTGATGTGGCCCTCAATCAAATCGAGTTTGACACCCCTGTACTACACTGTAGAAGCCCCATGATTTGGCTAAGGAAGGAGCAAAGTCCTGGGCATCTCTGATAAGGACAAAAGCCCTGCCCCAACTCGACACATCTGGTGGTGCAAGGGAAGCATCAGTCCTGCTAATCCAAAGCCAATATGGATTTTCTGCTGACAAGGAAGAAAAGCCGAGATGATCTATTTTCCATGATTCATCTCATGGGGTAAGATGTACGAAGTAGGTTCTCACCCAGAGTAATATTTGGGGGAGATATTTTTCAAGAACCTTCAAAAAAAAAAAATTTTAGCAGCAGAACTAGTAATGATACAGCAGGATTTCTCTGAGCTTTCCCTTCCCTATCCAACAATGAAGGCAGGTAGAATTTTGTCACTTTAATGATCAGTATTAATTTTCAGAATCTAGGCCACTGGCTGTGATGACCCAGGATGTGACACAAAGGCAACAGAGTCAAATAAGCAAGAAGAGTCCCTTTATTATCTCCAACTTTGGCCCCGATGTCCAGGTTACCTTCGGCTGGAGAAAAACTCTCCCAGGAACAGCCTTTAACTACAGAAAATTGAGTCCAAAACAAGGTACATACAGACTGTGACTAAAAATCCAAACAAACCAAGCTGCAGTAATTAACTTAACAGGGCAGGAGAAGGAATTTCAGAATTAAAAGCACAGCAAAACTCACACAGTTGGGAAGACACCAGGAACACAATAAGCCATGAGACCAGATAAATTTACGATTTGCTCCCGACAGCTTGCTGCATGCAACTTCCCTTTTTAAATACTGTGTTCCCAGCTAATGAAGGGAATCAGGGCCCTTTCCTCCCCCATAAGCCACACAACTCACATTGCTCCCTTCTCCGTTCTTCCCTGCATGCCCTAGGATGAAGAGGGGGTGGGCCTGGGTCTTCCTCTGAATTCTCTCTCCCTTACTCTACCTCTCCCCTGCTCTGCCCAGCCAAACTTTGCCCTTCCCCAGTTTCCTCCACAGCTAACAGAGCCACACTCCCACTTCTTGTCATCTGTTCAGGCCTCCCCTTCTGAATCAGATTCCGACAGGGGCATGACATTGGCAACTGGATGAGTTTGCCCAAGCAGGAAATGGGGCTGTTTAGAGCAGGGGTCCCCAACTCCTGGTCTGTGGACATGCACCAAGCCACAGCATGCCAGAAACCAGTCCGCAAAAAAAAAAAAAAAAAAAGCAAAGCCCCATCGGTGGGATGCAGGTAGTATGCGAAACCATTCCACCTCTGGTCCACAGAAAAACCTCTCTACATGGAACCCAAAAGGTTGGGACTGCTGGTTTAGAGGACATAAGGTTTTCTCACACTGTTTTGATGTCTGTTGAAAAAAATCCTAAGGCTAACACACCACTTTCCTTTTATGGTTGGACCGTGGATAATTTGGCAATTTGTCCATCAATGTCAGCCATACAATCTTGTTCAATCAAAAGAGACCTGGGGATTACAAGTTGTTTGTAATCCTTGGAAGGTTGCCCGTCCTCAACAGGTCAAAAGTGAGCAACATGGTACATTGCTGTTGGCTCTGCAATCCTCATCATCATCTCTCTCTTATTGGCTTGCTGGTTAGGCTCTGAAAAACTTTAAAGGGCCAAATGTAGCCCACTTGTGTAACAAATATACTCTAATCGGGAAATATTCAGTAGGCTTTATTTTTAAATAGGCATGTGCTGTATTTGTCACTTTTCTCTTTCCTAAAATACCCAGAAAGCCACACTAAAATTATATTAACAAGGACAAGATTTTAAAAGAACATGGGAAACATGCAGTACTGAACTTTACAAGATCTGTAGTAGTCTCTACAAAAACACTAGGGATTCTCTGTTGCTTCTCAGCTCATGATTTAGATTTGTAATGTGCTTTCTGATAGCCTGGATAACTGTCCCACCATTCAATATGGTTGGGGCAGGCAACACATTAAATCTAAACCCTATGCCTCCAGACTTGAAATTTTAGGCTTAGATAACTTAGAACTACATCACCTTCGTTCTGATCTAAGCGCAGTACATAAAATTATCCATTACAATGTTCTACCCATCAGTGACTACTTCAGCTTCAACCTCAACAATACACAAGCACACAATAGATCCAAACGCAAGGTAAACCGCACAAAACTCAATTGCAGGAAATATGACTTCAGCAACAGAGTGATCAATGCCTGGAATACTCTACCTCTGTGGTTTCTTCCACTAACCCCAAACACTTTAACCTCAGACTGTCTATTGTTGACCTCACCACATTCCTAAGAGGTCTGTAAGGGGTGTGCATAAGCGCACCAATGTGCCTACTGTTCCTGTCTTCTTATCTATTTCATGTATTAAAAATCATGTTTATACTTATATATATTATCAAATGCTTGACGAAAGAAAGAAACAAAATAAATAAGAAATGTAAAGATAAAAGTAAAAGTTTCCCCTGCCCAGTAGTGTCCGACTCTAAGGGGACGGTGCTTATCTCCATTGCCTCGCCAAGAGAGCCAGCTTTGTCTGAAGACATTTCCAGGATCATGTGGCCAGCATAATTATACACTAAGGCACACAAAATATGACCTTCCCACCAAAATGATACCTATTTATCTACTTGCTTTTGCATGCTTTTGAACTGCTAGGTGGGCAGGAGCTGGGGAATGTAACGGGAGCTCATCCTGTCATATGGCACTCGGGTCTCAAACCTGGCCTGTCAGCTGGAAAGCTAAGAAGCACAGTGTCTTTTACCACTGAGCCCCCATGACCCCATATAACAAATGTGTGTTTCCCAAAGATCACAATGAAAAAGGAACTAGCAGTCAAGAAATAACCCGCACAGACTAGAACTTGGCAGAGTAGCAATGAAGCCCTCAAAAGGCTATTTGGATGCCAGCAGGTATCTAAACTTACCAAAGAAAAGAATTGTGCAGGCAGTGGTTTTCCCTGTGTCACTTTATGGAAAAGTTGGATTCTGAAGAATCAGGATGGAAACTGTACTGATACTTTTTTAAATATTGGTATTGTGAGGAAGGTGCCTGAGAATACCAGGGATAGCAAAGTACACAAATAAATGGATGAACAAATCAACCCAGCCTTCTCACTTGTGGAACAAATGACCAGGCTTAAATTACCATATTTTGGATACATTATACAAAGAACTAACTCTCTCTTGAGAAGTTATAATGTTGGGAAAGATGCAGAGGTGGTATTCAGCAGGTTCTGACCAGTTCTGGAGAAACGGTAGCAGAAATTTTGAGTAGTTCAGAGAACCAGCAAACACCATCTCTGATTGGCCCCATGGTGCCCCCATCTATTCTCTGCCTCCCGAGTCCCAGCTGATCAGCAGGGTCTTCTTTTGTTGCCCTGTACAGGAGAACAGAGCTGGAAAGCAGGTTAGTGGGGTGAGGAGGGAATGGGGATTTTGCAATAAACTTCCCCCTGGAGTGGGGTGGAAATGGAGATTTTGCAGTATCCTTCCCTTGCCATGCCCACCAAGCCACAGCACACCCACCAAGCCATGCCCACAGAACCAATTGTAAAAATTTTTGAATCCCACCACTGGAAAGATGGGAGAAAAGAGGAGAGTAGGGTGACCAGAAGAAGAAGGATAGACTCCATGACAGGGGCAATAAAGACATAATTGGAAGAACTGAAGAACCAAAGTGAGGATGGATCCTTCTGGAGAAGATCTATTGATGTGGTTACTAAGAATCAATAATCAACTTGATCACATATATCTAGATGTTATATATTTGAATATTTGAATGGTTCAATTTGGTTGGTCTGCCTGACGGCGGGAATTTTAAACAGCCGTCATTGGGCGCGAGCCACGAGCAGCTGCTATAAAAGAGGCTGCCGCGGTTCCATTAAAGAGCAGTCACAGAGAGACAAATAAAAGAGCTGAAGTAACACTGGGTCTCGAGTCATTCATTCCCACAACAGAACACTGGTGATGAGGGTGGGATACTGAACAAAGGAGACCATTGAGTACATGGCCAGAGAACCGAGCTGGACGAGATGGCCGGCAACAACGCGCCACCCGCACCATTCAACCCAGAGACGGAAGACTGGGAGTCTTACATCGACCAGTTCCTGATGTTCCTAGAAGGGAACGATCTACAAGATCAAAGAAAGAGAGCTGTTTTCCTAATCCGCTGTGGACCCACAGTATTCAAGATGGCCAAAGCACTGGCAAAACCCCAGGATGTGAAGCAAATGGAGTGGCCAGACTTAGACAGACTATTGAGAGCTCATTATGCGCCAGCTGTCTCAAGTCTCATCCGGAGACACGAATTCTACAAGTGAGACCAAAAGGAAGGTGAGAGCATAGGGGATTTTGTGGTGGCTCTAAAGGAACATTGGAGGAGCATGCGAATTTCTCAACATGGACGAGGCCATGAGGGACTGCATGGTCCTCGGACTAAGAGACCTCACCCTACAGAGCTGACTACTGACCAGACCCAACATAACAGTAACTGAGGCCATCGCTGAAGCCACCGCAGCTGAAGCAATGCAAAGATCAGCAGCCAAAATGCAGCAGATGAATAGGGCAACCCCGGAAACTCTGAGAAAACCTAGCCACGACCTAGATAAGAAGCTAGAGGGCACTCAAAAAACCGCCACCACAACACACCATGAGGACATCAAATCCATGTCCGAAACTGACGTAGAAGATGAAGAGATACATAGACTCCAGTCAGAAAAAAACAAACAGGAGTGAGGAGAAAGGAAGTCAAACTTCCACTGTGCCGGGTGTGGAGGCGACCACCCATGTTCCGAGTGTCATTTCCTCAACGCTGTCTGCAGGCATTGTGAAAGACGGGGACACATCACTAGGGTCTACCGAAACAGAAATAACTACAGCCCTAGGAGAAGAGAAGTACCCACCCCCCAGAGTGAGAGAGAGGCAGACAGGGAGCCGTTGGAGCTGAGAAAACAGGAACAAGCGTTTCAACAAAGCCAATAGAAAAGAGGAAACACACCAGACAATAATTATTGGACACTCGAGCACAACAAACATGAAAAAGGTGCATATACAAGTCACCATAGAAGGCCAACCTTGCGAGATGGAGGTGGATTCTGGTTTGTACCTATCCATAATATCGTGGAACATGCTAAAGACTCTGATACCAGATATGGAAAGGAAGGAACTAGAAAGACAAAAACTTATGCTAAAAGACTACCAAGGGAACAGGATCCCCATAGTCGGACTCAGACATTTCCAAGTCAGGTTCAAAAAATATAAGAAAGTACTTCCACTGACCATAGTAGACTGGGATCGCCCCAGCCTACTGGGACTTGAATGGTTTGCACCACTAGGAATTGGAGTGACTGGGATCAACAACGTCACCAAGATGGACTGGGAAGAGAACCTGATGAGAGAATTCCAGGACGTCTTCAATGGAGAACTAGGCAAGTACCGAGGGTCCCCTATCTCATTTAATTTGAACCCAAATGTAGTCCCAATTAGGCTAAAGGCGAGACGAGTCCCCTTCGCGTTAAAACCAAAAATCGATGAACAATTGGATAAACTCATCGCACAGGGGGTATTAGAGCAAATAGACCACACAAGGTGGGAAATTCCAATTGTGACCCCTATTAAACCAGATGGGTCTGTACGCATCTGTGGAGATTATAAGGCCACCCTCAACCATGTGCTACAACAAAGCGCATACCCCATCCTGGTGGAAGAACACCTTTTACATTTGTTAGAGGGAGGAAAATTTTTCGCTAAGCTCAACCTTGCACAAGCATACCAACAATTGCCAGTTGACCCAGAAACAGTGGAAGCACAAACAATTGTGACTCACAGGAGGGCATTCAAATGCAAAAGACTACAATTTGGAGTTAGCATGGCCCCAGGGGTATTCCAAAGTTTGATGGAGCGCCTATTACAAGGAATCAAGGGGATGGTACCATATTTCGATGACATATTGGTAGCCACCAAGGACAAAAAAACAACTGGAAGGCCACTTGAGGGAAGTATTACAAAGATTTAAAGAGGCGGGATTCAAAGTGAAAAGAGAGAAGTGCCAACTAGCCACCAATAAGGTTGAGTTCCTGGGATACCTCACAGATAAAGAAGGAATCCACCCCATGGAAAAGAAAATCAGAGCAATCAAAGAAGCTCCCAGACCCAAAAATAAAACAGAGTTACAAGCCTTTTTGGGACTTATTAACTTTTACAATGTCTTTTTGCTACAGAAGGCAATGACAGCAGAACCATTACACAGACTGCTGGATAAAAAAGCTACCTGGACCTGGGGGCGATGAGAAGAAACCGCATTCCAGGGAATCAAGGACTTACTCACATCAGACTCTGTACTCATCCAATACAGAGAAACCTTACCACTAACATTAACCTGTGATGCGTCACCGTTCAGCGTTGGGGCCATACTCAGCCACATATTACCCGATGGAAGAGAAACACCGATCACATTCTACTCCAAAACCCTATCAAAAGCGGAAAGAAATTACAGCCAATTGGACAGAGGACGGTTGGCTGTAATAACAGGAGTCAAACGGTTCCACAAATACATTTACGGCAGAACTTTTTCACTGATTAAGATCATAAACCTCTTTTAGGAATACTAGCAGGAAACAAAGCTACACTCAACATACTGTCACCGCAAATGATGAGATGGTCCGAGTTCCTCGCTGAATACAGCTATGACTTAATCCACCAGCCAGGGAAGAACATAACACACGCTGACGCCCTGAGCCGTTCCCCCCTACCTGAGTTAGAAGATGATCCTGCACCAACTACATCAACCCTGCAAATCGAGACGTGGGAAAATCTACCCATAACAGCCACAGACATTGCAAAAGAAACCACGAAAGACAGAATCCTGGTGCGGATTTTAAATTGGGTAGGTAAAGGATGGGCGGAGATGGGAAATGACGAAACTGTCAAACCATTTCGTATCAGACAGACTATCTAATTTAAAAGGATGTGTACTGTGGGGGGATAGGGTGATCATACTGGACATACTGAGAGAAAACGTACTTGACATATTGCATGAAGGACACCCGGGTATCGTAAGGATGAAGTCCCTGGCCTGGAGTTATGTATGGTGGCCAGGGATGGATAAGGATATTGGGAAATGGGTGGCAACGTGCAAACAATGCCAAGAATCTAGACCTACACTTTCTGCTGCACCTGTCCTCGACTGGGAAACACCTAGGGACCCATGGTCGAGGATACACATTGATTTCGCAGGACCAATGAAAGGACACACATTTTTGGTAGTGGTAGATGCTTACTCCAATTGGTTGGAGGTAAGCGTCATGCACTCAACCACAACAGAAGCCATAATCAGACAACTAAGGAAACTTTTTACAACACATGGGTTACTGGATCTAGTGGTATCTGATAACGGGCCACAATTCACGGCACTAACATTTGAAAGGTTCCTCGCCGAACAAGGCATAAGGCATGCTCTAACAGCGCCAGGTCGGCCGGCTACGAACGGACGGGTGGAACGCATGGTTCGTTATACCAAGGATACACTACAAAAATTAGGACCTGGAGATATACAGGAAAAAATCTATAAACTATTAACTATACAGCACATTACACCAAATACCACAACTAATCAAAGCCCAGCAGAATTATTAATGGGCAGAAAACTAAGGTCTCACCTAGACAGACTACACCCCACATATAACCCTGAAAAGCCAACAGACTCCTCCAGTAAGTATCGTACTTTTGGAATAGGTGACCTGGTCTATACAAAAAACCTCATGGGGGACCCACTATGGATACCAGCTAAAATAACCCAAATAACAGGACCCCGGTCATACAGAGTAGAGACAGAGGACGGAAAAAACTGGAGGAGACACATAGACCAACTTAGATCAAGAACACTATTGAAGAACACTCACAACCCAAGGGATGAAGGAGAAGAACATACACACACACAGGAACCACATCAAACATTATTTACAGACGATTATGCAAGGAATTCAAGATATTAAGATAAAAATAGATGCTATGGATCAAAGAATGGAGAAATCTGATGAAAATATTAAACAAATGATGGGGAAGTATGAGGAGAGATTCCAAAAAATTGAGGAAGAAGGAAAACAAAGAGAGGAGAAGATTGGAAATATTGACACTAGATTAACAGTGGTAGAACAAGAAGAAAATGGGATGTTGAGGTGGGAGATGGAAAGGTCAGAATTTTATCTTAGATTCCAAAATATAGAAGAGGAAAAAGGAGAAAATTTGGCTGCAATAATGATAGAAATGCTGGCAGACCTTTTGGAAATTACAGAGGAAAAGATGATGGATGGAGTAGATGAGATATATCGAGTTTATACAAGATATGCGATGAGAAATAAACTACCAAAGGAAGTTCATATCAGATTTACCAAAAAATCCATCAAAACACAGATATTGCAAGTGGTAAGAGAGAAAACATTGAAATATAAAGGTAAAGAGATTGTGGTTTTAAAACAAATACCTAGAAGAGTGAGAGAGATGAGAAGAGAATACCGATTTCTGACCAAAATACTATTAGAAAATGAAGTGAACTATAGATGGCTGATACCAGAAGGACTAATCTTCACGTGGCAAGAACAGAGACATAGAATTGATTCGATTGAAAAAGCAGAACTTTTCTACGCAGAATTTTTTGGAAGAAGAAAAGAGGAGGCAGAGAAAGAGGTCTCATTAATTGAGTTACAGGAGGAACAACTGGAGATTGAAAAAGAGAAAGGAGTTGTAGGTGGACAGGTAGACAGTAAAGAACAACGTGAAGTGAGAACTACGAGAGCTGTTAGACCTAAATATAAAGCATAATCATGGAAGAAAAAGAACTAATTACAATGAATATAAATGGACTTAACTCAGCTGTTAAAAGAAGAAAAACCTTTCATAAATTAGAGAAATTAAAATTTGATATAATTTGCTTACAAGAAGTTCATATTAAAAAACAACATGAGCAATTGTTAGTACAGCCAAAATTAGGGAAAATATTTACTTCTTTGATTCAATGTAAGAAAAG
>BLBF01000021.1:18008470-18022525 GCA_015471245.1 Laticauda colubrina | reverse complement strand
TGTTTGGGTTGGAGCTATCAGAGGGAGTCTGTTTTTGCCCAGGTGTTTGTCTGGCTTGTGGCATGGAGATCTTTCTATTTGAGAGTGCAGGCTTCCAAATGATTGACAGTCTGGTGGAATCATCTCTTCTATTCAGGATAATACCCGAAGGAAGCTAAACAGCGTATATATATATATATATATATATATATATATATATATATATATATATATATATATATATATAATGCCATATGTGTTATTTTAGAATAAGAATGTCTACAACATATTGTTAGATGTAAGATGGTGTTGCATCCTTCAGCTCTAAAGAAGGAAATGACTGTGGTCACTTTAGTCACACCCTCTCCTTTGAATGCTAATCCCAAACAGCTGATTGTAGATCATAGTACGTGGTAAGACATCTTTAGAAATGTGTAATATTACAAATAATAGCCCTGTTTCCATAATACTCTCAACTCACTCAGCCACCAAGCAAGTTAAGTATCTGATTAATGTGCCTGATATCACACAGTTGCAGTGAGTGGGACAAAAGGGCCCAGGTCAGATGAATTTTTAAAACCTAATCCTTTGCTAAACAGGGCCTACATGTATATCTAAATTTGTGATTGAAGCAGTGGCTTCTAGAGAAAAGGAGCTTTCCCTAGCCTGAGATTACAGGATGGGACTACAACTTGCTGAAGTGCCAGCCCACAGGAGTAGACACTACAGGTAATCCTCAACTTATAGCCACATTTATGTTATTAAGTAAGAAATCTGTTTTTGTCCCATTTTACGACTATGTCAGGATTCTGGCAGTTACCCTAATTAAATCATGAGCCTCGGACCAAGCTTCAAAAACTTCAAAGGATTTATTTCGAGCAAACATGTCGGCATGACCTCTATGAAGTCGATTCTGAGATATGCAATTCATATTCTCCAACGAAACACGTTAATAGCTGAGAATCATCAATCACATTCTTCAATTAGAGATTTGTACAGCAGAAATTCTGGTAGCTTTGTTATAATCTTTACAATATACGAAGGGTTGTTAAGAATGCCACAGTTGTTAAATGAATCACTGCAATTGCTGAATTGATTGATTGATTGATAACCTGGTTGCTAAGTGAATCTGGCTTCCCCACTGACTTTGCTTGTCCAAAGGTCATAAAAGGAGAACACATGACCTTGGGGGACACGGCAACTGTCATCAATATGAGTCAGTTGTCAGGCATCCGAATGCAAATCACATGACCCGGGGATGCTGCAATGGTCATATGAAAAATGGACATAAGTCACTTTTTATGACTTATATTTATGACTCAGCACCATTGTAAATTTGAACAGTCACTAAATGAACTGTTGTAAGTCAAGGGCTGCCTGTATTCGATAATAATTTTATTCATAATTTACCTTGACAGGGCCACTAAACGCAAGATGACTCTGGGTGGCATATAAATTAAAATATGCTACATAGGTAAACAAAAAAAATTAAAAGATGCTTATAATCAGGGAAATAAGCAGATCACCAGTATACTAAATGTAATCCTAATTTAAATGGATACCCACCCGAGCCTAATCCTGAGTTTAGGAGAAAAGGCACTTCTTGGATCTCCGTGGGCTTTCAGCTTCTGAAATCAACTGTTCTTTTTCTTGGGGTCACCTCAAGAAAATAGTTGCAGTCAGGAGCTGGCAACAGGACAATAATATATGGTCAAACTCTGCCACCATCTGCTACACTCATATTTTCTGATTCATACGAGTATTGTGTCAGCTCTGGAAAAAGGATGTCTTCTTCTTCGAAAGAAACAGCTATTGGAGTCAAAATAGATGGGAGAACATTCAGGGACCTCAGATACTCTAATGATACCACTTCAATAGCTTAGAGGCAAGAAAGGTTTTAAGGCAGTGCTTCCCAAACTGAGATAAATTACCCAGAATTATCTAAAAGTCTTTTTTTCTCCCTCTGGGTAATGACACATAAATTGCCCAATCACAATAGGGACATTTAAATAAGAATTTTCTGATTAGTGGTAAAAAATAACTTTCTGATAAACAGTTTTGGGTAATGAAGAAAAGAAAGAGAAGAGATCCCTATTTTAATTTTGTCAAAATTAAAAAGAAATAAAAACCCTTAAGGTGATATGCCAACTCCATGCAAATCAGAGAAGTTGGTTGTAGCAACAAACTAGACTTTAAATTCCACAGAGAGAACAAATATGATCATGAAAGATTGGGTCATGTGCTACTTGGATGGAAGACTGACAAAATAATTTTTTTTTAAAAAAAAAGATGCTTCACAGTGACAACGAAAGTATGGTTTCAACAAGTTGAGAGTTTCCCAGTTGCAACAAATGGCTGTGAAAGGTGGAGCATCAGAAAGGCTAAACAAAGAAAACCTGATGCCTTTGAACTGTGGTGCTGGATAAAATTGTTATTAATGCCTTCAACTACAAAAAGAACAAATCATTCAAAACTAGACAAACACAGTCAGCTCACAAGGAGAATTAATCAAGAAGCTAAAGCTAAGATACCAAATGGGAAGGCAAGAATCATTGGAAAACACCTTGATGCTGTGAAGAATCAAAGGTAATAGACTAGAAAAAGGTAGAAGAAGACAAAGGGGCTTAGTGATGGCTCAAACCACCAGTGTACAAGAATTCAAAAAAGCAATTAAGGACAGACATTCCTGGCAAAATTATGTCCAACAGATCACAAAGTTTTGGGAGCGACTGAACAACTATGTAGCCCATTGTTTCCCTAAAGGAAGTCCATGCTCAGTCCTCAGTATCTTGAATTACAGCTGAGATTGCCTTGTCAGGCAAGATAAAGATTGTTAGCTAGATGGGCTCCACTGCTATGATTTTCTTGTGTTCATGTAAGATACTTAATCCCATCGGTTCCAGTCCTAGCATTGCAGTCATAGAGCACATCGCACCTGGTTAACATTAAAGTTAGGTTAGTGAGGGGTCCTTCGTGCTTTCTGAGTTTGATTGTTTTCTTGCAGACATTTCATTACCAAACTAGGTAACATCATCAGTGCTGAAGATCAACATCAGGGATAATGTTACCCAGTTTGGGTAATGAAACATTTGAAAGCTCAGAGAGCACCACCAAGAACCCCTCCTTTCATCTCTGAACTACAAATATTCTCCTCTATCACTAAATGAAGTTAGTTTTGAAACAGTTTAGCATTCTATAGCAAATAAGCTAAGATGTAGAAAAAGAAAGATATAAAGTTGGATTGATAGATGATAGGTTGGATTGTTCCTCATGGGTGAGATTCTAAAATGCCAAGGAGCCAAATCAC
Source organism: Laticauda colubrina (assembly GCA_015471245.1). NCBI lineage: Eukaryota > Metazoa > Chordata > Lepidosauria > Squamata > Elapidae > Laticauda > Laticauda colubrina. The sequence continues at coordinate 18,019,239 of BLBF01000021.1, read as the reverse complement.
TTCAGCCACCACCCAACTATGATAACAAAAGGGAACTATTAATACTGATTATGCTTTTGTTAAGACCTGCAGGCTTTTATTCTGGGATATCAACCCTTTGATTCACAGCAGCTTCTCCTTTGTTTACATATCAAAGGCTGAATCAGAGTCTGGATTCAAGGAAACCACTAGCACGATAGGGGAATATCTTGATTCGCCTAGGTTTCTTGCAAAAATTTTCATGTAAACAACAGCAAGATGGTTATCTGGAGTCAGCAACAGTGGGTTATAGCTTCAAAGGGCTATAAAGATTCATAATATCTTATGGTGAGACCATCACAGCTTTAAGGTTTCTTTCAACGATAGAAAATAATGTTGGATCTAAGATCTCTTCCTTTGAGGAATACAGGAAACTGCATTCTACCAAGCCAGACTGTTTGTTCGCCTCACTCATTATTTGTCTGTGTCTGTGATTTTTTTTTTTTTAAAGAGTGACAAGCTGCACATGATTTTAGATGAAATTTTGATCATCTCCAACTTTCATGGTTATAACCTGGAATCATCAGGTTTGAAATCCTACTAGCTGCCTGATCACCCAGAAGTTCTGGAGGCTTTCAGGACTGATTTTGAAATCTCTTTCAAGGGAAACTAAGTGGCTGAAGTAGGGCCATATTTAGGAGTAAAGAAGGCAACCTGTTCCATATTAACATACTCCAAATAGGCTATTCCTATTGGACAAGAATACTCAAAGCTGATTGGTTCCTTTTCTCGATGCTGATTGGCCAATAATAGCTAGCCTATGATTGGCCAGTTCAAGTGGCGGGAAAAACAAGTAGTCATCATTGGCCACTAGCCGTGAGCAGCTTCTCTATAAAAAGAGCTGCCGCGGCTCCTGGTTAAGACGGACATTCTGCACTTAATAAAAGAGCTGAAGTTACACTGGTCTCCAGATCTCATTCTTCCGTGAACACAACACTGGCGACGAAGGTGGGATACTGAGAGAGGAGACCAGTCAAGCACGTGGCATCGAGAACCGAACAGATGAAATGGCTGGAACCAATTTGCCACCCGCACCATTCAATCCAGCAACAGAGGATTGGGAATCCTACATCGATAGATTCCTCATGTTCCTGGAAAGTAACGATCTACAAAGAAACTCAGACAACCAAAAAAGTGCTGTGTTCCTGACACACTGTGGGCCCACAGTGTTCAAGATGGCCAAGGCGCTGGAAAAACCAGAAGATATGAAACAGATGGCCTGGCCAGATCTGGAGAAGCTGCTGAAGGCTCACTACGCACCGACCGTCTCCAGCCTTATTCGGAGACACGAATTTTACAAATGAGACCAGAAAGAAGGTGAGAGCATTGCAGACTTCGTAGCGGCTCTCACAGACATTGGAGGGGCATGTGAATTCCTAAACATGGACGAAGCCATGAGGGATCGCGTGGTCCTTGGACTAAGAGATCTCACCCTACAAAGCCAGCTGCTAACCTGGCCAAAGATTACAGTTACTGAGGCTATTGCTGAAGCCACGGCAGCAGAAGCAACAAAAAAATCAGTGGCAAAAATGCAACAGATGAATGCCAATTCATCCAAGACACCGACCGAAACGAGCCAGAGCACCGAGAAAAAGGCAGAGAGCGCACACAAAACTACCGCACACTACGCAGACAGTGGATCGTCCGGAATCGACGATGACAATGAAGAGGAGATCCACAGACTCCAGGCTGAACGAGATCGATGACTGAAGAAAGGTCATAAGTTGGGGTTTCAGTGTGCCGAGTGCAGAGGAGACCACCTCCGTTCTGAATGTCAGTTCTTAGACACTGTGTGCCGGTACTGCGAGAGACGGGGTCACATTGCATAAGTATGCCGAAACTGAAAAATCTACAGCCCCAGATGTAGGGACAACACACCATCAAGAAATAAAGAGAGGCAAACATGGAGCCGCGAGAGTTGCGAAAGCAAAGGCAAGTGGCTAAACGAGAGCTATAGGAAAGAGGAAACACACCAAACCATCACCATTGGTCACTCTAGCGCAACTAATGGCTGAAAAGTACATGTGGCAGTCCAGATCGAGGGCCAAGAATGTAAAATGGAGGTCGATTCCGGATCATACCAATCGATGGTATCATGGGATACCATTAAAAAACTAGTACCGCATACTGGCAGAGTTGAACTAGAACACCAATCACTAATCCTAAAAGACTACCAAGGAAACAGAATACTGGTAGTCGGACTTGGACACTTCCAGATAACTTTCAAAGAACATCAGAAAATCTTGCCTCTAACCATCGTAGACTGAAACCGACCAAGCCTATTGGGACTCGAGTGGTTCGAACCTCTAGGAATCGGAGTGACTGGCATTAACCGTATCGCTAACGCAGACTGGGAGGAGAACCTGATGAGAGAGTTCCAGGACGTTTTCAATGGAAAATTAGGCAAGTACCGAGGGTCCCCTATCTCATTTAATTTAGACCCAACAATAGCTCCAATTAGGCTGAAGGCGAGGTGAGTCCCCTTCGCACTAAAACCCAAAATTGATGAAGAACTAAACAAGCTAATAGTACAAGGCATTTTGGAACCGATTGATCACGCCAAATGGGAGACCCCAATCGTGACCCCAGTTAAGCCGGATGGGTCCGTGAAAATCTGTGGGGATTACAAGGCTACCCTAAACCATGCGCTACAACAAAGTGCGTATCCTGTCCTGGTAGTGCAACATCTACTACACTCATTGGGGAGAGGCAAGGTCTTCGCAAAGCTCAACCTTGCCCAAGCGCAAACGATCGTGACTCATAGAGGAGCCTTCAAATGCAAAAGGCTACAATTCGGAGTCAGCGTAGCCCCAGGGGTGTTCCAAAGCCTAATGGAGCGATTATTACAAGGAATAAAAGGAGTAGTCCCATACTTTGGTGATGTGCTAGTCTCAGCTAGCGATGAGAGACAACTAGAAGCCCGTCTCAGAGTGGTTTTACAAAGGTTCCAAAAGGCGGGACTCAAGGTAAAAAAAGAAAAGTGTAAATTAGTCACATTGAAAGTTGAATTCCTGGGGTACCAAATCGATAAAGAGGGCATCCACCCCACAGAAAAAAAAAATAAGGCAATCAAAGAAGTGCCTAGACCTAAAAACAAGGTAGAATTGCAAGCATTCTTGGGACTTATAAATTTTTACAACATTTTTCTGTCACAGAAGGCAACAACGGCGGAACCACTACATAGGCTATTGGACAAGACAGCCACCTAGACCTGGGGACAGCATGAAGAGACAGCGTTTCAGAGGATAAAAGACCTAATCACCTCCGACTCGATATTGATGCAAAATAGCGAAACATTACCATTAACAGTCACCTGCGACACATCACCGTTCGGCGTCGGAGCCGTACTTAGCCACATTCTGCCTGATGGGAGAGAAGCACCCATAGCATTCTACTCCAGAACACTCTCAAAAATTGAACGAAACTATAGTCAATTGGACAGAGAGGCATTAGAGGCAATATCCGGCGTCAAACGGTTCCACGAATATCTTTATGGTAGGACTTTTACCCTTGTTACAGATCACAAACCCCTATTGGGAATACTAGCTGGAAACAGAGCCACCCCAAATATACTATCCCCAAGAATGACAAGGTGGTCCGAGTTCCTTGCAGCCTACAACTATAAACTGATCCACCGACCCGGTAAAGACATTTCCCACACCAATGCATTGAGCCGCACTCCCCTACCAGACCTAGAAACTGATCCGGCACCAACCACATCCACCCTACAGATTGAGACTCTGTCAAACCTACCAATAACCACCGCGGACATTGAGAGAATGACCGCAAGAGACAAAACCTTGTCACAAGTTTTAAACTGGGTAGGAAAAGGGTGGCCGGAAAATGAGACAGACGTTACTTTTAAACCGTTCAAGAATAGGCAAACTACTGTCATTGCTAAAAGGTTGCATTCTACGGGGTGATCGGGTAGTAATACCAGAACCATTACAAGAACAAGTACTGTGCATGTTGCATGAAGTCCACCCGGGCATTGTACGAATGAAATCCCTGGCCAGGAGCTATGTATGGTGGCCAGGGATGGACAAGGATATTGGGAAATGGGTTGAAACCTATGGGAAATGCCAAAATTCCTGACCTGCACCCCCTTCAGCACCTATCCTAGACTGGGAAATACCAAGGGGCCCCTGGTCACAAATCCACATAGATTTCGCGGGGCCGACAAAAGGGAGATACATTTTTAATCATAGTAGATGCTTACTCCAATTGGCTAGAAGTAAGCCTTATGAACTCGACCACCAAAGAAGCAGTTATTAAACAACTGTGAAAACTATTCACCACACATGGGTTACCGGACTTGCTCGTCTCAGATAACGGCTCACAGTTTACTGTACTACCATTCGAAAAATTCCTCGCTGAACATGGCATAAGACATGCTTTGACAGCACTGGGCCGACCGGCTACGAACAGAAGGGCAGAACGCATGGTTCGGTATACCAAAGAAACTTTAGATAAATTAGACACAGGGGACATTCAGGAAAAAAATGAGAAAATGCTCACCAAACTCTAGTACAAATAAAAGCCAAGCAGAATTATTAATGGTCAGAAAATTACAATCACAATTAGATAGGTTACACCCAACATACGCCACTGAAAAACCAACCAACTCCTCCAGCAAATACCACACATTCGAACCAGGAAACTTAGTCTATGCAAAAAATCTCACCGGGCACCCACTGTGGGTACCGGTGAAAATAACGCAAATAACAGGACCTCGGCCCTATAGACTAGACACAGATGATGGCAGAACCTGGCAGAGACACATTGACCAGTTACGATCATGAACGCTAGAACGCACCACTGACACACCCAGACACGAAGAACAACTCACACACACACCAGAAACAGCACAAACATCACACAAAAATATCAACAGACCAACCAGAGAAGGGGGAGACCCCTCAATAACAAATAAGGGGGGGGAACCCTTCAGTAGAAAAAGAAACCCCACAAAATCAAAATATATACAATAAACAATATAAGCAAATAAATGCAAGTAAAAACAATGACCTACCCACAGAAGTCTTCGGCGAAGAGGAGCAGGAGGCACAAGAAGACCTAGATGCCATTCTGGAAGGGAGCAGCTGAGCCGACTCTACCAGCCCGAGTAGGCCGGGCGGGAGTGGCATGGCTGATTCCACCTTCCAGGAGGTTCCACAGAGGACGGGAGTAACAGCGATCCCGTCCGAACCCACTGAAGACAACGACACAACTTAACTGCGCAGGTCAACTAGGCAACCTAAAAGCCCCACCTACTTACGTGACTACATACGGTAGGACTATACCATATTAACATACTCCAAATAGGCTATTCCTATTGGACAAGAATACTCAAAGCTGATTGGTTCATTTTCTTGACGCTGATTGGCCAATGATAGCTAGCCTATGATTGGCCAGTTCAAGCGGTGGGAAAAACAAGTAGCCATCATTGGCCACTAGCCGTGAGCAGCTTCTCTATAAAAAGAGCTGCCGCGGCTCCTGGTTAAGACGGACTTTCTGCACTAAATAAAAGAGCTGAAGTTACGCTGGTTTCCGAGTCTCATTCTTCCACGAACACAACACAACCAGTATTTAGAAACCAGAAACATGGATTCTCAGGGCAGCAAACAAAAGCCCTTTGTAAAGTAAGCTTAATTTAACTACCAGCTGATCCAAAGATCCAATCAACCCATGAGGCATAATAATGCAAGGCCGCCATACATACAACAGCAAGCACAACTTCATAGGCAACAGGGCCTCTTGTGCCATAGCAAGGAGTGTCTCAATTTGATGGTGGAGGAGACAGACCAACACCGATGCAGAAATTCTGTATATCTGTAAGCTATGGAAAAGGCTCAGCTCCACTGATTGCATCTTTTCATACCTTTTCCCTTGCCATTTTCCCCAGATTATCACATGACAAGACTTTTATTTAGGGGTAAAGCTGGTGAAAGCTTTAACACATTCCTTCTACTTGGTAGTGGGACATATGTTTACAGCTCAGATCTGGTAGCCCTACTTTTGCTCACAGACTGCTGACCATCATTACTCCATGGAATTCAGCTTATTTTAGCAACATCAGTGTCCTTTTGGAGATATCTTATAAAAGCCTGATGTGAAAAACTAAGATACTAGAAAACTACTTGTCCCAAGGAGCATTGCAATTCAAGTGTAATTAGAATGCAGTATTGCAGTTGAACTGCCTGCAATGGCCATTCAAATCCCACTAGGCTCAAGGTTGACTCAGCCTTCCATCCTTCCAAGGTTGGTAAAATGAGGACCCAGATTGTTGGGACTGTAAATTGCTTAGAGTGGGCTGTAAAGCACTATGAAGTAGTATATACCATAAGTCAATTGCTTAGCGTTATTGCTAATTTGAGTGTTCTCATATTGCTAGATTCTCATATTGCTAGATTTCTCATCCCTTAAATCCTCAAAAAACATTTGGGATTGGCCTTGCAAGTGATCTGGGTACAATGGTGTATCTCACTAGCATGCAAGATAATTTTAGTTTGGCTTAGTGTGTTACGTGAATGTTTTGTTGTTTGCAGGTGTAATGTATAGCTTAGCATTCATTATGAAGTTAGCAAATTGCAGCTGAGTTAATACACCATGATTAATCCAGGGCTTGGCTCAATATGTGGATGAATTGGGTTATGTGCTGTTATGCAGAACAGCTTGCATGCAGTTATAATGGAACAACATGAACTACATGCTACAGATACAGTTGGCATCATCTCAACTGCAATTTGTAGGACATAAGAAAGGGGATTAATATAAATTGAAATAAAGAGTGTTATGTCCCAAAACTGACTTGACAATATCCTTCCATTGCCTGCCATCAGAACTGATGAAGCTTCTTGGATAAGAAGTGAAATGTTTTTTTCTTCCTCAAGGAAAAAAACAGTCCAGTTGCCTTTTGAAAAAAAGCATCTTTGAGACAATTAGATGACTGAAAATCTCCACAGACAATATGGTGGCAATCTCTCCTACAGGATTTTTGGATGTTGCCCTATCAAAATCTGCGAACCATAACTCCTTGTTTCTGGGAAGGAGGGAATAACTGCAAAACAACTTGTTTTGAAAGGATGTTTTCTCCAGTGTCAGTAATGGCACATGTGTACTTTGAGTCAAACCAGACGGTGACAACAGCTCCTTATTTCATTCTTTTGGATCTAAGCCGAACATGACGGAAACCAGGTTCCAAACAAAAAGCAAGCTTCATTGTTTGCTTTTATGGCCCATTCTCTTCTTTGAAGTAACTGAAATTAAGCCTAGGCAGGCAGGCAGTTCTCTCATCCAGGCATCTGAGTCTCTCTTCCTGATAAGGAAATAGCATTCTGCAGGAAAGGAAGGCCAAGAGGATTAGAGGACCTACCAGAAACTTACAGGACAGGCAATGGGCAGGAGTGCTGATGTCATTGCAATGAATTCCCCAAGGAACGGTCTCTACAGATTCCATTTTCTTTATGCAACAGGAAGGCACTGCAGATGTGTTTCTGACCATCGGGTTAAAAGGAATTGTGTTTCAGGAAAACCAGAAGCCTATAGCCCAAAATCTGTCTGGTTAGTTCCAATCCATTCATCAACATCAGCTTCTCCTACTTCTGTAGCCAATACAATTTCTCTTTTCTAGTTTTCCTTCCTATGCTTCCTTTCCTGTCTTTCTTATTTTCTTTGGGCTGCATCTTCTTTTTCTAACCTCTTTTGACTGCCTTACTTCTTCTGCTTCTAAAGGAGTCCAACCTATGGCAACAAGAGATGTGTGCAGTTAGAATAATCACTCAACCCCAAAAGAACTTTTTGGCTCAGAGGAACAGTTCATCCTCAACCGGTGCTTTCCTGATGAACTGGATTACAGTTCCCATAATCCTTAGGATTTGTAGTCTAATCTTCCTGGAATGTATCAGACAAAGAAGGTCAAGCTACAACAGGGGTATCAAACTCAATTTCATTGAGGGCCATATCAACATTATAGTTGCCCTTAAAGGGCCAGTTGCATGTAAGACAATGGTTTGGCTGAGTGGGCATGGCTGGCTCTTGAACTCCTGGGGCACCAGGACCCCGCAGTCCAGCCCAGCCCCACTTCCCCGAAGGGGTGACCAGCCATGCTTACCTCCTTGAGGCTGCTGGTGCTGCAGGACAAGGTGAGGCAAGGCTGGGCAAGAAGAGGTGGTGCCAAGGCACCAAGGCCCAACCCCCTGACCATTTCCAAGGCATCCAGGCAGACTAGATGTAGCCATATCAAGGGCCAGATCCAGCCCACCGGCCTTGAGTTTGAAACCCTTGGGCTACAACATCCAGACAAGTGGCTTCGTACCCAACACAGAATCTGTTAGCACACAGAAATAATAGATGACAATAGATTTGATTGTAAAGTCCTCGAATTATAACCAAAATACAGCCTGGAATTTTGGCTGCTAAGTGATGTGGTCATAAAGTGAGTCATCATGTGACCAGACTAAATTGTCTAAACTCTATAAAGGAGTTTTTACTGTGGTTATTGACTGAGTCTGGTTTCCCCTATTAAATTTGCTTGTCAACAGTCAGCTGAGAAGGTCTCAAATCATGATATGATTGCAGAATGCTGAAACCATGTTAAATGCAGCTAGTTGCCAAGCACCCCAAATTGTGATCATGTAACTGTGGGGACAGTGTGCCAATAATAACTTTAAGGGCCGATCATAGGTCTCCTTTTTTCAGTGCTGTCATAACTTCAAACCACCATTTGTAACTCCAGGGCTACCTGGAGTAGATTACAAATGAAATAATACAGACCTAAAATGGGCCTAAAACTTAGATATTAAAGATAAGTGACTGGGTTTGTGTGAATTTTTCCTCTCCACTTCTTCCTTGCTCACATATCAATCCTTTTTTTTTTTTTTTTTTTTGTATTTTTGATCAGCTAGCTTTAAAATGGGTATAAGCTGATTGCTTTTGGCACATTGTGCTATGCCGGGTTGTTAAAAATGTGTTTTATTGAACAAGTCATTGTGTCCTAATTCATACAGTTCAGCCAAAATGGGTGGGTTCTTCACACAGCTTTTGAAGCCAAAGGCTTGGGGCCAGCCATTCCAGTGCGAACCACAAGCACTCCCCAAACATGATTTGTAACCATAATTAGAAGTGGGCCAGCAAACTGTGATGAGCATTAAGATGGTGCAATACAGAAATGTTCCTATTAAAGGAAGGAAGAAGAGAAAGATGACTAACTATGGATACGCAAGAGATAATCAATGCATCAGCATTAGGCCTACAAAGTAGGCAATTGTGTAGGCACCGGTAGAAAGGCAGGCGGTGCTTTTGAGCTGCTCCAGTACAGGTTCTCCACAGTACAGAGAGGTTCAAATGCTTGCACATTGTTCACCAAACCATACTATTATTACTATATAAGATATAACAACATTTATGATGACATATAACAAGATATTATATCAGCATATGGATATATAGGTAGTCCTTGACTTAAAACAGTTTGTTTAGTGACCAAAGTTACAACAGAACTGAAAAATGTGACTTATGACCACAGTTACGACCTTTGCAGCATCCCCATAATCATGGGTTCAAAATTCAGACGCTTGGCAACCAGTTATCACAAGCAAAGCCAATGGGGAAGCCAGATTCACTTAACAACCAAGTTACTAACTTATCGATTGCAATGATTCACTCAACAACTGTGGCAAGAAAGGTGGTAAAATGGGGCAAAGCTCACTTAACAAATGTCTCACTTGACCACAGAAATAGTGGGCTCAATTGTAGTCATAAGTAGAGGACTGCCTGTACACAGTATATATTATAGAATACACGTACATACACAGAGGTACAGAGGCGACCCCCTCTCTCTCCCTCCCTGCCTCCTTTCCTCCCTCTCTCTCTCCCTCTCTCTCCACCCTCTCTCCCTCCCTCCCTTTCTTTCATCATTCTTCCTGCAATGAATCCTACAATTTAAGATTTAAGATACACCCACACGCACATATACTTTATATACATACATACATACATGCATACACACACACACACACACACGCTGTTCAGCTTTGTTCGGGTATTTTCCCACGTCATTGGAGTTGTGCTTTTAAAGTTGTCGCAACGTTTCGGCAGAATCTCATCTGCCATCATCAGGCTTCTGGTGCTGGTTCTGGTGCTGGTTCCAGAAGCCTGATGATGGCAGATGAGATTCTGCCGAAACGTTGCTACAACTTTAAAAGCACAACTACAATGACATGGGAAAATACCTGAACAAAGCTGAACAGCACACATGTAAGTACCCGCGAAAACTTAAAAAAAACAAATATATATATATATATATATGTGTGTATATATATATATATATATTTATATATATCAGCAATCAGCCAATCAAAGCCACAAAACAGACAGAAGAAACCAGAAACACCAATCAAACAAACTCCAAGTCCAATAAACACAGACCAAGACTCCCAACCAATCAGGATGTAGAAAAAAACATCCTGCCACAATAATAGGCTAGCCTCAAATTTAAAACCAACAGCTGTGAGACCCTGACCCACATACAAACTCAATACAGAAGCCTGATGATGGCAGATGAGATTCTGCTGAAACGTTGCTACAACTTTAAAAGTACTACAATGACGTGGGATAATACCCGAAGGAAGCTGAACAGCATACACACACACACACACACACACACACACACACACCTATATCTATATCTGTATCTGTATCTGTATCTGTATCTGTATCTGTATCTGTATCTGTATCTGTATCTGTATCTG
>BLBF01000021.1:17957673-18008460 GCA_015471245.1 Laticauda colubrina | reverse complement strand
ATCTGTATCTGTATCTGTATCTGTATCTGTATCTGTATCTGTATCTGAATCTATATCTATATCTATATCTACCTGTCTATCTATAGATAGATATAGATATATAGAAGCCAAGCTGCACTGAAAGCCTCCAACACAGGAACAGAGTGTTGCCAGCCAATCAAAGCCACAAAACAGACAGAAGAAACCAGAAACACTGATCAAAGAAACTCCAAGTCCAATAAACACAGATCAAGACTCCCAACCAATCAGGATGTAGAAAAAAACATCCTGGCACAACAGTAGGCTAGCCTCATATTTAAAACCAATGGCTGTGAGACCCTGACCCACATACAAACTCAATACAGAAGCCTGATGATGAGATAATACCCAAAGGAAGCTGAACAGCACACATATAGATATAGATATATACAAGTATATGTGTGTGTGCATGCGTGCACACCCTACAAACAAACATTCACAATAGAAATGTGCTTTTAAAAATAAATGCTCCTTCTTCTTTCCTATCCCTTGGGATCAACAGTGGTGACCTTTGTCTGCTCTGCTTCCTAATAGAATCCTGTTTGGGTTTCACAGGCAAAGGTCACCCTCCCAGCCCTCTTCCACTATGCACACATTTTCACCCACTGGTACGAAAAGGATTAAACAGAGTCACCTTCTGGGAAGTTATGGGGACAAAGCCTCTGCAAGAGGAAATGATACATAGGAACTTTCTGCTGGTGGCAACAGCAGACTTCCAAAGTCCTGCTCCCCAGCTGTTCAGTTTGAACCCACAACCCCCTCCCCCCCTTACCAGGGTTGTTGTTGTTGCTACTACCAGGAAGTAGTGTGAGGCGTTTGTTGAACTTTTATTTTAAAATAGACTTATGTATGCAACAGGAAATGAATTTATGGCAGGGCAGATCAGTATGTTGTAATGATTAAGAAGTTGGATTGGGAAGGTGAAATAAAGGGTCAGATCTATCTCAGCCAGAGATGCTCAATAGATTCCTATTGGGCTAGGCATTACGTCTCTGCCCAACCACCCTGAGAGGGTACATATCCTGGGGAAATATTGGAAGAGGGAATGCAACTTCTGTTGTCCTGAGCACCTGGAGAAAAGGTGGAACATCAACAAACAAAACTATTTGGCCCATCAAACTCAGCAATTAGCCAGAATTGCAGCATCTCTCCAGGTTATTGAATGGGGTCTTTTCCCACCAGTCTCCAGAGCTTCAGATCTTGCACTTGGATTTAATTACCAAGCTATGGCCCCTGGCCTTGTTCTAAACCAGAACATACAGGCTGAAAACCAATTTTGATTGAGCTCACACATTGCACTAAAGTGCAATACAAACAGCTGACTGTGGTTTATTCAATCGGTGAAATTGTTTAATGAACAGTGTTGCTTTTTACTCAATAAAAGCAAAGTGTACCTGGAAGGTGGTTTGAAAGAAGAATCAAAGGGATGTTTGACTTGTAGCACATCTGATCCTGATGAAATTTCAAAAAAGGGAGCTTTTAATGCTATTCAGACATTGTGTTCACATCCCATCTTTCCATCTTTCATGGGGTTTCTGTAGAAAGAAAAAAGAAAAGGAAACAATTATCAATAAAACACAGGATGACATCCTTATCTGAGCCTCTGCATAAGCTTCCTCAAACAATTTTCAGCTCAGTTGTGGTCAAAAGTCAAGGACTATCTGCATCTTGTATATATCTATATAATGTCCCAAAGTCACACGGCCTAATCATCAACAAACTATCCTAAACAGACCAGGCAATCTTCTCTTCTAGAGCATCCTCCATTCCAATTCTTGAAATATCCAATGAACAGGCCTGCTGAAGATAACAACATTTGTATGGGAAGAAACCACGTTAGACAAGTTGTAGCCTCATAAAAAATAACAAAACTTTCTTCTTGATTAATATGCACAAAATCATAAATATGTTGGGATGCAACTTCTAAATCAAGACATGGCTCGCTTCATTATGGCATGATATAGCATACTGAGTCATGCACTTCTATAACTATGGTTTAGGCACCAAACCAATTGTGGCTTATTTAACCAAAGATAAATGTACATCTATTGGTTTACTTAGCATAATATATGAATATAGATTCCACCAGAATCTAATGTCAGCAGCACCACAGAGTCGGGATATACATACCACTCCTTTTCTGTACATATAATGATATTGTGGGCATATGCAGAAAGTGTGACACTGTTTTTGTCATTCTGGGGAATGCAGTGATCAGACCTCCCTGCAAAAACTCTTCTTGGTTATTGTGAGAATATACAGCCAGCATTGGTCATGGATTGGCATAAATCAATGGTTCGGCTTTTGGGAAGGCAGACTCCCTATCCATTTATGTCTAGTAGGGACTCCATTTTCCCCAAAAGGTATTGCATGAGGAGAATTAAAGTGAGACAGCATGACTTCATTAGCCCCTTTCCCATTGGCCAGGCACACAGCAATAGGTGGGACTTGGCCATTGTAGTCATTCAGTGTGTGGGGGAAGACTGTTTTGTGCTTGTCAGGAATTGACAATTATATCTGTAGTGGAGAGGTTGACTTTCTCTCCAGAATGTTTTTGTGTAGATAGATTGAGTCTATTATACACAATGGGCATTTTTTGACAGGAGATGGGCAAAAACCACCAGAAAATGTGGTTCCATGACTGAGGGATGGGTGCAAAAGGCCATAAATGCAAGCCTGTTGCCAAAAGCCTGATTCTGGGGGTGAAATTGGAATTTCAAAACACACTTGCGCCCTGCTGTCTGACAAAATTATGTGGAATTTGATCAGTGGTGGTATTCAATTTTTTTTACTACCTGTTCTGTAGGTGTGGCTTGGTGGGTGTGGCAGGGGAAGATACTGTAAAATCTCCAGTCAGAGATGGTATTTGCCGAATTACTCACTACCAGTAGTTGGTACCGGTTCGGCAGAACTGGTCAAAACCTGCTGAATACCACCTCTGCTCCCCACCCCACTAACCTGCTTTCCAGCTCCATTCTCCTGTGCAGGGTAGAACTGGCTGAATACCACCTCTGATTTGCATGATGACACATCACCACACCAGGCCATGCTGAAGTTTCTGGGGAGACCGGTCAATGACCTCTGTGAAAAACTGGACCTGAACAAAAAGATGAAATTAAATCTTAGCAAAAGGGAGTTAGGGTTCCTTCAGAAATATTCTTGGTGCTCATTTGCACCAATTGATAATTCTGGATGGAGCTGCACTCCCCAAAACAACCTACCAGCTTTCCTAGCCATGCAGTTCTTGCTAGATCAGCAGGTAGAGACAGTGGCCAGGTCAGGCTTTGCCCAGCTGGAGCTGTCCCTTCCTGGACCATGAGGCTTACCAGTAGTGACTCATGCCTTTATCTCCACATAGACGTCTGCAACACGCTCGGCAGCAGTTGCCTTTGAAGGTGGTTTGGAAGCTGGAATTGGCACGCAAGGCAGTGGTTAGGCTGTTGGCAGTCAAAAGCTGCTTTGGCTACGGGACAACAACTGTCAGGCCCAAGCCTAGAGACAAGACAGTGACACCCAATCCAGTTCAGTCCTTTATTTGCTTACATCAACAGAATTACATAAACCTTGCCAAACTAAAGCTATAACTTTCTAAGCTGCTAGATCTATCCTGAGCGATTCTAGGGTGTGGTTTCCCTGAACCTCTTCCTCTCTTTCCCTTCCAGCTCGGGACTGTTCAGTCTCTTTGATCTGGGTCTCTTTCTCCAAAAGTCCTGGGTTGGCCAAACCCTCCCTTCTTTGCTGCTGCAAGTTCACTTGTTTGAGTGCTCTGTTAATTGAGAGGTCTTTGGTGCTCTCTGAGCTGGGTTGCTTTCTTACACCCATTTCATCACCCAAATTAGGTAACATCATCAGCGCTAGTCTTACTGATGATGTTATCTAGTTTGGGTAATGAAATGTCTCCAAGGAAACAACCAAGTTCACAGAGCACGAAGGACCCCTCATGTCAACTCTGAGCTACAAATGTCTATGGAGGTTCTCAGTCATCCAGATCATGGTTATCCCAAATGTGCCTTTTATTTTTCCCAAGAGGCAACTGGACCTTCTGGTTTTTGTTTGAAGACGTTTTGGTTCTCATCCAAGAAGCTTCTTCAGCTCTGCCTGAATGGTGGGGAATGGAAAGATTTATACTCCTTACAGACAGCTGGTCATTTGCATTCCGAGCTATGAATATAGCAATAGCAGTAGCACTTAGACATATACCGCTTTATAGTGCTTTATAGCCCTCTCTAAGCAGTTTATAGAGTCAGCCTCTTGCCCCCAACAATCTGGGTCCTCATTTTACCCACCTCAGAAGGATGGAAGGCTGAGTCAACCTTGAGCCTGGTGGGATTCGAACTCCCAAATTGTAGGCAGCTGGCTGCAGCTTGCAATACTGCACTCTAATCACTGCGCCACAGAGGCTCTTTTTATAGTGAGAGGCTCTCTCAATAAAGAATATGCTCCTTTATTGGTTCTGTTAATTCCCTATAAATTCTGGGTCCAATTCCCAGTAGCAGCTATTATCTATAAAGCCTTATCCAACATGTTAGTTGAAAGAAAATCGTCCATGGTGGCACAGTGGTTAAAATGCAGTATTGCAGGCTAAATCACAGCTTACTGCCAGCAGTTCAATCCTGATTGGCTCAAGGTTGACTCCGCCTTCCATCCTTTCAAGACAGGTAAAATGAGGACCCAGATTATTGAGGGCAATAGGCTGACTCTGTAAACCACTTAGAGAGGGCTGCAAAACACTGTAAAGCAGTACATAATTCTGAATGCTATGGCTATCAAGAGTGGTGTTACTGTTAGGATGAAGGGGCTTGTACATAGAGTCAGGCTTCTTCCATGGCAGCCTTGATGCTTTGGAGCACCTTGTCTCTGAGATATGCCTGGTTTCCTTGTTGGCCTCTACAAAGCCATGAAGCTATTTTATATAGTCTGGACCGTAATTTGAGATTTGATTCACTTTTATTTGGTGTTGCTGATTTATGTTAAATACTCCCATGCAATTGGAGGAGTAACAAACATTTATCATCATAACAATATCCATGATAGTAATATGCCAAACCCCAACAAATGAACTGTAGCTAGGCAAAATGAACTATTTAATGTTAGGCAAAATGAACTATCTTGAGCGGAACTGAAAATAATTAAATATTTTAAATGATTGAGGTGAGAAGCACTGGGGGATACTATACTTGATATTTTAAGGGCAGGGTGGGTGAAGACAGAGGTGTCATTTGCTGGACCCACTCATAGATATTAGGCAGTTGCCTTCCTAAAGCAAGTAATGGATGATTTTATCCTGAGAGGAAGTCAGAAGACAGAAAGATGCTTCCTCCATGCTATATTTTCTCATTTTTTAAAAAATTATAAACAGTTAGGATATTTATATAAAGACCAACATATAAGTATCTTATATAGTGAGTTAACTGGGCCACTACCCACAATTAGCTTTTTTTTTTGTTCAAACATATTTTGGCTGCTACAGTGTTCTTTGGAAATTAAAGAAGAGGTAAAAATCTTAAAATTTTGAGAGAGAAATGAGAAGAAGAAATTGAATACTTTATTTGGCCAGGTGTCATTAGGCACACAAGGAATTTGTCTCTTGTGCAGAAGCTCTCAGTGTACAGGCAAAACAACAGTGTAATAATATTCTTAATAATAATAGTACCAGTAAGAGGAAATAGTAGACAAGATGATAACAATAACAACAGCAACAACAGCCAAATTACATAGGTTATAGGTGTTCAGCAGAACGATGACAGGAGGGAAAAAACTGTCTCTCTATTTAGTTTTGGTATGCAGTGCCCTATAGTGGCATCCTGAAACAGTTTAAGTCTAGGATGTGAGGGGTTTTCAGATATTTTCGCAGGTTTTCCATGGAAGGCCTGTGCTAAAGCTAATTTTATACTAAAGCTTTACATTGCTCCTGTAAAGGCCCTGTCACACTGGCTGATGGATGCAAAACGTTTTAAAAAGGACACAGCGGACGAGAAAAATGTTCCATCTGTTGTTATCCGCTCTCAAAAGTGCCCCGAATTTGCATAAGCAGAGCGGACAACAATGGAAAGAAACGGATGGGGGGAGGACGTAGGGCGGATGGAAAGCGGATGTTCCACGGAAGCCTAGCGGATGGAAGCAGATGGGAGCGGATGGCACATCCGCAAGGCTTCCGGGGGAGCAGAGCAAAGCGGACGCGGAACGGATACAGTGGATGCACAGCGGAAGCCTAGCGGAAGCCTAGCGGATGCCTAGCGTTCACTGCGCATGCGGGGAGGATGCATTGCGTCAGCCCCGTGGATATAAAGGGAAGCAGCTCGGAAGCAGGTCACCATTCAGAGGAAAGACCTTCTTCCAGACACAGCCAGCCAGCCAGCCAGCAACCCCACAACCATGGGGAAGAAAAGGAAGCCTCTGCCATCTGCTGCCAGCCCTGGCAAGAGGGACAGGGCCACCCTCCCACCCCCTGGCCCTGACTCTGCTTCTGCTGGGGCTTCTGCTGCCTGGGCTCGCTCTTCTGGGGCTGGGGCTTCTGCTGATGCTGCTTCTGGAGGTGGTGCTTCTGCTGGTGCTTACTCTGCTGATGCTGCTTCTGGCGGTGGTGCTTCTGCTGGTGCTTACTCTGCTGGCACTGCTCCTGGTGCTGGTGCTTCTGCTGGTGCTTACTCTGCTGGCACTGCTCCTGGTGGTGGTGCTTCTGCTGGTGCTTACTCTGCTGGCACTGCTCCTGGTGATGGTGCTTCTGCTGGTGCTTACTCTGCTGGCACTGCTCCTGGTGATGGTGCTTCTGCTGGTGCTTACTCTGCTGGCGCTGCTCCTGGTCCTGCTGGTCCTGCTGGTGCTCCTGGTCCTGCTCATGCTAGTGGTCTGGCTCATGGTCCTGGTCCTGCTGGTGCTCCTGGTCCTGCTCATGCTCCTGGTGCTGCTGGTGCTGCTGGTGCTGCTGGTGCTGGTGCTGGTGCTGCTGGTGCTGCTGCTGCTACTGCTGCTGCTGCTGGTGGTCCTGCTGGTCCTGCTTTTGCTGCTACTGTTCTTGTTGTTGGTGCTGCTGCTGGTGGTGGTGTGGAGGATCAGCCCCTACAACCTCGAAGCCCGCCTGATGAGGGCCCAGATGGCCCTGCCAGAGGGAGGAAGAGGCAGACATGTGAATGGGAGAAGAGGCAATACTCCATCGAAGAGGAACACGAGGAGGAGGTGCTTGAATGGCTGAGGGAGAATGAATATCTCTGGCGGAAGGGACACAGGCTCTACTGAGACACCAAAAGGAAGCAGGCTGCTTGGAGAGAGAAGGCGGAGAGTCTGGGCTACACTTCGGATGTCCTCCTGGGGTGGTGGAAGCACATGCACACCTGGTACGGGAAGCTGCACCTTGAGAAATCTGGCCAGGCCACGGTCAAGCTGACGGACAGAGAGACCTACGTGATGGCCAAGTGCAGCTTCCTGGAGGGTGAGATCCGCCACCGAGGAGCAGCCCCTCTTTCAACCCTCTCTCTCAGGCAGCCTGCTGAGAGCCAGTCCTCTTCTGGCAGAGAGTCAGCTCCTGTGTCCAGGCAGGTATCTGTGGAGCATCCCGCAACGGAGAACCCCCCCACAGCTGTGATACCCGTGGGGCGCGTGGAGGAACCCCTGATGAAGTGGGAGCAAGGAGAGGGCACTTCCACCACAGGCCAACCCGCATCCACCCCCAGCTCCACCTCCACAGAAAGGCAGAAAGCCAGACAGGAGGGGCAGAGCCACACTGTCCTGCTGGAGATAAGAGACACCATCAGAAGAAGCGTAGATCTCCTATCTCAGCTGGTACACACCGACACCCCAATCTTCGACCGCAAGCCCTTCCTCACCTATGTCAACCAGACCCTCATGAACATGTCGGAACCCCAGTACCAGGTCGTGAAGGACAGGATCACCGATCTTCTTCACAACCCTCCAGACCAAGATGAACCTGTTCCCACCCAGTCCAGGTCTGGTCCTCCACCCCAGGTGATGTCACTGCCCTTCCAAGGCTTTCCACAGACCCTCACCTACCAAGGCTACGGCTACCAGGAGGCCCAGCAGCAGGCAGCCCTTCCCAGTCCAGGCACAGGTACATCGTATGCCACCGGTGCCACCGGTGCCACCAATGCCACTGATGCCACCGATGCCAGCCATGCCACAGATGCCACCCACACCACCGATGCCACAGATGCCAGTCCTCACCCAGCTGCAGACCAGACAGCCCCACTACACTGCTCCTTCCTCCACCCCACAGCCAAGCCCGGCCTCGGAACATCTGTCATCGGTATTGGGGCTGACACCCCATGTCATGGAGGAAGGAGCTCTCAACATCATGGGGCTGACCCAGCTGTCTGAGAGCTTCCTCAACACACCGTCCCCTTTTGTCCTCTCGGAGCCAGGCACCCCAATGGCGCCTCAGACCAGCACTCCAGCAGCATCCACCTCCACAGCACCTGGGCCCTTCACCCCTGAGACGATGGGAATGCCTCAGAATGACTGAGAAGAGTGCCAGAGACTGGGTGGCTACCTGTTGACTTTATTTTTGCTTGGGACACTTGACTTGGGTCATTTTGCTTTTAGAGTTTGTTATTAATAAAGTTTATCTTTGCTTCACACACTTGCTTCATTTATTTTTGTCAATAAAGTCTTGGTGGAAACTTTTAGAAATGGTTTAAGCCTTTCCATGCTTGTGGGATGGGTAAGGATAGCTGTGGGATAGATAAACCTCCTCTGCAAGCATAGTGGGACTGTATGGTCCACCCTCCCAGGTGCAACACCGATGGCCCTTTATTATCAATAATAATGTAATCATTCATCCACACATGTCAACAAAAACACAACTCTTTATTAAATGCCCTGTTCATTGTAGGCCCACCCAACATACATGGCCCAATCTCATCAGTATGATGAGACAGGCTGAAGGAAGCATCCATTAATCATCTATCATCCTGTCTTGCCACTCCCCTGCTCCAGCTGGGGAGTTGCACCAGTGTTTCAGGAGGTTGCCCTGCTTCTTCCCTTCACGTGAAGCTCTGTTGGGGCCTTGCACATCCCGAGGGTCTATCAGGTTTCGCCCTTGCCTCCATTCCCCAGGCTCCATGTCCCCATTGCCTTGTTGGAGGTCCACGAGCTTGTTCTGCAAGACTGGGTAGCGGGTGCGCATGAGATTGTGCAGGATGCAGCAAGCTTCCACGATCCTCCTCACGGTCTGTGGGTGATGCTGTGTGGTGGTGAGAAGTACCTGGAACCTGTTGGCCAGGATGCCAAAGGCGTTCTCCACCACCCGCCTTGCCCTGGACAGACTGTAGTTGAAGATCCTCTCTTCACGGGTGAGGAGTCTGGAACTGTAGGGCTTCATGAGGTAGGTTGTGAGGGAGAAGGTGTCATCCCCCAAAATGAAGTAAGGCACATCTTGCGTGTCGTTGGGCAGGGGGTCTGGATCTGGGAAGCCCACGATGAGGTTGCATTCCAGCCCCTCCTTGAGGTGACTGGCGTTGTATCCCTGGGCATCTGAAGCTGACCCGTTGCCTGAAGCATCGATGTACATGAACTTGTAGTCAGCATCGACCATGGCGAAGAGGATGATGCTGAAGAAGCCCTTGTAGTTGAAATAAGTGGACCCTGACTTGGCTGGAGCTTTGCAGGCCACGTGCTTGCCATCTATGGCTCCAACGGTGTGGGGGAAGTTCCACTTCTGATACCACTGCTCTGCAACTTTCTTCCAGCCTTCTTCAGTGGAGGGGCACTGGAGGAGCTCCTCCAGGTATTCTTCAGTGATGGCCTGCACCACTTCTCTGACCACAATGCTGATGGTGTTGTGTGGCACCCTCCAGCCGTACTGCATGCTCCTGTAGGTGGTCCCTGAGGCCAGGTGGTGCAGAGTCAGTGCCACCTTTAGTCCAGGGTCCAGGCTGGGCCGGAAGTTGGAGTTTGCCTTGGTCAACCTGGGTCTCAGCCGCTCCACTCAGCCGCTTCATCAAACATGGCTGGAGGCATCCTCATGAAGTTCTGGAATGCACAAGGGTCTTTGTTCCTGAGCTCCACCATCATCTTGTTGTACAGTCCGTACTCTGCTCTTCTCCCGATCCATCTTCAGACCCAGACGCTTCTTGGCTGCCTCCTTTTCTTCCCGTAGAACAGTTGAAAGAGCCTGTAGATGGCTTCGCACTGTTGCAGAACGATGGTGGCTACCAAAAGGACTGTGTTATGATCCATGGTGGACATCACTGGATGCTGTGGAAGAGCAAGAACCAGATGAAGGCTGAAGAGGTCTGCACAGCAGGGCTGCTGGTCTGAAAGTGAGATCCAGGTGAGTTGGTCCCCCTTTTTATAGGCAATATAGGTTTTCCACTAGGTGTCCTTTTGCATCCTCTAGGCATCCTCTAGACATCCTTAATATCCAAGATAGGTCCCCTCTGCGAACGTTTTTTCCGTTTTAATGCTTTCTTTGCGAGCTGTATCCACTTTCATCCTTTCTCCGTCCATGCTCCTAACACTGCGCGTCCGTTCCACATCCGTTTCACTTCCTCCCTGTGTCCATTTTCACTGGAGCAGATACGAGTTGCACTGATGCGCAGCGGATGCCTAGCGGATATAGCGGACGCGTAACGGATGACGACGGATGTAGAATGGATGTTCCCCGTATGCGTAGCGGATGCAGAACGGACGCGTTGGATTCATTTTCCGCTCAAAAAGTTTTGAGCAGCTAAAAACTTTTTGAGCGGATTGAACCTCAGTCGACGGATGCTGGACGGATAGAGAGGATGAAAAACGGATGCAGTGAGTACAGAACGGATGCATTGCATTAACCAACGGATGGCAAGTGTTTCTCTCCATTTTACATCCTCTTTCCATCCGTTGGTGCAGTGTGACATGGGCTTTAGATTTTGAGTTGTAGATGTACCATAATCAAAAGACTATAAATGTGACTACATGTTGTTCTGTTGGAAAACAGAGAAGTGCGCACCGTTTCAAGTTAACAAGTTTTTCAAAAGTTAAAGAAGGAAGGCCTTTGGCAGGGCACACCAACAGAAGTCAGTCACATATTTGGCTTGCTCACCATTATTGCCATTGAATCCCTTGTTTCCTTAATGCAAACCAAGTGTTCTTATTTTCCACTGTAAAATATAGAAGGGAATAGTTGCTGAATAGAATGTATAGCCAAGAATGTGAGCCAAGAAACCCTTGGTTTCAACATATAGCTCTCGAAAAATATAGCTAGGAGTAAAACCCATTGAAATTAATGACACTTCTTATTAATTGTGTATATGTATGGCAGCACTACATGACAACTGGGAATTATGCACTTTCTATTACACTCATTCTCTCAGCTAAACTTAAGAACTGGCTGTACGAATTTGTTTCACAGCATTGTTGTGTGGATTACCTTGTTTCGCATTGAACTGGTAAGCAAGGATCATTTTTAAAATCTGAAACGGATTACTTTACATCTGACACAGATTTAAGAATTATAATTTTAACTATCCACCGATAGGTGAGTTGCTGTATTCTCATAATCTGCAAACACCAGTAGGACCGCTTGTCTTCTCATGGGCTTGAGTGAGCTGATTAGGATCCAGAGAGACAGCTCTACTCACCAGAAAGCCAGAGCATAGATGCATGCAGAAACATGACCGTAAAACTTCTTCAAGGGTGTAACTGCCGCACCCACAGTAGAAATCAATTCATATTTACCAAGAGATTAGCTGATGGCATTTTTCAGGGCTTACATATTGATAAGTGTACAGCCTTTAATTCGTCAGTCCACTTATTTCTCAATGCAACAACATATAGCAGTTTGGACAATGATCTGATATGCTGAGAGTAGAAGTTCAGTGATATCTAAAATGACAACAAAGCAATTGAGTTTTCTGTGGTCATCTGGGTTTTTGCAGCCCACTTTTGTTAGCCACAACAAAAGCAGAAGTAGATTAGCCAAAAGAGCCAATGAAATCCTGGGCTCCACTAACAGAAGGAAAGAATCAAGATCATGAAATATTAATACTGCTTTATAAGGCCTTAGTAAGACCGCACTTGGAATACTGCATCCAGTTTTGGTTACCACAATATCAAAAAAACATGTTGAAACTCGAGAAAGAGTGCAGAGAAGAGCAACAAAGATGATAAGGGGACCGGAGGCTAAAACATATGAAGAATGGTTGCAGGAACTGGGAATGTCGAGTCTAGTAAAAAGAAGGACTAGGGGTGACATGATAGCAATGTTCCAATATTTGAGGGGCTGCCATAAAGAAGAGGAAGTCAAGCTATTTTCCAAAGCACCAGAAAGCAAGGCAAGAAACAATGGATGGAAACTACCGAAGGAGAGAAGCAACTTAGAATTAAGGAGAAATTTCTTGGTGGTAAGAACAATGAACCAGTGGAATGACTGAATGACTTGTCTTCAGAAGTTGTGGGTGTTCCAGCACTGGAGATTTTAAGAAGAGATTGGACAGCCACTTGTCTGAAATGGTGTTGGGTTCCTGCTTGAGCAGAAGGTTGGACTAGAAAACCTCAAAGGCCCCTTCCACTTCTGCTATTTGTTAATCATTTAGTTGTTCCATTATTCTGCCATTCTGTTATTTAGTTCAAGCTAAAAACTTGATGGATCAGGCCTCTCTAAGTTTTGTGAGATACCCAACCAAATGTCTGTGGGAGCTGGGGATGGCAATGGGAGCTGTAGCCTTTTCCTGTTACCAACCTCCCAAAAATGGCATTCATGAATACCCTGTGGCGTGGTATGCAAAAGGCTTATTTCTGGGGATTTGATAGGAAATAGCTGCTGTGCCAACTGGCAGAAGTCAGAATGATTTCACCCTCTTTGCTTCTACTTTTCTGTCTAAGCCAATGAGATGATGCAAGATCAGCCTACGTTTTCAGCCCTCTTGCATCCTGCAGCAGTTTGCCACTTGAAGAAATAATGATTCATGATTTAATCAACCAATTTATGGAGTAAGATGGGCTTGGACTTTGATCAAAGACTGAGTTCACACATTACTCTGAGCCCTTAGATGGTTCTGGGCTTCTTTGTGACTTTGTACAGAATGCAAATCGTAGCTCAGTGTTATGTGCCATTTAAAGAGATTCACGGGGTTGGCATCTTCCTTTGGGGAGGCTGGCCATGGCAAATGTTTACTAATCTGATTTTCCAGTTCTGAGACTGATAACCAAAATCTGGATTTTTTGCTACCAGTTTTCAATGACCAAAGCTCAAAGCCAAAAATGGAAGCTGCCATCTCCAGAGCTCAGTCCTGCTTGGAGAAAGAGAAACTTTGGAGAAAGAGTCAGATAAAATCTTGGTGTTTGTGGATAGATTTATTTATATTTTTAGATATATATCCCACCTTCCATCCAGGAGCTCAAGGAAGCACTACACTCCCTGCTTCTATTTTGCCCCACAACAACAACCACCTTATGAGGCGGGAAACAATAATCCACCCAAAGTCACCCAAGGAACTTGGAGTTGAAGATGAACCCAAACACTTTATTTGTAATCATACTGACTCTCTTGTAACTTTTTGCTTCTCCTCTCAAAATTCAGGAGAAAACCTTCAGAAGGTTTATACAGATGACTCCTCCAAATCAAAATTTGTTCATTAGTTTTTAATGTAGCATACAAAGAAAATACAAAAGCAAATAATGGGAAAAATAGGGAAGAAAAAAGGGAAGGGAAGAGTGAGGAAAAGAAGGGGAAAAAGAAAGAAAAGGCATTGGCTTCTGACTCCCTTTGGTGCAGTACAGTAGAATAAGGCATTAACGCCAACCTCAACTTTTTACTTTTACGTAATAGTTTAAATTAGCCATTTCTCTAACAACAAATCTAATTGGCAAAACCCAAAGTCAAAGTTGCAATTATTTTTCCACCTCAAACACAAAGTCCAGAAGCAGTTTCAAAGTAGAAATAAAAGTATTTGTATTTGTTTTTTGTTTGATCAAATCAGTGAATTTAGTCATCTCTGCTAACTCCATCAATTTTTGCAGGTGGGGATCAAAATGTCCTTCCTTTTTTGTGCATAGAGCAGTCTTGCTGCCATCAACATATATAATATTAAAGTGTAATCCTCGACTCCAACAATTGGAACCGCAATTTCCATTGCTAAGCAAAGTGGTTTTTAAGTGAGTTGTGTCCAATTTTACTATCTTTTTTGCCATGGTTGTGAAGCAAATCACTGCAATTGTTAAGTGAATCATATGGCTGTTAAACAAATCCACCTTCTCCCACTGACTTTGCTTCTCGGATGCCAACTGGGAAGGTCAAAAAGCGTGATCACATGACCCCCAGATACTACAACCATCATAAATACATTGAGGATTGGCAAGCGCCTGAATGTTGATCACATGACCATGTGTATACTACATTGGCCCTAAGACCGAACCCCCTGAATACCATCCCTGCCCTAAGTGTGAAAAATGATCATAAGTCATTTTTTTCTGTACCCTCGGAACTACGAACATTCATTAGACAATTGGTTGCAAGTTGTGCATGAGTGCTGTTTCTGATGGGCTGAGGTGATGAACTGCCTTGCTTGCTCTTCATGCAGTTAAAAAAATGTGCTTGCAAACCTACACTCATAGATGTACACAAAACGTGGTTAGGGCCAGAGGTGGTATTCAGCAGGTTCTGACCAGTTCTGGAGAACCAGTAGCGGAAATTTTGAATATTTTGGAGAACCGGCAAATACCACCTCTGACTGGAGATTTTACAGTGTCCTTCCCTTGCCACACCCACCAAGCCACGCTCACAGAACTGGTAATAAAAAAAATTTGAATCCCACCACTGGTAAGGGCAACTTCTAAAATTATAAAAGTGCAGAAATTGGGCTTATTGTTGCACTCCATAGATGGTTGGGGGAGTGGGGCTGTGGGTGAACAGGAATGAAAAATAAAGTCTATGTGTGTTCTAACTAAATGTCCAGTTTAATGAAAAGAAAGACAAGGGGTGACATGATAGCAATGTTCCAATATCTAAGGGGCTTCCATAAAGAAGAGGAGGTCAACCTATTCTCCAAAGCACCTGAGGGCAGGACAAGAAGCAATGGATGGAAATTAATCAAGGAGAGAAGCAACCTAGAACTAAGGAGAAATTTCCTGACAGTTAGAACAATTAATCAGTGGAACAACTTGCCTCCGGAAGTTGTGGATGCTCCAACACTGGAAGTTTATAAAAAGATGTTGGATAACCATTTGTCTGAAGTGGTGTAGGGTTTCCTGGCTAGGCAGGGGGTTGAACTAGAAGACCTCCAAGATCCCTTCCAACTTGTTATTGTGCACTTTCTTAGAATTTCTTAAAACACCTAAAAGGGAGGCCAAGCTTTGCCCTGTTTAGACTTCAAATGTATTGTGACATAGCTGGATCAGTATCCAAAAATTAATTTTTTCTCTTTCATAGTATGTGTGTGCGTGTGCATGCTTTTGTGTGTGTTTGTGTGTGCGTGTGCATGTGCATGTGTGTGTGTTTGCATTCGCTCAGTCTGTTTAGAAATAACAGCATACAAATTGAGCTTAAATTTAAGTGAAGTCAGATGACAAAAAGTTAATGGCTGTTGTTGTCCTGAGCAGCATTCCTCACAAAAGGAGAATGTTTTGTTCGGAAAACACACGAGGTAGACGGGGTTCCAACAACAAATACCTTTATTATAACTAGTCAGTAACGGAACGCCGGCTGAAGCCGGGGCCATCCCTTTTATACAGGCTGGCTTGCCTGCTTGCAGCCAATGGCAGTTATTTGGATTTGCCGCCTTTCTGGCAGCTCTTTGGATTGGTTCCTAGTGAACCAATCCACTGTTCTTTTTCTTAGCCAATCAGGTTTGTAGATTTGGAGTCATCCACTTTACATACAGAACAGAGAACATTATTCATAAAGTAGTAAATTCAGACAAGAATTTGCAATTCATTCTCTAGACAAAATAGATCCCAAATTTGGGGTGGAGGGGAGAGTCCAAAAACAATTTGCCCTGATGAGAAGTGAGCATATTCAGTAACTGTAAAACGTTTAAATTTTTAAAAATAATAACGAATAATGAAGAAGAATCAGGATGAATGTATACTAAAGAAGGGCATAACTGAATGGCAGAAATTATAAGCAGCAGTTTGGGGGAGGGGGTTTAGGATGGTTGATTTCAGTAGAACATTTTGTTACAAGTACATGGAAAAAATGAAATGGTAATATAAGTGCTTTAAAGACCCTGTCATCTGAGAGATAGATAAATCTATGAAGCATTCATAATAACCGTCAGGGTGAATCCTCTGAGAATCTGCAGAATGCTTTTCATCTAACCGCTGACAGTGGCCACTCCTAATTCTTCTACACCTTTTGGAGCGATTTGTTCAATGTCAAACTCTGCAATTTCCAGGACATCTTAAGTGCCGGGCCTTATAAAAAGTTGCATATTGCAAGAAGCCTTGAGATTTGTTTGCAGGGGAGGCTCAGATCAGTTTTCAGCATGCCTGATATCTATAATTCAAACCTCACATTTAAACTGGCTACATTCTACATCCAGCTTCAAAATGGCCACCTTCCAGGGGTTATCCTTCATTACCTAGACATTTGAGTCTTTGGGCTGTAATCAACATTACACAAGACAGGTAGGTCCCCAAGTGGATCCACCCTAGGCCTTGGGTATAGCTGAAAGCCTAGATTGAAAGCCTCTTCT
The DNA here is from genome assembly GCA_015471245.1 of Laticauda colubrina. NCBI lineage: Eukaryota > Metazoa > Chordata > Lepidosauria > Squamata > Elapidae > Laticauda > Laticauda colubrina. The sequence goes on along the minus strand of BLBF01000021.1, from coordinate 17,991,817 downwards.
TCTGAGATAGAGATCCTCCCTTCTCCTGCACAATTTTCTCTGTGGGGATGTAGTTTCATGTGTTTCTCTAACAGAGAGCTGTTCCTGGTATGTGCATCATAGCATCAGGCTTCTCTATAACTTCCTCCAGATATCTGTGATTACGGCTACCCATTCCCTTACCAATGACCATGCTGGTTGAGGCTGCTTGGAATTGGAATCCCAGCCATCTGGAGGACCTTAGCTTGCCTGCCTCTGGTCTTATGCATTGAGGATGAAGTTGGTGACATTGTTATGCCCTGGACATGGTTACCATTGAACTGAGGAGTCTAGGGATGGCATCAGGGAGATTTTCTCTCTCCACCATCTATGGTTCTGTACATAAAGGAGGCCACAATAAGTGGAGGAATGTTGTTGCAGGTAATCACCATTCCTTTGTGACTCCTCTGTGCCTTCATTTGCACTAGACTTTAGCTTGGCTTGACTGATCACAGAAAGTTAACTGGATTAGTCCTTGAATAGGAAATCACCAGGAAACAGGAAATAGCCAGTTTGATCAAATGGTCAAGGCACCAGTTAGAAACCAGGAGTCTGTGCGTTCTAGTTTGAGACCTGAAGCTGGCTGGATAACTTTGGGCCAGTCATTTCTTCAGCTCAACTCACTTCACAGAGTTATTGTGGGAGAAATAGGAGGAGGATAAAGTATTTGGTATGTTCACCACGTTGAATTATTTATAAAAATAAAAAAGTGGGATAACAAATTAAAAAATAGTGTTCCACATGAAAGTCAAATTTCCCCAAAAAAGTACGTAGCAAACTCCTCTCAAGTTATTACCAAAACAAGAAAACCCACCTATCCACACTTTGGACCTTTTGCAAATACAAGTGCTGCATTTCCCTGACACTCATTAAAGTAGCCCCCCCCCTTTTTTTGCAGACTGTCTTGTGAGCTGGGGGGGGGGAGGGAAACATGGTGACATTAAAAAAATAACAAAGCAGCCAGGCCTCCCACCCTCTCTTGCTTCTTGGCAAGTTTGAAAAAGTTGAGCTGTTTATTAAAGAGAAAGGTGGCGATAGCATAAGATTTGAATCCCAACTTCCAAATAATAATCATTGAACACTATGGTATGTCCATGAAGTTAGAGTCAAGGTTAGTTCAGGAAGCTTTACCCTTAAGCCAACATCCCAAGTCCCAGCTCTTGATCAAACATTCTTTGTGAAAGAGTCAGTAACTTCACTTTCCACCAAATCCTTTGATATTTCTTGGATAGAAGCTGTTGTTTCAAGAATTTCCCTGAAAGAAGATTTACCCAGCTGAGGACAGAAGTAAATGTACAGCAGGCTGTGTTGTAACTAAAAAAAAAACTTTAAAAGATAGACAGAAACTGGGTTGTAGATCAGGAGCAGGGAGGAAACCCACACACAAATATTGAGGGCACTGTCTCCCTCTCTAACAAATGGTGTTAGATGATAACAGGTTTAAAATAGTGCCCCAAATGACTAAGAGTCCTTGGAAACTTCTGTTAGTTTACCTAATTCTCTAGGCAAGCCTTCTAAGTTAGCAACCCCACTCTGTTTTTGAATAATACATTCCAAGAGTAATTGCGTTGGAAGTTAGTGCATTGGAAGAAAAATATTATTTTTTATCTCTTCTGAATTTCCTATGACTTTACTTCATCAGAAGATACAATGTTCTAGTATTTCAGAACATTCATTTTCACCACACCCCATAACTTAATAACTTAGAATAAAATAACTTAGAGTAACTTTATTGTCACTTTGAATCTACATTAATTGGCATACGTTAAAATAAAATCTCGTTGCATGTATCTGCTCTTCCTTCCCAAGTAAGCAGGATCATGCAAAGTGCAGAAGAGGAAAGGAACAAAGGAAATCCAAAGAAGAAAAGAAAAAAGAAAAAGCTATTTGATTAAATCTAGTTTATAGTAACCACCAAAACACCACTCACTATATCTTATTTATTTCATTAATCCTGGCAAAAGCATCCTTCCTTCTACTCCACTCACGCATCACTTCAATTTTAAGAACTTTTTGTTCTTAAAATTCCTTTTCTTTCTTTTTTGGGAAGGGGAAGCATCTTAACTACAATTTTCCCAATCATCTTCTCCCTCCTTACCTGCTCATTTTTCTTTCAGGATTTTGGTCAATAGCAAATCTCCACTGTCGTTTGTAAGTGCATAAATGTAGACTTTGATTAATGAATCGATGTGTGCATCTATTTACTAATATTTCCATGGTGGCCAACAACATTTTAAAAGTTAAACAATGTTGATATTGCAGAGACTGCCTAAGTCCTTTGTTCACTTCCATCAAATTGGAAAGCGAGGTTAAAGAGCTCTCCTCTTGCCAGAAAAGGCAGTTATCTCTCAACAGAGCTGAAGAGCTTCAAAGCAGGAAATATGAATGGTCAGCATGAAGATAGTATGTCTCTAGGACTGGAGAGTCCTGTTTCGATTCCCCATTCAGTTTTTTAGCTCATTCATTGCCACCACTTTTTGGTTTAGTTCACAGAGTTGTCTTGAATAGATAAAATTGAGGAAGAGATGTTGCTGTTTGCAACATGAGGGCAGTTAATCTATTTGCTGGGAAGGAGCTACTTCTCTACATTATTTCTCTTTTTTTAATAAAGGAACTGTAATAGATTTGCCAGAAAGTGCCACCACACACATTTGGCTCAGTTCTGAAGTCTTTGCACAGCACAAGAGAAACAGGACTCTGCCTTTGGCAAATGAGAAATGTTAACTTTCCTTCCCTTGCCTTGTTTAGCAAGGAAAACCCTTTAGCAATCCTCCCTGTATTCATAGTAACTCCCTCCCTTCCACGTGCTGTCCACATTCGCCTTTCCAGAGAAGCAACCGGCGTTTAGAGCCATGAAGCTCTGAGCAAAAACATTTCCTTCTTGGAAACGGGGGTTGTTGTGGGTTCCCGTTTTTTCTGCCCAGCTCTCTGACTAAGGACTGATGGGGAGATTTGCATTCCTTTACTTGTATGGTAAAGGCAGACTGGATCCCCAGGGTTGGGAGGGGATGAAGAGGGAGCAGACGTCCTGGGCTTCTGGTGAGCAGAGATGATGTATCAATGCCAACGGCCCCTGACACGCTGCACACTGGCAAAACCACCCTGGGTTGCTTTGCGAAGTCTGGGCTGACACACCGGGAAGAGTTTGTGCCAAATATCAGAAGAGAGAAGCAGGTACCTGCATGTTCTCCAGACATAAGAGAACCCACATTTCTCTGGGTGCTTTACACCTCCCTGGGATCAGAGCCAGATCTTTTTTAGGAAGCATCATACTGTATTAGATTTTACTCTCAGAAAAGCACTGATTCACTGCAATCAGTCATCCTGGGCCCCAACTCACCAGACATCCTGACTCATGAGGCATCAACAGCCAGAAAACCTCAAGGGGAAAGTTCAGACGTTCTTGCTGATATGGAACAAAGTTGGACCCAGTCTTCCCTGAAGGAGCACACCAGGGCTCAAACTGGGAGTGCTGTTTTCTCTGGAATGGCTATTCTTTGTTCTTCTGTGGCTTGTCCATGCAGTCATCATCCAATAATCATTTTGCCATTTCCCCTTTTCTTTTTCCTTTAGAAGATCTTAGAAAAGGGGCACTGCCACCCCCAATACAAACGGCTTTAATGTAAAACCTCCATCTTCCACACAAAGTTCATTTTCAAAAACTGTATACGGTATTTTATTTGATTTATTTTATTTGTCAGTCACTTACAAGATAATAGATACAAGAATAAACATGAGTATGAATACAGGGAATAGGTACAAATAAATGGGGACAATAGGACAGGATGGTAGACATGATTGTGCACTTATGCACGCCCCTTACATTTACATTTTATTGTAAAATAAATTTATTTGTTATGTAAAGTAAATTTACTGTATTGGTTTTTCATTGAGTTTGTATCTGTTGTGTGTGCTCTTGTATTGTTGCAGTTGAAGCTGAAGTAGTCATTGACTGGTAGGACATTGTAGCAGATAATTATATATACTTAGTAATGTAATACCACTTAGTGATAGTGTTTGTTATTAGCAGGGGTGGGATTCAACCGGTGTTACTACCGGTTCAGTGATTATGTTTTGCGTGCACGTGTAATAAATCTTGAGCTGTGTTGCCCAGACAGTTGATGAGCACTGTGCTCAGGTGCGCAGCATTTTGAAAGCCACTTTTTTTCCTGCTTTTTCAACCTCAGCTGTGCCGCACAAAGCAGCTGAGGTTGAAAAAGCAGGAAATACAGGACAGGTAAGAGCCCAAGCGGACGGGTGGGCCAAACAGCAGCAAATACAGAACCAGTTCTGCTGCTCTTCAAAGCTACCAGTTCTACAGAGCCGGGTAGAACAGGTAGCATCCCACCCCTGGTTATTAGGTTTGAGAATCCTTTGAAAGTGATTTAGAAGATGTGCTTTGGACCACTCTACCATAGGTAGTCCTTGACTTATGACCAAAACTGAGCCTGGAATTTCAGTTGTAAATCATTGTGGTCATAAATGAAGACATCATTTTTCAACTGTTTTTATGGCAATTGTTAAGCAAACAGCACAGTTGTTAAGTATCCATTCTCCCCAGTGGGTGATTTTTGTTGGAAATTGGAACTGTGTGCTGGAAACTGGCAAAAATTGTTGTAAACTGCAGTCACCTGAGTGTGGGATTCCAATAATGTGACTGCAGGGGCATCGTAACTTCAAAAATGGATTGTAAGTACCTCTAGAGCAGGCTGTTGTAACTTACAATGGCAAATCAGCAACCAGTCATAAGTCAAGGACTACTTCTTTTCATTTAGTCAGATGAGCTTTTTTCAGATTTCCACATGAGCCTGAAAAAATGGGTGGCTGCTTTAATGAGTGGATGCTTTAAAGCAGGTATCTCCAACCTTGGCAACCTATAAGACTTGTGGATTTCAACTCCCAGAATTCCTCAGCCAGCAAGAGTGGCTGGCTGAGGAATTCTGGGAGTTGAAGTCCACAACTCTTAAAGTTGCCAAGGTTGGAGACCCCAGATTTAAACAACAGAGTCTTTATTTCCAGACTCAAAAGGAATCCTGAAAAATGTGACTTTAATGAAAAGCAAATAAATGCTATGCTTGCATGAGAAAACAAGCCCTTTTTCGGAATCATTTTCAAAGCGTAGACAAACATATCAGATTCTAAACTCCTGATTACTGCTATTTTGACATCATATTTTTTGAATTTTTTTTTCATTTCAAAACACTAATAGTATAGGCTTATGCAATAGTACGTACATGAAAAAGCACTATAGTGTAAATGTTAAATAAAAAAAATTAAAAACATACACACCCAATTGAAAGAGTAAAGCCCATGTCACACTGCACCAACGGATGCAAAGAGGATGTAAAACGTTAGAAAAAGCTTGCTATCTGTTGGAAAACGATATGCATCCGTTGTGTACTCACTGCATACGTGTTTCATACGCTCTATCCATCGAGCATCTGTCCACTGAGATTTCATCCACCCAAGAAGTTTTGAGCTGCACAAAACTTTGTGAACGGATGAACTTTCCGCTGTGTACGATGTAAATCCATGACATACGAGCAACAAACGTTCTATGTCCATTTATCATCCATTAAAAGTCCGCTGTATCCTCTCTTCATCCTCTGGGCATCCTCGCAACTCACATCCGCTGCAGCTGAAAACGGAAAGAGGGAGGAAACAAAAGGTACACGGAACGTCTACACAGCGTTAGTAACACAGAAATAGAAAGGATGCACAGTGAACGGTTTGCATCCTATATACATCCTCTAGGCTTCCTATGAACATCCGTTTAATATCCCCACTACATACTACCCACGTCCGTTCTTTTCCTTTCTTTTCCATTCTGTTTATGCAAATTTTTGACACTGTTTGGAGCGGATGAAAACGGATCGAGCCACCCCTGAAAATTTGCTCGTCCGCTGTGTCCTTTTTGCATACGTTTTGCATCCGTCAGCGAGTGTGACCTAGCCTTTATTAAAGTCACTGGTCTCTCCTCAGTGATGTATGCACAGTTTAGAGTTACCATATCTGGGCTGCAAAAATCCTACGAACTCTCTGCTGCCATCCAGTGGGCATATGTATTTTTGCAGCACTGATATGGTCAGCAGAATTGAGAAACATCCAAAAGTAGGATATAAAAGCCAGTTTCTCCCCCTTTCACCCACCACGTCGCAATAAAGTGTTGAAAACTCATATTCCACATCTTGTTTCTAACCTAAATATCATTTGCCAAAAACTGCAAAAAATTTCATTTAAAACTATTTTGATGCCTAGATATGAGACAGCTGCCTTCTGTCCTTTAGAATCCTCCTGGGTATTTGAAGCTTTAATGTCTTATAGACAAAATAAGGTATAACCAAAGGTAAGTATTTATAAGATGTTTATAAAATTATTTATATTAGATTAGAAATTGAATACTATGCAAGACATGGAATAAGATGCTAAAGGGGGTATAAGATGTCAAGGTCTCATTTCTATACATTCAACAAAAGTGCTATTTCACACCTGTACATCTTTATATAAGGAAACAGCCTGATCATATATGACTCCTATGCGAATTCCTTTGAATGTTCTTATCAGAGGATTCCAGGATGCTAATTAAAAAAAATACAGATCTGTCACATGCCTAAAAATTTTTTTATTTTTTTTTATTGATTTTAAGATAAACATAAACAAACATAACATAAAAACATAAACCATCTTCCATGTATGTACATGCAGTGTGCCGGTTGATTTACATATTATTTTTTGCAACCATTTAGTAGTCTTCAATTACAATTATAGTATCTATCCTCTCATACTTTCAATCAAATATCAAGTACATTAATATCTTTATTAATCTAAATTTTTGAACCATCTGACTGATTGAGAAAACACTTGTTCAGCCATGAGAAATCTATGACCTGTAGCATGGGGGGGTCATGGGGGGAGGGAAACAGTTCAACTACAAGTGCATCATATTATCATCATACAAAAGGATGTGACTTATCTGCTTTAATCAGATGCAGGGGTGGGATTCTACCAGTTCTAGACCAGTTCTATAGAACCAGTTGTTACGATTCTGCGGAATTTGGAGAACCAGCAAATCACACCACTAGCTGGCCCCTCCCCTCCCCACCCACCCCACCCAGGAGGCTTTCCTGAGGCCCAATAAGGGGTGGTATTCAGGCAGTTGGGGAAGGGAGAAGTGGCCTGAGAGCAGAGCTGAACCTTCCTTAGGATTGAAGCTTCTATTTTTCAGTGCAGACTCAGGCAGCAGATTGCAAAAAAATAGATCTGGGAGTGAAGCTGTGATTCTGCAAGCAGCTCCATCTGCCTGCCTGCTTTTGGATAAAAGTTGCTCTTTTTTAAAAAATAAAAAATTCAATCTTTACATATATATTTATAATATTATTATACAAGCTACGCCCAGCCAGTCACATGACCACCAACCCACACCCAGAAATTAGGCACGCCCACAAACTGATTGTTAAGAAATTTGAATCCCACCTCTGAATCAGATGCTATTTATTTAATTAACTAACATGTCCACCTATCTCCAACCTGTGGGCTGGAGCCCACTAGCGGGCCGTGAGCTAATTGCCACTCGGCCATATGAATGGCTGGCCTGTGTGTACACTTCCACATGTGCTCACAGTCCCACTCATGCGAGCATCATCATGGGCACTTGTGGTCCTATTTGCGCGAGCCATTTTTCTCACTTTAATTCTTTCTTATTTCTGCATCCGTTAATCTTTTTTTTTAAAAAAATAGATTACCCAAAAAGGTGTATGCATCCTTGTGCAGTTTTCCTAACATTTCCCCCGCTATCTACACTTAACATAGTATTTCTCTACTAAAAAATCTGATTTGGTGCAAATTGATCATATTCCTATACACACAAATATTTTGAATACAAATTTTATTGGAGCTGCTCGTTATATTGTTCAAATAGAGTGGATTGGTGGGAATAACTTTTTCAGTATAGATTTGAGAAGTGTTCATGTTAAATGTACATCTAAAGCCCATGTCACAGTGAACCAACGGATGCAAACAGGATGTAAAACGGACAAAAAACCTTGCCATCTGTTCGAAAACGCGATGTACTCGCTGCCTCCGTTTGGCTTCCTATCTATCCGTCCAGCATCCGTTTATGGACGTTTCATCCGCTCCAAAAGTTTTGGGCTGCCCAAAACTTTTGCGTGGAAAATGTATCCAGTTCGTCCGTTCTGCATCCGCTACGCATCCATTACGCATCCGTTACACATCTGCTATATCCGCTAGGCATCTGCTACGCATCCGTGCAACTCGCATCCGCCCGGATGCAGGGAGGAAGCGGAACGGATGCAGAACGGATGCAGAACGGATGCCTAGCGGATGCAGAATGAAAACAAAGCGTTTAAAATGGAAAAAACGTTCGCAGAGGGGACCTATCTCGGATATTAAGGATGTCTACAGGATGCCTAGAGGATGCCTAGAGGATGCCTAGCGGAAAACCTATACTGCCCATAAAAAGGGGGAGCAACTCGCCTGCATCTCACTTTCAGAACAGCAGCCCAGCGGTGCAGACCTCTGCAGCCTTCATCTGGCTCTTCCTCTTCCACAGCATCCAATCATGTCCACCGTGGATTGTAACAAAGTCCTTTCGGCAGCCACCATCGTTCTGCAACAGTGCGAAGGCATCTACAGACTCTGTGAACTCTACTGCGAGAAGAAAAGGAGCCACCCAAAAAGAGTCTGGATCCGAAGATGGTTCGCCAGAAGAGCAGAGGACGGACTGTACAACAAGCTGATGGTGGAGCTCAGGAACGAAGACACTCGGGCATTCCAGAACTTCATGAGGATGCCTCCAGCCATGTTTGACGAAGTTGTGCAGCGCCTGACACCCAGGTTGACCAAGGCAAACACCAGCTTCCGGCCCAGCCTGGAACCTGGGCTCAAGATGGCACTCACTCTGCGCCACTTGGCCTCAGGGACCTCCTACAGGAGCATGCAGAACGGCTGGAGGGTGCCATCCAACACCATCAGCATTGTGGTCAGAGAAGTGGTGCAGGCCATCATCGAAGAATACCTGGAGGAGCTCCTCCAGTGCCCCTCCACTGAAGAAGGATGGAAGAAAGTTGCAGGACAGTGGTATCAGAAGTGGAACTTCCCCCACACCGTTGGAGCCATAGATGGCAAGCACGTGGCCTGCAAAGCTCCAGCCAAGTCGGGGTCTACTTATTTCAATTCCAAGGGCTTCTTCAGCATCATCCTCTTCGCCATGGTCGATGCTGACTACAAGTTCATGTACATCGATGCTTCAGGCAACGGGTCAGCTTCAGATGCCCAGGGATACAACGCCAGTCACCTCAAGGAGGAGCTGGAAGGCAACCTCATTGTGGGCTTCCCAGATCCAGAACCCCTGGCCAGTGACACACAAGATGTGCCCTACTTCATCGTGGGGGATGACGCCTTCTCCCTCACAACCTACCTCATGAAGCCCTACACTTCCAGACTCCTCACCCGTGAAGAGAGGATCTTCAACTACAGTCTGTCCAGGGCAAGGCGGGTGGTGGAGAACGCCTTTGGCATCCTGGCCAACAGGTTCCAGGAACTTCTCACCACCATGCAGCATTGCCCAGAGACCGTGAGGAGGATCATGGAAGCTTGCTGCATCCTGCACAATCTCATGCGCACCCGCTACCCAGTCTTGCAGAACAGGCTCGTGGACCTCCAGCAAGGCAATGGGGACATGGAGCCTGGGGAATGGAGGCAAGGGCGAAATCTGATCGACACTGAGGATGTGCAAGGCCCCAACAGAGCCTCACATGAAGCGAAGAAGCAGCGCAACCTCCTGAGACAATGGTGCAACTCCCCAGCTGGAGCAGTGGAGTGGCAAGACAGGATGATAGATGCTTAATGGATGCTTCCTTCAGCCTGTCTCATCACACGGATGAGATTGGGCCATGTATGTTTGGTTGGCCTACAATGAACAGGGCGTTTAATAAAGAGTTGTGTTTGTGTTGACATGTGTGGATAATTATTACATTATTATTGATAATAAAGGGCTGTAGGTGTGGCACCGGGAGGGTGGACCATACAGTCCCACTATGCTTGCACTGGAGGTTTATCTATCCCACAGCTATTACCCATGCCACAGGTATCCCTGCCCATCCCACTGCTATCTCAACCCATCCCACAGTTATCTTAACACATTCCACAAGCATGCAAAGGCTTAAACCATTTCTAAAAGTTTCCACCAAGACTTGAAGCAAGTGTGTGAATCAAAAATAGACTTTATTAACAACAAGCTATGAGACAAAAATGAGTCTCTGGCACTCCTCTTGGTCACTCAGTCTCAGGGGTGAAGGGTGCAGGTGCTGTGGAGGTGGCTGGTGCTGGAGTGCTTGTCATCAGCTCCTCCAGAAGCAGAAGCAGAAGCAGCAGAAGCCCCAGCAGAACCAGAGTGAGGGCCAGGGGGCGGGATGGTAGCCCTGTCCCTCTTGCCAGGGCTGGCAGCAGATGGCTGAGGCTTTCTGTGCTTCCGCATGGTTGTGGGGTTGCTGGCTGGCAGGGAGGCTGGCAGGAACCAAGGCTGGCAGGAAGGGTGGCAGGGAGGCTGGCACCAAGGCAGGCACCAAGGCTGGCAGGGAGGCTGGCACCAAGGCAGGCACCAAGGCTGGCAGGGAGGCAGGCACCAAGGCTGGCAGGAAGGCTGGCACCAAGGCAGGCACCAAGGCTGGCAGGCAGACATGAACCAAGGCTGGCAGGAAGGCAGGCAGCAAGGCTGACAGGCAGATTGGCTGGCAGCAAGGCTTGCAGGCAGGCTGGCAGCAAGGCTGGCAGCAAGGTTGGCAGGGAGGCTGGCAGCAAGGCTGGCAGGGAGGCTGGCAGCAAGGCTGGCAGGCAGGCAGACAGCAAGGCTGGCAGCAAGGCTGGCAGGCAGACATGCAGGCAGGGCAGGCAAGGCAGCCAATCCGTCCGGCAGCAGGTCTTTCCTCTGAATGGCGACCTGCTTCCGAGCTGCTTCTGTTATATCCGTGGGGCTGATGCAATGCATCCTTCCCGCATGCGCAATTAACGCCAGGCATCCATTAGACTTCCGCTGTGCATCCGCTGTGCATCTGCTTCATCCGCTGTGCATCCGCTGGTGCATCCGCTGTATCCGTTCCGCATCCGCTTTGCTGAGGTCCCCCGGATGCCTAGCGGATGCGCCATCCGCTCTCATCCGCTTCCATCCGCTGGGCTTTCGTTCCGCATCCACTTTGCATCCGCCCTGCATCCTCCCCGCGTCCGTGTTATCCGCTCCGGTTATGCAAATTTTTGCCCCTTTTGAGAGCGGATAACAACGGATGGAACATTTTGCTCGTCCGTTGTGTCCTTTTTGCATCTGTTGGGCAGTGTGACATGGGCTTAAGCAGTTACTTGTACATTTGGATAAAATATCAACCAGAAAAGGTTGGGAAGTGAAAAACACACCCTCGAAAAAGATAAAAGTAAGTGGCTTTATTATTGTTGCCAATAAAATCCAGGTTACTTGGATACACCCAGGAATTGAGCTGGCTTGGAGAGGAATCTGTATTTTTATAGCATTGAAATGTAAATAGAATAAAGAAGATTACCTATTCCTCTTTAATAGACCTGATCTTTTGCATCTTACTCTCTCTTTGTTGATGAGTAATTCTTTTCCATTAATCTATATATTTTTCAGATACATAAATAATCATTTTGGGTTTTTTTTTAAATTGCAATGTTAGGATTGCCCACTCATTTGTGGCCACAAAGGCTGTTTATTCATGAGTAAAGTCCACAGTTCCTGATAGGACTTATCTCCAAATAAGTGAGCATAGTGCTCCAGCCTTAATCCAGAAGCCTAAGAGTGGGGAACAGACTTGGCAAAACTTCTGGGATCTCTCCAATATCAGAAGATCTTACACACAGGCACCCACTACCTTCCAACCTGTACAGTTGATGGGGAGAGATGCTGAGAATCACATCCCTTGTGCAAGATGGGCCCCTAACTTCCTTCAGCCTATCTCCCATGGCTATATAGGGTCTGTGCTGCATTGGTTTTGCATTGGCCAAAACCTGGGTACTTCCTGCTTCCTGTAGCACCGAGGTGCTGCGACTGAGCAATGACTCAAAGGAAACTCTCTGTAAACATAAGTCTGGGATAGAGATCACCATAATTAGCCAAGGAGAAGGAGCAATTGGCCCTCTCCCCCATCCTACCCAGACTAAGAGACCTTCTCAAGGCCCCATTTCCCCTGGCTTCGATCTATCCTCTCCGCCCACTAGCCCCACCAGCCATATGTCACTCTCAGTGGCAGCTAAACCTCCCACCCTCTATTAACAGATTAATGCAGACCAGCTGCACTATGAACAGGATTCCAAGCCACATTATGCCACCTCCCTGATCCTGCATGATCCTGAAGATGCTCTTCATGTAGTTACACGCAAAGAGATGCAGTCCTGCGCATACTTATGTTCTTTCTTAATAAAGTGACTGAACACCGTAAGTGTGCAAACTTCTCAGAACAAAGCGAGTGTGAGCTTTTCTTAAGGGCACGGTCAGTTTATTAATACAGCCTGCTTCTGAAGCCAGTGCCAAGCCCAGGTTCTTACTGAGTAAAATAATACCTTTTATTATAGCATGCAGGGAAATCTTTTTAGTGCTGTTCAAATAAAATGGGAGAAGCCTCTTCTTGTGTTCCTTGGCATAAAGATAGGGATCAGGATGTTATAAGTGCAAACTTCATTATTTCATCATCAGGTTGAAACAGATATTCTCTTTCTCTCTTTTTTTGTCTCTCTCTTTTCCTGTCTCCTTCATATACATACCCACTCATGCATATAATGTCAGCCTTCCTCTCCTCTCCTCGTGCTCTTGCCCTTTCCAACCTGCTTTTTTTTAACAGTATCTTGCCTGATTAAGGTATTTGGAGAGTTTCAAATCTGGCCCAATATTTTCTATACTTTCATTTTAATAATTGTATTTGGCTGACTATATGGTTTGGAATTTTTCTTATCAACCGGCATGGCTTCCTTTCTTTCAAAAGAACCCCGCTTTTGCCTGTGAAAAGTTGGAATGCATTTATTTCTTCTTTGGGTCAGGATATACCATTGTTATTGTCAATTCTAAAATAGACCCATGTGTTTTCTTAAGGCTCTGCACAATCGGAATGGCAGGCCTTCTGACTGATTAATGGCTTCGTGTACAGGGACATATATTTGCATAGGGAACAGCCATATACTTAGTCAGAGAGTTAGACAACCTAACCCAGTATTGTCTGCAAGGTTTTTCCAGCATTTTAGCCAGTAATCTTTTTGACTAGAGATGGCAGAACTTAAACCTAGGACCTTCTATATCCCAAAAATGAGGTCCATTGCTGAAATGGCTGTGAAAAGTCAGGAAGAAGTAAAAATATTCACACAAATCTCTTTGCAACCATCTGGTGCAGGGGTGTCAAACTAGATTTCATTGAGGGCCACACCAGAGTTGTGTTTGACCTCAGCGGGGGGTGCTGTGGGGCCTGGCCAGCTCAATGTCACTTATGTTAGGATGCCTGTGGTTGCCTGAGTGCAAAAACGGGCTCCCCCAAACTCCATTTTTGGCTGTGACAGCCTCCTGCTACCTTCTGCCAGCAAAAACAGAGTTCCATTTTCATTGGTTCTTCACTGTTTCCAGAGCGGCCCTGCGAGCTAGATCCAGCCTAAGGTCCTTGAGTTTGACACCCCTGATCTAGTGGCTTACTGCATTTTTGAAGCTCAGGTCTGGTAGTACTAACTGAGCTATGGTTCTACCCTGTACATGTCAGACAACAAGAAGTTGCAGCTTTCTTCTTACCACCCTATTGACAGGACAGTTTCAGGAAAGTATGCCAGATAAATTATTCTGATAGGCTTGAAGTTCATTCTTGGCTGGGGTGGCATTCATCAGCCATGAATGGCCTGATCCAAAATGTCACTCTGTCATGCCAATTTTGAGAAATTAAATGGCAGCTTAAGTCAGCCATTTGGTATTGAGTCCATTAAAGTAAAACAGATGTCAATATTCAGAAGTAATTTTTCTATAGAAAGAAAAATGGTAGACAAGCTTTCTCCTTGCTGTCTTCTTTTAGCTTTCTCAATCTTATGCTCTCCAAAAGTACTGGTCTCATCATCCTCGGCCGATGTGTGTCATGGACTGGGAAATACTTAAGGAGGAGGTGCAAAATGAGATCAGGTGAGTAAAGCCCATGTCACACAGCACCAACGGATGGAAAGAGGGTGTAAAATGGAAACACTTGCCATCCGTTGGTTAACGCGATGCACCCGTTCTGTACTTACTGCATCCGTTTTTCATACTCTCTATCCGTCCAGCATCCACCTACTGAGATTTCATCCGCTCAAAAAGTTTTGAGCTGTACAAAACATTTTCAGCGGATAAAGTATCCAACATGTCCGTTCCACATCCGCTACGCATACGGGGAACATCTGTTATACGTCCGTCGTCATCAATTACGCATCCGCTATATCCACTGCACATCCGCACTACTCACATCCGCTCCAGCAGAAAATGGACACAGGGAGGAAGCGAAACGGACACGGAACGGACACACAGCGTTAGTAGCACGGACGTAGAAAGGATGAAAGCGGATGCAGCTCGCATATAAAGCATGAAAACAGAAAAAAACGTTCGTATAGGGAACGTATCTCAGATATTTAGGATGTCTGCAGGATGTCTAGAGGATGCAAAAGGACACCTAGCGGAAAACCTATATTTCCTATAAAAAGGGGGAGAAATCATCTGGATCTCACTTTCAGTCCAGCAGCCCTGCTGTGCAGACCTCTTCAGCCTTCATCTTGCTCTTGCTCTTCCACAGCATCCAGTCATCTCCACCATGGATCGTCGCACACTCCTTTTGGTAGCCACCATTGTTCTACAACAGTGCGAAGCCCTCTACAGGCTCTTTCACCTGTTCTACGGGAAGAAAAGGAGGCGTCCAAGAAGTGTCTGGGTCCGAAGATGGATCATGAGAAGAACCGAGTACGGACTGTATAACAAGCTGATGGTGGAGCTGAGGAATGAAGACCCTCGTGCATTCCAGAACTTCATGAGGATGCCGCCAGCCATGTTTGACAAAGTTGTGGAGCGGCTGAGACCCAGATTGACCAAGGCAAACACCAGCTTCCGGCCCAGCCTGGACCCTGCATTGTGATCAGAGAAGTGGTGCAGGCCATCATCGAAGAATACCTGGAGGAGCTCCTCCAGTGCCCCTCCACTGAAGAAGGCTGAAGAAAGTTGCAGAGCAGTGGTATCAGAAGTGGAACTTCCCCCACACCATTGGAGCCATAGATGGCAAGCACGTGGCCTGCAAAGCTCCAGCCAACTCAGGGTCCACTTATCACAACTACAAGGGCTTCTTCAGCATCATCCTCTTTGCCATGGTCAATGCTGACTACAAATTCATGTACATCGATGCTTCAGGCAATGGGTCATCTTCAGATGCCCAGGTATACAACACCAGTCATCTCAAGGAGGGGCTGGAATGCAACCTCATCATGGGCTTCCCAGATCCAGACCCCTTGCCCAACAACACACACGATGTGCCCAACTTCATCATGGGGGATGACGCCTTCTCCCTCAGAACCTACCTCATGAAGCCCTACACTTCCAGATGCCTCACCCGTGAAGAGAGGATCTTCAACTACAGGCTGTCCAGGGCAAGGTGGGTAGTGGAGAACACCTTTGGCATCCTGGCCAACAGGTTCCAGGTACTTCTCACCACCATGCAGCATCGCCCAGAGACTGTGAGGAACATCGTAGAAGCTTGCTGCATCCTGCACAATCTCATGCGTACCCGCTACCCAGTCTAGCAGAACAGGCTCGTGGACCACCAACAGGGCAATGGGGACATGGAGCCTGGTGAATGGAGGCAAGGGCAAAACCTGATAGATACTGTGGATGTGCAAGGCCCCAACAGAGCTTCACGTGAAGGGAAGAAGCAGCGCAACCTCCTGAAACACTGGTGCAACTCCCCAGCTGGAGCAGTGGAGTGGCAAGACAGGATGGTAGATGCTTAATGGATGCTTCCTTCAGCCTGTCTCATCACACTGATGAGATTGTGCCATGTATGTTGAGTGGCCCTACAATGAACAGGGCATTTAATAAAGAGTTGTGTTTATGTTGAAATGTGTTGATGAATGATTAAATTGTTATTGATAATAAAGGGCCATAGGTGTGGCACCTGGGAGGGTGGACCATACAGTCCCACTATGCTTGCACTGGAGGTTTATCTATCCCACTGCTAGCCTTACCCATCCCACAGCTATTACCCATCCCACAGGTATCCCTGCCCATCCCACTGCTATCCTAACCCATCCCACAGCTATTACCCATGCCACAGGTATCCCTGCCCATTCCACTGCTATCCTTACCTATCCCACAAGCATGCAAAGGCTTAAACCATTTCTAAAAGTTTCCACCAAGACTTTATTAACTAAAAGAACTGAACCAAGTGTGTGAATCAAAGATAAACTTTATTAATAACAAACTGTAAAAGCAAAAGGACCCAAGTAAAGTGTCCCAAGCAAAGATAAAGTCAACAGGTAGCAACCCAGTCTCTGGCACTCTTCTCAGTCAGTCTGAGGCATGCCCATAGTCTCAGGGGTGAAGGGTCCAGGTGCTGTGGAGGTGGATGCTGCTGGAGTGCTGGTCTGAGGCGCCATTGGGGTGCCTGGCCCCGAGAGGACAACAGGGGATGGTGTGTGGAGAAAGCTCTCCGAGAGCTGGCTCAGTCCTGTGATGTTGAGAGCCCCCTCCTCCATGACATGGGGTGTCAGTCCCAAGACCGATGACAGATGTTCTGAGGCTGGGCTTGGCTGTGGGGTGGAGGAAGGAGGAGTGTAGTGGGGCTGTCTGGTCTGCAGTTGAGCAAGGTGAGGTGTCGGTGGCATCTGTGGCATCGGTGGCATCGGTGGCATTGGTGGCACTGGTGGCGTACGATGTGCCTGTGCTGCTGGAACTCCTGGTAGCTGTAGACTTGGTAGGTGAGGGCCTGTGGAAAGCCTTGGAAGGGCAGTGACATCACCTGGGGTGGAGGAGCAGACCTGGACTGGGCCGGAGCAGGTTCAACTGGGCCTGGAGGGTTGTGCAGAAGACCTGTGATCCTCTCCTTTATCACCTGGTAGTGGGATTCGGACATGTCCATGAGGGTCGGGTTGACGTAGGTGAGGAAGGGCTTTCTGTTAGAGGATGGTATGTCGGTGTGTACCAGCTGAGAGAGGAGATCTACGCTGCTTTTGATGGTGTCCCTGATCTCCAGCAGGACAGTGTGGCTCTGTCCCTCCGGTCTGCCTCTCTGCCTGCTTTCTGTGGAGGTGGAGCTGGGTGTGGGTGTGGGTTGGTCTCTGGTGTCAGCGGCCTCTCCTTGCTCCCACTGCGTCAGGGGGTCCTCCACGCACTTCACCACAGGGAGTGAAGCTGTCGGGGGGGTCTCCAACATGGGGCGCTCCACAGATACCTGCCTGGACACAGGAACTGACTCTTGGCCAGAAGAGGACTGGCTCTCTGTGGGCTGCCTGAGAGAGAGGGTTGAAAGAGGGGCTGCTCCTTGGTGGCAGACCTCATCCTCCAGGAAGCTGCACTTGGCCATCACGTAGGTCTCCCGGTCGGTGAGCTTGACCGTGGCCTGGCCAGACTTCTTGAGGTGCAGCTTCCCGTACCAGGTGTGCATGTGCTTCCACTACCCGAGGAGGACATCCGAAGTGTAGCCCAGGCTCTCTGCCTTCTCTCTCCAATCCGCCTGCTTCCGCTTGGTGTCTCAAAAGAGCCTGTGTCCCTTCTGCCAGAGGTACTCGTTCTCCCTCAGCCATTCGAGCACCTCATCGTCATGTTCCTCTTCGATGGAGTACTGTCTCCTCTCCCTATCGCGCGATTGCCTCTTCCTCCCTCTGGCAGGGCCTTCTGGGCCCTCATCAGAAGGGCTTTGAGGTTCCAGGGGCTGGTCCACCACACCAACACCAACACCAGCAGCAGCAGCAGCAGCAGCAGCAGCAGCAACAGCAGCAGCAGCAAAAGCAGCACCAGCAGCACCAGCAGCAGCACCAGCAAAGTAAGCACCAGCAGAAGCACCAGCACCAGGAGCAGCACCAGCAGAGTAAGCACCAGCAGAAGCACCAGCACCAGGAGCAGCACCAGCAAAGTAAGCCCCAGCAGAAGCCCCAGCACTAGCAGAGTCAGCCCCAGCAGCAAAAGCCCCAGCAGAAGCAGAGTCAGCGCCAGGGGGTAGGGTGGTGGCCCTGTCCTTCTTGCCAGGGCTGGCAGGAGTAGGCACAGGCTTCCTCTTCTTCCCCATGGTTGTTGGCTGGAGATGTGTCTGGCAGCAGGTCTTTCCTCTGAATGGTGACCTGCTTGCAAGCTGCATCCTTTTATATCCGCGGGGTTGACGCAATGCATCCTCCCCGCATGCGCAGTGAATGCTTTGCATCCACTAGGCATACGCTAGGCATACGCTAGGCATACGCTAGGCATCCACTAGGCATCCGCTCTGCATCCGCGTAATCCGCTCGGCATCCGCTCTGCATCCGTTCTTTCCGCTGCGCGTCCACTTCGGTGTTCTCCCCCGGAAGCCCTGCGGATGTGCCATCCGCTTCCATCCACTTCCATCCGCTAGGCTTCCGTGGAGCATCCGCTTAACATCCTCGTTACATCCTCTCCCCGTCCGTTCCTTTCCGTTGTTGTCCACTCTGTTTATGCAAATTTGGGGCACTTTTGAGAGCGGATAACAACGGATGGAACATTTTCTCATCCGCTGTGTCCTTTTTACATACTTTTTGCATCCGTCGGCCGATGTGACAGGGCCTTAAGCTGTGAGTTTTGGCAACAGCCCCACTCTGTCAAAACAGCTCAACTGCACCAAATAAAGTTATAATCGGTCTGCACTTGGAAATGACTTATGAGAAAAAGAGCATGTTCTATCTCCTTCTTGCCCTTGATCCATTTCAGAACCTCTTTGGTTCTGAAATTTTTACTTTACAACTTCATTGCAGGATTCGCCTGAATGATGTACTGTGTCACATGAGATGATGAATTTCGCCCGGGATCACAGCCATTTACAATCAGTCATACACTAGTTGAAAAGGAGAAGTGACTATGTAAATATTCCAGGGGGAAAAAATAAAACAACATAAATTCTACACTGACCATAGAGGCCCTTATTATCCACTTTAGGAGTGAATATGCACTCAGCAGCTAAGAGGATCCTGTAGTTGATTATCACTCATCACTAAAGCAGATTTCCAGGCTTTAGGTAGGCCTTGGCAAAGGACTCACCAGTCATCCCAGGCAGGCTGCCATTTTAGAGTACCAAGAACTGTTTTCAATTTTGTGTTTAACTGTGGTTTTCATCATGTTTTTGTATTGTTTTACGGTATTGTTTGTAAACATCCCAGAGTCACTTAGGTGAAATGGACATTTAGAAATTTGACAAATAAACAAAATAAAGTACAATAATGCTCTGGAATGACAGACACTCTGAAATAGACCTCCTTCATTTGTAGCAGCACACTATTATAGATCAACCTTAGCAACCTCACCATGTGTGGACATCAACTCCCAGAATTCCCTAGCCAGGATGTTAGGTAGGGAATTCTAGGAGTTGGAAGTCACATGTGTTGAGGTAGAGAAATGCTGCTGTAAATCAAGACAAAATGTATTAGTTTCTTACACACCCTAATGTCTACCTGGCATCCTCGGCCCAGAAGGATAAAACAGTCTTACTGGTTCAGGCCTTAAACTGAGAGCATAAGTCTTGGGAAGGGAAGTTGGTGGCAATTACATGGTGGATGGCCACACATCATGCTAAACGGCAAAGCTCCACGTGAAAACAGCCAGCTCCTAGGAGAGAGAAAATATGGCTGCTGGAACAAACCAGAGTGGTTTAAGGTAAGGATAAGATGACTGTGAAAAGGAGCCATGGATAGGGAGGAAATGGCTACAGACTCAGAGTAAAATAGTTGAAACCTAGGCTCCAACAACCCACCCTTCCACGTGGCTCAGTGTTTCATGATTGCATTGGAACTGTTGGAACCCATAGCTTCCCTTCCCTTTATTAATTTCCCCCAATATCTTCTATCCTTTCCTTAGCCCTGCCAATTGCAAACAGTTTCAGAACTCAGGCTACTTCCAGTGGTGGGATTCACACTTTTTTACTATAGGTTCTATGGGCTTGGGATGGTGGGCGTGGCAGGGGAAGGATACTGTAAAATCTCCAGTCAGAGGTAGCATTTGCCAGTTCTCTAAACTATTCAAAATTTCTGAAGAACTGGTCAGAACCTGCTGAATACCAGCTCTGATTCCATGATTCCAGAAGACCAGATTCCAGGGTGCTGACGATGCTCTCTAGGGAGGCATCCAACTTACATTAAAACTAATACAAGCGATGATGCACTTCCAAAGAAGATACTAGTTGGCTGAGTAAAACTTACGCACGTGCACATAAACACACACACACACAATCACATGACGGTCACTCTAATACTCTGCTTCTCAGAATTGTTTGGTTGCTGAATGATGTTTATGCAAACAGATAGTCTGTTGCCTGCCAGGCCAACATCTGCTTGTGGCTAACCCCACAAGTAGTCCTGGTGTTTTTGGGTTTTTTTTGCCAGAAATGGATAACGACTGTGTCCAAAATTGTGTTGGGAAAACCCAGGGAAGGTACAGCATTGTAGCTCAAATACTTTTAACACAACTCTTGACCAACCTTTCATATTCTAATGTCCCAGGGAGGTATGAGGGTCACAACATCATAACACATGTGGAGGGCCCTAGATTAGGGAAGGTTGTGGCAGAGAGCAGAAACTAAATGGAGAAAAAGAGAGAGAAAGTACTGAAAGGAGAGTTGGACAAATTCAGGTGAACAAATGTTACCTCTGACCTTTTTGTCAAGATGGCTAAAGGGAAACCTGTATCTGTATATGAATACCAATTTGGGAAAACAATCAGAAAGAAGTCTACCCAACTCCTCTCCTGTTTCCAGGAATCTTAGAGGTACTTAGCTGGATGTTGCTGGAAACAGAAAACCAGTGTCACCTCTTTGAGATAGCCTAGATCAAGAAACAGACACAGGAGGGATTCCAGGAGGGCTATTGTTTTGCTGTTGTCATTTTCTATTAACAAAAACTTGAAAGCTTGTCCAAAACCTTTTGGGCTCTTTTTGAAGGACAGCAACATGAAGGTGGGGTTGTTCTGAGTCTCTTTCTACATTTTCTACTCTTCCAGGACTGAACAATGGTTTCCCCTCTCTTCATCCTCCTTCTCAAAGCTAGCTATATTCTTCTACATGAAGGATCTTCAAACTTGGCAGATTTAAGACTTGTGGACTTCAACTCCCGGAATTCCTGAGCTAACATAACTGGAGGAGGAATTCTGGGAGTTGAAGTCCACAAGTCTTAAACTTGCCAAGTATCCAACCAATATCCACAGTGCCCATCTTTTGCTCTTCCTGATAGTGTAATAAGAACCCTGGTCCAAACTCTCTGAAGAATCCCAACTTGGAGAAACCCGCAGAGCTGAAGTGCAACTGTGCACCTATCCATGAGTTGATAGAAAATTACTAGGGTCAATTAACCAGCCCAGTTGCCAATCTTTATGTTGTCTCTAGTGCTAGTACTCAGTCACTATCCATCTCCTGACTTCCTTCCAGATAATGGCTGAGAAAACCTGACATAGTTTGGGTGGTATTAGAATAATGTTTCATTGACACAGGCACACAGGATGATGGCTTAAGGATAATGTTTCATTGTCAGGCTAAAAGTGAGATTAACAGAAATCTGTAGAAAATAAGAAGTCACAGGGATATGTTTCCTCACTGGTGCAGGTAGGAAAAGGTTCTTGGACAAACTTTGCCTTTGGGCAGAACTTTGGATTTAAAAGGCAAAATGTGATTGAGAGCACAGGAGCACCTGTCATAAGGGAGAGAATGAGAGAGAGAGATGGGAAAGTACTAGCATGGAGGAAAAAGTATAATAAATAAATTGCAAAATGTAATGACTGTACTTTGTCTAGGTGGAATCTGTGGTGAGACTCCTAAGATTGAGCCAGATGGGATGTCAAGGAATAGATGCTGCCAAACATAGCATGGCTTTCAGACCACAATGTTCTGAATCCATACATTTTGCTAAGCCAAAACCAAAACAGATCCAACCCTTTATTAACATCATCAATTAGCCTAATCTGTGTGGCCATAAAATTTAGGTGGCATGTTTCATTATGTCTGTAGAGATTCTCAGTCGACCAGGCCATAGTTGTCCCAAAGATGCTTTTTCAAGAGAGAACTGGAAGAAACAACAAGAAAGTCCAGTTGCCTCCTGAAAAAGCACCTTTGGGGAAACCATGACCTGGATGATTGATAATCTCTACAGATTTTTAGCTATACAATTTGAATGGTGTGGGAGTAGGAATAGACTTCCAGAGGAAAAATTGCAGACTACAGGAATCAGGAGCAATACTGAAGTAAACCTGAGGCCATAGATAAACCTCCAAGTGCTTCAAAGACATTCTAAAAGGATGCAAATGACCAGCTCTCTGCAAGGAATATAAATCCTTCCATTCCCCACTATCCTGACAGAGCTGAAGAAGCTTCTTGGATGAGAAGTGAAATGTCTCAAAAGAAAAAACAAGAAAGTCCAGTTGCTGCCTGAAAAAGCACCTTTGGGACATATTTCATAATGTTCCCAGAAGTCAATCTAAGCACCTAATTTCCTTTAATCTCCTCTCTGCCCTAGGGAAAAACAATGCCCCATTGAGAGGCTTATTATTTTGCTACTTACTTTTGTTCAAACACAGTGACCGGAGCAAGGAAAAACCTAGCAGCTTTCCCTATGCAACTTAAAAGAATTGAAATGATTTGATGAGTTTGGGGAGAAGTATAATCTGAAACCCAGTTGTGTGAGTCATTTATAAGTCAAAGTATTTTGATAACCCAAGAAAAGTGTTAATTTGACACCGGTTTAAACAAGCTATGCAAATGCAGTTATCTAATGTAATAGCCAAAAAATGAGTGGAACTTGAATTAGGCCTCAATGGCTTAACAGAGAAGAAGCCATCTGGGGAGGCAAAAAGAGATGCACCATAATATATATCCAAGCCTCAGTGAAAGATTAAACTGAACCTATAGCTGTGACTTGAAATATATTTCAAGTCACAACTGTAGATTCAGTTTAATTTTTGACTGAGGCTTGGATGTAATCTTGGATGAAAAAAGCAAACATCAGAGAAGACAGACAAAAGATTCAATTGGTCTTGGTAATCTTCAATAATTCCTAGCTAGCTTGGAAGTTGTGTTCTAACACATTTGGTGGATGCCAGGTTAGAAGAAAACTGCTTTAAATCAACTCTAGTATAGAAGATTCAGCCCGGGAGCAGTTATGAAGATGTTGTTTACAGCTTTAAAAGGAATTGGAACTTTTGCATGTCTGTTGTTGTTTATTACAGATACCTTCATTTGTCATTCTTTAACTTCCATTTAATTAACTCCCATTGTTATTTACTGAATGGAAGGGTTGCTACCTTTTGATTCAACAAAGCCATACAATGTGCTCGATAAATTAGAGCAACCATAGCAAGCATTGATCCATAGCAGGACTAGCTCAAGCCAACTGAAGAGACTGACCAGATAGGGTAGAAGAGATCCAGGGACTCTACTGAAAGAATCCTCCAAGAAGAACTTCATTCCTCACAGCCTTTGGTGGAACATAATTAAACAGAGCTACAATTTATGAAGTGAGAGCTAAAGCATAACGTAACTCTCCAAGCAGCCTTGCTAATTTTGCTGCCAACCCTCTACAGCCACCAACTTGAGTGATTGGATGAACCTCTTGCATTTTTTATAGCTGTGTAAAAGAAGGAATTGCACTGGACTTGGGTGGTTGTTGTTTTTTTCCAAAGCACAGCTGCATGTTCAGGGCAACATTTCTCTGATGCATAGATATATGCAACAAAGAAGAAAAAGAAGGAGTAGGGGAGATATGATAGCAGTATTTGAGGGGCTGCCATAAAGAGGAGGGGGTCAACTTATTTTCCAAAGCACCAGAGGGCAGGACAAGAAACAATGGATGGAAACTAATCAAGGAGAGAAGCAACCTGGAATTAAGGAGAAACTTTCCCATAATGAGAACAATTAACCAGTGGAACAGCTTGCCTTCAGAAGTTGCAGAGCAGGGATGTCAAACTCACATGTGGTCTCATGTGATGTATTGGGACTTTTCCCCCCTTCGCTAAACCGGGCATGGGCATGGCCAGTGCCTGATGCATCCGGCCCATGGGCGGGGAGGGGGGGGGAGAGGTTTTACAACCCTGTTGTAGGGGCTTTATCACTGAAAGTTTTTAAAAAGACAGTCACTTGTCTGAAATGATATAGGGTTTCCTGCTTGAGGAGGGGGTTGGACCTCCAGGATCCCTGCCAGCTCTGTTCTGATTGATTGACTGAGTGAGTGAGTGAGTGAGTGAATGAATGAAGGAATGAATCTTGTGCTTTATTGCAAAAGTACATGGCTTCCTCTGTAACTGGCCTAGGGTGCTCTGCTGCTTTCTGGAGATCTGTCCTCTGTTAAATATAGAGAAATTCCTCTGTTTCTATCACCAAGATTTTCCAGCTTCTTTGTAACAGCAGCCTGAACCTCAGAAATCATAGGTGACATTTTTATATTACTATGTGAAAAATAGGGTAAGATCTTCACAGTTCCTAATTCTTATTTATATCCTTTCATCATCCTATAGTATTATCTCATTTCTAACATGCTCAAAGTACTCAACAGACTAATATAAATAAAAGAATATGCATGAACAGCTTGAAATGACCTCATTATCCATTGAAACAGCTCAATAAATCCATCTTTAAAAGGCTTGCCTGACATCTGCTCAAGCACCCCAGAAAACAGGAAGTTTGATCTTCAGTCATATGCAGCAAGGTTCTTCTTCATGCTTGCAGAATTGCTCTTGCATTACTTCACCATAAAGATCTTATTCCCCCAGAGGAAAGTTGCAGAGAGAGCTGGATGGGATTTAGTTTTTACAATTTTGGGGTCCGGAGATGCGCAGTATTTATAGACATGGGATTCGCTTTGAAGCCAGAGCTACTATGACTACCTCAAGGTTTTGTACTTACTGGACGGTTGGCATCCAGTATTCTTAAATCTGGAACAGCTGGATGCAATGATGAAATTTAAGCCAGTGAGTGCCAAGGTTAAGAATTACATTCAGATCTCACAGAGATGAAAATGCTTTGTCTGTTTTTTGTTGACACCTGGGAAATGCTGCTTTGCTATTGCTCAATAACACAGTTTCTTGTTACATAACGGGGACTAATGGGAAGAATGGCCTGGAATCAACTCCCAGATTTTCCCAGGCAGAAGGGCTGAGTATTTGATGCAAACATGTGAGTCTGGCAAGCACTCTGGCTCAATTTGCTATGGGCAAATTCAAAGGGAAGTCAGCCAAATAGTAAGCCTCCTGCACTTCCCCTGCCTCAGTTCTGCTCCTATCCAACAAGTGTTTCTCTGCAGGCAACTGCTTCTTACTTTCCAAGGGTAGAAAAATGAGTAGAAAGTCCAGTGGGTCAGCTCCGCTGAAAGACCAGGAATGTTTCCAGGCTCAGTTTAAGCATACAAACACAGGATCCAAACTCTGTCAAGGACTTTGGAGGACGCATCTCTAATGATCTAACTGCTAGAGCCCACTGTAACTTCATAGCTAAAAAGGCATTAAGAGTTGTTAACCTAATCCTACGTAGCTTTTTCTTTGTAATATCACACTACTAACTAGGGCACACAAAACATTTGCCAGACCAATACTCGAAGACAGCTCATCAGTCTGGAACCCACATTATGTATCTGATATTAACACAGTTGAGAAAGTCCAGAAATATTTCACAAGAAGAGTTCTCCACTCCTCTACTCATTGCAGAATACCTTATGCCACCAGACTTGAAATTCTAGACCTAGAAAACCTTGAATTAATGCTGTCTTCGGTCCGATCTAAGTATGGTATATAAAATCATACATTGCAATGTCCTACCTGTCAATGAATACTTCAGATTCAACCATAACAATACAAGAGCAAACAATAGATACAAACTCAAGGTTAACAGCACCAAACTTGATTGCAGGAAATACGACTTCAGCAACAGAGTGGTCAATGTTTAGAATACTCTACCTGACTCTGTGGTTTCTTTCCCAAACCCCAAAAACTTTAACCTTAAACTGTCTACTATTGACCTCACCCCTTTCCTAAGAGGTCTGTAGTGGGCATGCATAAGCGCACCAACATGCCTACTGTCCCTGTCCTATTGTTTATTTTTATTTTTGTAATATGTATCCATTTCATGTATTCATAACTATGTTTATACTTATACCTATTATCTTGTAAGCGATTGACAAATAAAATAAATAAAATAAAATAAATTTCAGTTTGATGCTCCCATACTTAAAGCCAAGGTGGCCTAGAGACTATTAAGGAAGAGAACCTGAGCAACTCCTTAGTTGCAACTTCTTTTCTGAGCATCATTTCCAAAGAGCTATGATATGGCTCCGGCCTGGTCATCCTTCATGGGGAAAGAAGCTCAAGGAATAATAGTTCTGTAGGGTAGCTGTAGAGATGGGGAAGCTTCGTGGGGAAGGGAGCAGTGCAGGAAAAGTATTCTTGTCCCATCCATTTTCTCTACCTTAGGTCTTCCTTTGCAAATGTATAACACATTTTGATGAAAGGAAAAATATAACATAGGTGAGGAAATAAGCAGGGGTGGCTGCTATGGGTTCGCCTATAGCTAATGTTATGGCCAGTTTGGAGAACCGCCAAATCCTACTCCTGACTGGCGCCTCCTATCCTGCCCCTCCCCTCCCAGGAATCTCCCTGCAGCCTGTTTTGGATGCGAGGTAAGAGCAGGGCCCGCACAGAAGCTCAGTGAGGGTTAAAAACAGGCCTTTTCTGGCCTCCAGAGGGCCTCCAGAGCCCAGGAGAGGCCATTTTCACCCTCCCAGTGGCTTGAGGAAAGCCTCCGGAGCCTGGAGAAGGTGAAAACGGTCCCCCTGCCATGGTGCAGGAGGCCAACTAGACCATGCCCACCATGGCCACACCTACTCAGCAACCAGGCAGAGAACTGATTGCTGAAATTTTTGAAGCCCGCTCCTGGAAAAAAGGAATCTTAAGTTTTATGGTCGTTCTTTCCTCCAATCCCTCATAGCTCCAGGCAAGGGATTTCTCCTTGACATCTACTACTTCTTGGTACATACATATTTACATTTGCGGGGGGGGGGGGGGGGGGGGGATAAGTAGCATTACGACAAGTAGAGAACAAGGGTAAGAGATAGTAAAATACATTGCTCAAAAAAATAAAGGGAACACAAAAATAAGACATCCTAGATCTGAATGAATGAAATATTCTTATTAAATACTTTGTTCATTACATAGTTGAATGTGCTGACAACAAAATCACACAAAAAATTATCAATGGAAATCAAATTTAGCAACCCATGGAGGTCTGGATTTGGAGTTACACTCAAAATTAAAGTGGAAAAAAACACTACAGGCTGATCCAACTTTGATGTAATGTCCTTAAAACAAGTCAAAATGAGGATCAGTAGTGTGTGGGCCTCCACGTGTCTGTATGACCTCCCTACAATGCCTGGGGAAGCTCCTGATGAGGTGGCGGATGGTCTCCTGAGGGATCTCCTCCCACACCTGGACTAAGGCATCCCCCAACTCCTGGATGTGGTGCAACGTGGTGGTGCAACGTGGCATTGGTGGATGGAGTGAGACATGATGTCCCAGATGTGCTCAATTGGATTCAGGTCTGGGGAACGGGCAGGCCAGTCCATAGCATCAATGCCTTCGTCTTGCAGGAACTGCTGACACACTCCAGCCACATGAGGTCCAGCATTGTCTTGCATTAAGAGGGCCAACTGCACCAGCATATGGTCTCACAAGGGGTCTGAGGATCTCATCTCGGTATCTAATGGCAGTCAGGCTACCTCTGGCGAGCACATGGAGGGCTGTGCGGCCCCCTAAAGAAATGCCGCCCCACACCATTACTGACCCACTGCCAAACCGGTCATGCTAGAGGACATTGCAGGCAGCAGAATGTTCTCCACAGTGTCTCCAGATGCCATCACATCTGTCACATGTGCTCAGTGTGAACCTGCTTTCATCTGTGAAGAGCACAGGAGACCAGTGGAGAATTTGCCAATCTTGGTGTTCTCTGGCAAATGCCAAACATCCTGCATGGTGTTGGGCTGTAAACACAACCCCCACCTGTGGACATTGAGCCCTCATACCACCCTCATGGAGTCTGTTTCTGACCGTTTGAGCAGCCACATGCACATTTATGGCCTGCTAGAGGTCATTTTGCAGGGCTCTGACAGTGCTCCTCCTGTCCCTCCTTGCAGAAAGACAGAGGTAGCGGTCCTGATGCTGGGTTGTTGCCCTCCTACGGCCTCCTCCACGTCTCCTGAAGTACTGGCCTGTCTCCTGGTAGCGCCTCCATGCTCTGGACACTATGCTGACAGACACAGCAAACCTTCTTGCCACAGCTCGCATTGATGTGCCATCCTGGATGAGCTGCACTACCTGAGCCACTTGTAGACTCCGTCTCATGCTACCACTAGAGTGAAAGCACCACCAGCATTCAAAAGTGAACAAACCATAAGCCAGAAAGCATAGGAACTGAGAAGTGGTCTGTGGTCACCACCTACAGAACCACTCCTTTATTGGGGATGTCTTGCTAACTGCCTCTGCTTTCCACCTGTTGTCTATTCCATTTGCACAACAGCATGTGCAATTGATTGTCAATCAGTGTTGCTACCTCAGTGGACAGTTTGATTTCACAGAAATGTGATTGACTTGGAGTTACATTGTGTTGTTTAAGTGTTCCCTTTATTTTTTTTGAGCAGTGTATATTAGATATTGCTTATGTGCAATCAAGAAATTATCAGCGCTTGGTGACCGCAATCAGATATAAGAATACATAAAAATATGGTTAGTTTACATTCACTGAATCTCATTATATTTCTCCATTGCTTTTTGGCCTTCTGAGCAATCTTTATTTCTACCTCATCCACACATTGATTCATAACCAGCTAAATATGATCCAACAGTGTGCAGCAGCAGCCAAAAAAGCCAATGCAGTCCTAAATTGTATGAACAGAGGGATACAGTCAAGATCAAAGGAAGTACTAATACCACTCTATAAAGCCTTAGTAAGACCACACCTAGAGTACTGCATCCAGTTTTGGTCACCACATTATAAAAAAGATGTTGAGACTCTAGAAAAAGTGCAGAGAAGAGCAACCAGAATGATTGCTAAAGGACTGGAGGCTAAAACATACAACAAACGGTTGCAGGAACTGGGCTTGGCTAGTCTAGTAAAGAGAAGGACCAGGGGAGACATGATAGCGGTCTTCCAATATTTGAGGGGCTGCCACAGAGAGGAAGGGGTCAAGCTATTTTCCAAAGTACCTGAAGGCCAGACAAGGAATAATGTATGGAAACTGAACAAGGAGAGATTTAACCTGGAAATAAGGAGAAACTTTCTGACAGTGAGAACAATCAACCAATGGAACAGAAGTTGCCCTCGGAAGTTATGGGAGCTTCATCACTTGAGACTTTCAAGAAGAGATTGGACTGCCATTTGTCAGAAATGGTGTAGGGTCTTCCGCTTGGGCGGAGGGTTGGACTAGATGACCTACAAGGTCCCTTCCAACTCTGATTATCTGTTATTATATATTGTCTCTGGTTTCTCTCTCTCTCTCCCTCCTTCCCTCCCTCCCTCCCTCTCCTTGAAAATATCATCTCCATTCAACCTCAGGTTTCTTGGTCTCCTCTTTCCTCCACTAGTTCACTTTTTCATTCAAACATTAGTTCTATTGTTTGACCTTCTCTCATTTTCTCTGTGTAATCCAGCCACCCCAACATTGGTACTAATTTTTGTTTCTTAATTCATTTAGTAGCCATTCTTTCTTCCTTCTCCTATCTTATCAGACACAACTTAGGTAACCCATCCCAAATACTTTGCTTTTCACTTTCTCCTGATACATTGAACTCTGACTGACTCTCACTTTCATATATAAGGTGAGCAGGTACATGCTCTTATATAGAAGTATTTTTGCTGCTTTTGACATATTCATTCATTTGAGCAGACCCCTCCTTCTACCCACTTCTTTTCACTCCTTGCATCTGTTAAACATTTTTCCATCCTTTCCCCTGTTTGATAAACATTCTATCAAGGCCCACCTATTCATTCTAGCTACTCTGCTTCTTTACCATTTATGTATAATTTTCAATTGATAGTCCATTTTCTCTGTCAAACACAATTGTTTTGATTTATCCCTTTTTACATTTACTCAGGGGGCCCAGGTTCAGAAGCCTGTTCTGTGGTGTTTGTTGAAAAAATATTTTAATTATTGACTAAATATCATCAGGTCAACATCAGTTCTTAGCAACCACATATTTAGACTTTCTCCAGAATATCTGTCCCAGACATGACCTTTCAAATTAGTTGCCATCACCACTGTAATTGGATGCCTTCATCTGGCTGCTAGTTGTCTTCTTCCTAGCATAATGGATTTCTTAAAGGAGTTGTATCTTCACATAATGTGTCCAGACTATGATTCTTTATGTTTGAATATTTATGTCCCAGGTGAAAATTTTGGATTGCTTTGTTCTATGATCCATTTGTTGGCTTTCCTAGCTATTGACAGGATCCTCAAAATCTTCTTGACCATAGTTCAAGTATTCTTTCCTGCTTCTTCAAAATCCAAATTTTGAATTCATGATATATCACAGAGAAAACCATTGCTGAACAATTCTAATCTTTGTAGTACAGACATACTATGACATCTGAATATCCTTTCCAAGAGCTTCACTGCTACCCTATTAATGCCAGACTGATATATACAAATAGGTTTTGGGTTACAACCACTCATTCAGCAATTATTCAAAGTTACAAAGGGCTGAATGATGGGAATGTACAACCATGAATTTGCAGCCATTTTCATGGTCACGTGCATGATTTGCAATTACAACATCATAGTGAGCTGCAGTCACATGATTGATGCCACTCAATCAGCTCACTCATGCTCTGTGGCATCTAGCCCACATCCTCCCCTATCCCCCTGTGGCACCTGCACAACCACCTGTACTCCACAGGGCCAGCTTGTGATATCTCCCAATGACACCTTAACACCTTCCCATGGGACCATCCTGCCCCTTGCACCTCTCACCTGATTCTGGGACTTCTGCCTCTTCCTGTTTAACAACTTATGTGGTCCTGGAGTTATGACAGCAATTGGGACAGCTGGTATTGCTGTTGCTAAGCAGTGTAGTCATGTGATGTCAAGTTTTATGACTTACATCAAATCACTTAGTAATAGAAAATTCAATTGCTATTGTAACCTCAGGACTACCTATATTTCATAATTGCTGGATTCTTTACAGTTGATGGTTGATCCTAAAAAGCAGAAGCTATTCACCACTTATATGTTTATATATCAGACAGTCCTACTGTATTTGTAGAAAACTGCTTTGAACCCAATAATATGGATACATTAGGCGACAGGAAATTGACAGAATACCGGATAGGCTCAAACAGTATATCACTTGCTCTTAACCAAAGATATCATTTGCAAAAAGCACCCAGGTTGAAGAAAGCACATGGAATATTCTACATACTGTATTGTCGTGAAATTGCTTCATATTTTGGACTCCGTTTGTGGCACTCTTCCCAAAAAGATTGGCTTATGACTAGCATGGGAGTTGCTGAATCTCAACTTCCAGAAGGAAGAGGGAATGTACTTGTGATAAATTAAGTTACAACCTCCCAACAAACTATCGCCCTGACCTCTCTATGATGCTTTGATTTGGGGGCCTACATTTGTCTGGCCTCATCCCTAAATTGGTAGGATTCTTTGAACTGTGGTTATCCAGCTATGGGTTCTCCTGATAATCACAAACCCTGGGCCTGTAAGAATTTGCCATATACAATATTATTCATCATCAGATTCTCTTGATATCTGTTTGGGTTTGTATATCTGTCCTTCCAACACAAAGAGAGAGGCAATTATTGGGAGACAGCAGCCTATCTTTCCCATGACCTCTGAGTAACTTGAGACTCTCCCTCCATTGTCCACCTCAATGTACTACCCTGGCACCACCTACTGTGTGAATCCACGTTGTACCACCTCCCCTGTGAAGTGAGGTTGGGCTAGACAGAAGACAACTGGCTGAAAGTCCCCCTGAGATCTCTATAGGAAAACAGGAATAATACATAATCTGGCCCTTGCTGATCCAAATCCAGCCACTTAACCACCATAATCCATATGGTCTGTCTGCAATCTCTTTATGCTATTTTAGAATATCTTTCACAACTGTACTATCTAGTGGCCTAACCATTTATTTATATCATGTGCTGCCTGCCATTACTATCTTTAAATGTTTGTTATTGTTGGTTTAAATATTTTAATGATACAATTGTTGTTATCACACTTTTATTTCCAGCTTTCATTTCTTTTATCAAGAAGAAATATTTCTTCTTCTTGTTAGCTATATAACATTTAAATAATTTTAATTAGTTTTTAAACCTTGGTTTTATGTATTTGTTTTTTTTTTGTTGTTGACTGCCTTGAGAGTTAAATTGAATAGAAAGATATAATTTAAACCAAGTCAATCAATCTATTTTTTTTCCCATTCTGTGAAATAATCTAGACTTTCTCTGTTAATTGCATGGTGAATCTTAGTGGTATTCTTCCTGAATTAAAAAATATATACATTCCAGCTACGCTTTTCTTCTCGTGATTTTAAATAACTCTGAGATATTAACTTTCTTTTTGAATTCCTTCTCACCAAGTTTCTCATCTTTTAAAGAAGATTTATCTTTTGATGTTAATTTCTATTTATATGCCTGTCTACACAACAATTGATTTTTGTATTACCATGGTAAAAAAATATTGTATGTCAATGACATATGTGTCATACGAGGTCTGGGGCTTCACTGATGATTAAGCTTTGAGAGACCAACCCTTTTTTCCTTGTTTATTGCTCAACTGGAACATACTTGTGGGGCCCAGTTCTTAAGAAATTTCAGAAACTTAGAAATATTCTTCCATCATCCATTATTCCTGCACTTCCTCCATAAATGCCCTCTCTGGTTTATATGGTTTCATTTCATTGCAAGGAAACATGGTTTATTTTCTCAGGGTTTGGTTTGTCCCTACCAATTCCAAATTCTGTTTCATCCATACCTTCTGATATTTCAACTCCACCACTTGTAAACTAGACAGGTAGCATTTCAGACCAAAATAGAATGATAAGAGTTGGAAGGGATCATGGAGATCATCTAGACAATGCCCCTCGCTTTCTACCAAGTACAGAATCCACTAAAGGGTCTCTGACAAATGACATCTGGCTCCACCAAAAGAGATCTAACAACTTCTTATGACTGGCTGAAAACATATACAGTCATGGAAGTTCCTCTTGAGGTTAAGCTTGAACGTCCTTCCTTATACTTTTAATCCATTAATGTTGATCTTGTCCTATGGAGGATAACTCCATGCTATCTTCTACAGTATTTGGTACATTTCTTCTACATGGTACTTCAAGTCTGTTATGATATTTTCACTCAGTTGTCTCTTTTGTAAAATAATAACCAGATCCTTAAACTGTTCTTATAGTGCTTGATTTTTAAGCCCTTACTATTCTGATAATGCACCTCTGAACTTGCTACAATTTATCAGTATCCTTTCCGAATTACCTGCACCTGGGCATATATTTCAGAGAGGAGCCGCTTACATCCCATGATCTTGACTCTGTTTTTCAGTTAATGCACCAAAATATCTGTCTTTTTAGCAGCTGTATCACATTATTGGCTGAGGACATTAAATGACAATCCTCTGGCTGTGTGTTTGCACCACAGACCCACCCGCCCTTTTCAACTACAGTTTAATATATCCAGACCCAAATTGTTTGGTGGGGTATGCAAATAATGCTTATATTGTAAATGACCCAAAGAGTGTTTAAAATGATGGGGCGGTTTATAAGACGAAATACTATTGCTATATCATGCCAATTTCAGTCAAAGGGAATGGAATAGAATAGAATAGAGTAGAATAGAATAGAATAGAATAGAATAGAATAGAATAGAATAGAATA
>BLBF01000021.1:17893125-17941786 GCA_015471245.1 Laticauda colubrina | reverse complement strand
TATATATATATATATACACACACACACACATGTTTTTTTAAGCTTTCGCGGGTACATGTGTGCTGTTTAGCTTCCTTTGGGTATTATCCCACGTCATTGTAGTTCTGTTAAAGTTGTAGCAACGTTTCAGCAGAATCTCATCTGCCATCCTCAGGCTTCTGTATAGAGTTAGTTCCTGGTTTCAAATTTGAGGCTGGTCCATTCTGATTGGCTGGGAGCCTAGATCTGTGTTCATTGGACTTGAAGTTTGATTTATTGGTGTTTCTGGTTTCTTCTGTCTGTTTTGTGGCTTTGATTGGCTGGCAACACTCTGTTCCTGTATTGGAGGCTTTCAGTGCAGCTTGGCTTCGTGTGAAAGGACGGCTATTATCTATTAGGAAGCTAGGTTTCACCTGGGTGCCTGGTGGGGGGGTGTTTGAGTTGGAGGCATCAGAAGGAGTCTGTCTGTGCTCAGGTGTTTGTCTGTTTTGTGGTGTGGAGATCTTTCTATTTGAGAGTGCGGGTTTCCAAATGATTGACAGTCTGCCTGAATCATCTCTTCTGATGATTCTCATCCCTCTGATTAAAATATACACACCCACCCACCGTGTTTCTCATATAATAAGGCTGGGTCTTTTTTTTTTTTTTGAGCCCCGAAAAAATGGCTAGGCCGTCTTTTCGGGGGTGACTTAGTTTCCCCCCCCTTGTATCTTCAGGCGGGCGGGTGGCAACGGCTTCTTGGATATTGACCACAGCATTGGTGGGGCACTTCATTTCGGGGTCAACGCAGGCAGCACCATATCCAGGTGTGCAACAAAAATACTTCCTATCGGCAAGCCCCCCCCCACCATTCCCCCCCATTTCGCATGTTTTAATGTAGGCCTTAATTTGGGGGGAGGGGCTTAATTTCATTTCATGCCTATGAAACATGCTGGGACTTTTGGGGGAGGCCGTATTGTTGGAGAAACAGGGTATATATATACAGTCTCCTCCACCTCCAGATTTGCTCTTTTTGGGGAGGTGGGAGCGGCTGATGTCTTTCTCCCTGTGTCCTAAGAAAGAAGAAACTAATTCTAATCAGGAAGGGAGGGGGAAAATCCATCTATGCTCATCACTTCCTTGGCTGACTTCCAGTTGTCCCAAAGATGTTGCTATGAATGGCATCAATGCATCCCTGCTAGCTTCTTGTACGTAGCTGAGGGACAGATGTCCAAATATTTCATCTGAACTATTTCTTTCGTGTGTCTCCTAAGGCTCTTTTGCCACAGGAAAAGTTCCCATTGAATCATGTTTGCAAGGAGCTTCAAAGAAACCAACTTGCTTTTAGTCCTTGCCTGATCAGAACAAAAAGCTGGTCATTCTGGGCAAGCTTTCACTTTTGGTGTTATGCCCTGAACAGTCTTTGCTTGCCATCCTTCAGACCTTACTTATCCTTTCTCCAAGAGCTCAAGCTACAGTTCCTTTACTGTACCAAGCTGGGCTAAGGTTGAACAGTTCTTCACAGCTTCTAGCTAGAGTCCTCTGGTTGAAAGAAGTCAGCTGCAGGACGTGATACTCCAAACAGCATTAAGCCTGTAACTCTCTGGCCTGTTGCAGGCACTTTCAGAGCATTAGCAGGATATTTTGAGGTCAATGCCCTGAGGTCTGATGGGAAGATTTTCTATGGGAGCTTTGCCAGCAGAACTGGCTCAGATGCAATACAACTTCCTAGCTGGAAACATTTGCACAGGACACAAAAACCAAGACATGGATCATCACCAGAGTTTGGCGCCTATGTGTTTGCACTCGCGCTCTGCAGAGTCACACCCATGCATGGGCGTGTAGCATCTGATCTGTGCAGAAAAACGGACTCCCAACAAGTCTCTGTGAATAGCATATTTTCCATATGGAAGGGATTTTGTCTAGGGATATTTTTTATTTTTTGTTACTTCGAAGCCGCCTTTAATAATTATGCTGCTGGCACATCAGGGATTTCCACACCTCAGCTCAAGTTATTGTCAATTGTTGTACATGTGATTTGTTCTGATAAGACAGGTAAACAAGAGAGTGGAGTGTTGATTGTTCCTCCACTGCTAGATGCATCTGCCTGTATTTTAAGCCCTCGCGAACACTGCATTTTTTTCCCCTGTGGAGAAACTGTCTTTCCAAAACTGGGGTTCTCTCGATATATTGAAGTGCAATTTCTACGAATTCCCAACCAAATTAGAAAATTGTCACAGAAGACTGAAAATATGTACAATTGATATATCTGCCTTTCGGTTTGAACTGCAGAGCAGTTGCTTGACTGTTGATCGGGATTATATGAAGTTTTCTGTAATTTAATAAGAGAATTTCTGCTTACCCTCAAACTCCTGAAGTTCTCTACTTGATATCGGGTCGACTTCCTCTTGTGTCAAGCTTGTCTTTTGACCTCTCCAACCGGTCCATTGTAATTGTCTGGATTGAAGTATGAAAGTACTGTACGATAGTTTGCCGTTGTTTTGTTCTGGAATGTTTCTTAGCTTCCAAATATAGCGTGGGGTTCCTTTCAAATACAAACCAGGTCTGCATCTGCTTAGCTTCCGAACCCAAGCAAGATTTGCCAGCTGCTCCAAATACTTGACTTTGCAGGCTTTTCTTAGGGGGTGCTGATTTTGGAAACTCTGCCCTCTCTGCCTAGCAAAATTTTTTCACTGCCTTGTTTAATTAATCAGAGATTCAGAAGGGTCCCATTGATCTGATGGCGTGCCCACCCGTTCTGCGCAGGAACCCAAATTGTCTGCCTTGCTCAATACAGCCTTTCTCTGATTGACAATTAATTGCTTGTCATGATCAAAAGTGGTGGTCTTTTTCTACCAACCTGAGATTCAAAGGACTGAACTTGGGTTTTTAAGGGGA
This sequence comes from Laticauda colubrina, assembly GCA_015471245.1. Classification (NCBI taxonomy): domain Eukaryota; kingdom Metazoa; phylum Chordata; class Lepidosauria; order Squamata; family Elapidae; genus Laticauda; species Laticauda colubrina. The sequence goes on along the minus strand of BLBF01000021.1, from coordinate 17,938,930 downwards.
GGACCCACCAGTGAGCCCTTCCTTCAACAATAGTTATTATGCTGAACAATTTGTCCTTGTCCCCCAAGCAAGCCCATTGTTGCAAAATGGAACATGCAGTAGCTCTTGCAAATGTGACCGTTTTTATGGGCTGTGGAGGAAAACCTCTTCCAGGCCAGGAAGCAACAGTATTTGCCTTTTTATTGCAGGAAGAGGCAGGAGGTGGGTTTGCTAGAGGCTGCCCTGGTGGGAACTTCCTGCTAGGCTCCTCAGGCTAGATCCTGAGGTATTAAGTGTCTGTTTTATGGTTCCTATGCCTGGTGAATCACAGCCTCTTTGGGCGGGGGGGGGGGGGCTCTTGAGAAGGCAAATGCATTTTTTTAAAAAATAACCCCAATTATTGAAATTCCTCAAACTTTTTTTCTCATTCTTAAATGTCTGCATGTGAATGTGTGTGTGTATCAGTGTAGGCACGTGCAAATCTTGATGGACAGGCATGTAAATACTCGTACGCATCTAAGGACAGACAGATCCAATTTATTGCTTCCTTTCTTTCCTATCTCTGCCTATTTGAACAGTTCAGTAACTGAATGTGGTAGCTATTTTAGCACCAAGTACGATCAGATTCATTGTAAAATGGGAATGGTCTGTTAAGCTTCTCTGCGGAGGGAGAGGAAAGGGGAGAAATTGTATGAAGCAAAAAACTTTTAAAAAAAAAATAAAAAATGACTTCCACAATCAAACTGCAAACAGCAGCCAAATAAATAGAAGCAGTGCTTGGGTCTTACTAGCATAGTAGATGGAGCTCGCAACCCCTTCTGGGGGTAAGTGAAGGGAATCCTAAAGAGTTTCGAACAATCCCTGTTTGAAGCTTCCAAATTCAAGGACAATCTCTGAGAAAGGAGGGTGGGAAGTTAGTCCTTCTTCTTGCCTATCATCTTGTGATGATTATGGAAAGAGAGAACTTATCTACTGTTCAGCCTTACTTTGCCTGTGTCCCTGGTTGAAGATTGCTGGTTTCCCACTGGAAAAAGCCAGTCATTTTTAGCAGGCATGTCGGGAGAAGAGAAAGTGCTCCCTCAGTCCAAGCTCAACATAGCTGCCCCATCCTCAGTTCAGTATTGGGATATTTTTTGCTGTTATTATTAGTGAAATAGCCATGATCTATTCTCAGCAGCCCAGCTGATCACCCCTAGTTTGGACAATGGAAGCTGCATGAACTGGTGCCCTTTCAGGAATAGCAAGAGGTGCACCCTGAGCAACATGTACTGGAATATAGGCACGTCCCCATTTAGTGTTAGAGGGTGTGCTAGTACTTCCAGTCTAATCCTACTATATCTGGGTAGTAGAAATCCAAGTGACCACTGCTTGATCTGCCCCTTTGCTAGCATTTAGTAGTTATCTTGGTGTTTTGTGGCCTGAATATATTTGGCCTATTTTTACTCTGCTACAGATACTTTTCTTGCCCAGCAAAAAGTTTGCCAGTATTTTAAAATGTCAGATCTTGTATTTAATTCTACTGCTGTTCTGGTCCTTTGACCTTGGTCCACATCCCCTTCCTAGGGTTGCAAGGGAGTGACTGGTCCAAAGTCACCATGCTAGAACTTGGGCGGGACTAAAACTCAAGTTTAATCTCCACTCCCGATTCCAATGCCTTTAACCACTCCACCAGACTGGCTTCTACAACTGCTGTTCCTTCAATGCTTGTTGTTTCCTGTTAAATCACATATCTCTATCTCGAAGAGCTTACAGCTATGAAGATTATCAGGATGATGGTGTAGCATTTCCTGCAGATTATGTGGATATTTACTGGAAGTGCATTTCTGTTGCCCAGGCTTATACTCATTGGAACATACCGTGTTTCTCCAACAATACGGCCTCCACCAATAGGAAGGCCCAGCATGATTTCTAGGCATGAGGTGAAATTAAGCCCCGCCCCCTAAATTTAGGCCTATTAAAACCATGCGTTTCCCTGCCATTTCGTTAGAACGAAGTGAAGAGAAATGGGGGGGAAGGGCGGGGGGTGCGAGAAAACTTGCCTTTAGGAGTGCCCTGCGGGTAGCCTAGGCTACAATACCCTGATAGCCGATAGAAGCTCTCTTGAAGGCAGAGTCACCAGCCACTTTGATCGGCCGGTAGAAGTGGCCTCGGAGCGAGCGCACATGCACACTCCCCTTGCCACGAGGCCGCTTCTATCTGCCGATTGAAAGCTAGCTCCCTTGAGGACACAGTCCTCAGCTGCTTCGGGGCGATGCGTGGCTGCCCTTGTCCCCTCGCCTTTAGGGCAGTCTCCGGCAATTGGAGCTCCCCAAGTGCAGTCAAGAGTCACTTCGATCGGCCGGTAGAAGTGGCCTCGTGGCGAGGGGAGTGTGTGTGTGTGTGTGCGCGCGTTCGCCCCAGGCTGCTTCTACCCGCCGATCGAAGTGACTGTTGACCGCACTTGGGGAGCTCCAATCACCGGAAAGAGACTGCTCTAAAGTCTTTTGGTGGGCCGCTCTTGGTGGGGGAGGAAATTAAGTCACCCCCAAAAAGACAGCCTAGCCATTTTTTCGGGGGTCAAAAAGAAATAAGGCCCAGCCTTATTATGTGAGAAACACGGTATATATCCCTGATGTTGGAATTAGCCATGTTAGATGCACTACTAGGACGTCTGTCTGAATAAATCCTGCATTATAAATGCTTAGAATGGAACTATTTGGGGTTCACATCTTTTGAAAAGCTGCTGAAGATCTGTCAGTGTTGACCTTAAAGCTTAGATCAGGAGTCGCCAACCTTTTGGACCTCAAGGACCACTGAACTCATAATTTTAGATCCCAGGGACCACTAAAATGGTTCTGTGGGTGTGGCCTAATTTGTGGGTGTGGCTTGGTGGTCATGTGACTGGCTGGGCATGCTTGTAGGTAAATATTATAAATATTTATATAAATATTGAATTTTTTATAAACAAGAGCAACTTTTACCCAAAATCAGGCAAAGCATGCAGATTGAGTTGCTCATAGAATCACAGATACATTCAGAGATCTATCTATTTGCCACTGGCTAGCTCAGTCCCTCCAATTTGCTTGCAGTGAGTCTGCACTGAATTTGCTTGCAAGGAAACCTAAGGGAGGTTAGGCTGTGCTTAGCTGGAAAGCAAGAACTCCAACCATTTCCTGCTTCCTAGCTAATATAAATCTCCCAAGTACAGCAGAACAGATGATGGTCGGAAAAAGGAAAAATAGCAACTTAGCAGACAAGTTTGCCAGGTAAGGAGTGAGTGGGCAGGGAGGGTTCCCCCAGGCCATGTGGGCTGAGCAGCCATGTGTTTTGTGCAGCCTGGATTAATTGCTTTGGCGGGGTGCTCTGAGGATGAGATTTCTCTGCGGCCCACCCAAATTTTCTCATGGCCCACCAGTTGGGGACCGCTGGCTTAGATCAGATAACTATGAGAGAGAGCCAAATAAAAGTCTCCCTGTTTCATAGTGATTATACCACTAGTAGTAGATGTTAGAACAAACAAAAGTAATCATGTTTGTAAGAGTCCAAAGGCTCTTAACCAATATTTTTAAAAAAACATCATGGGCCAATTGAAACTTTGATCTGAGTTCTAAAGATGTAACCAGCATGTGCTCCGGTTCTCCAGAAATACTCTGCATGTATGTTTAGCCTTCCCTTTGCTCAGAGTGACAGACATGTGTGAGATAACATAATACAGCGGTAGGGCTAGAACTGGTTCAAGAATTACAGTTCTTGCATGCAATGTTTTCTGTTGCCTGATGGAAATTGTTTCTGACTTTTTTGTGGATTTCCTTTGCAAGGTGAAATGTTTCTATCCCCTCCCCAGTTAATTGCTAGCTCCAAGATGGGATGCTGGTAATGATTAGGTTTGTATTGGGGTGGGTGGAGGGGAGAGAATGGAAGGGATGGATTCAAATTATGGACTCTCAACTACCTAGTAGATGGAATCAAGAGCTGTTAATTAGCTCATTTTACAGAAGAGGAGATGATAGCCAGGAGAGAGAAAGCAGTGTGTCACACATTGTGATGTGCATGGGCAAGTGTCCTACCATGGCATGGTCTGCATGTTGTATGTTTTACTGCAAACTCAGGGGTTACACTCAATTTAAGTATTTTAACTCAGAATTTAGAACTCTTGATTTGTTCAGAAGCTAATGATTTGCGGGAGATTAGAAATTAGGGTGAAGTAACCCTATCCTAGGTTGATTGCATGGGTCACCGATGGGAAAAGTGGAGGAGTAATTTGAATTTTGTCTGAATAAATTGTAATATGATAGCCTGAACCAGGTTACAGAGTCAATATTTGTGTTCAAAGTTGGGTATATCAGCCATCTACATTAATTGTGAATTAGGAATTGATCCACATGTGTCTGATTACCATTTTACATATATATTCATAAAGGCACATCAGTTCCTGGTTCTTAACTGGGTAGTACTCTGACTTCCACTTCTGTCCAGTGAGATTCTTATGTGGTTAGCTGCTTGAGTTCTCTCAACCCTATTCCCCATCCTTCTCATGGGGTTGAGTGGGAGGTAGAAATCAGCAACAGACTGGGAGTAGGAAAGTCCAAGGGAACTGGAGATATTGGCAGGGTGAGAGGGGAGAACTAAATGAAAGATTAAAAGAAAGGCTCTTAACACTGGTTTAAAGGGCACCCAGCCCTGCCATGGAAAGTGTGAATGATGTGGTAGGGCAAGTCCTAGGGTAGAATTGGAAGGAAGGCAGGGACTGCCTGATGCTGGTTTGGTCTTTCTGATCTGCTGGGGTGTGTTCCTCCTTTGCTTCACTGGCATGCCCTAGATGGCATCAGGCCAGAGTTGGCTTTGTGCCCTCTTTCCCTCTATCTCCCCACCCCATCCCTGTGGCATAGACCCAACCCAGCACAGAAATCCTATCTCTGAAAGGACACATAAACTGAGGAGGGTAAGCTAGCTGTACCTCATTGGTCCTAAATGTTTTCCATCTGCATTTGCTACTGAAAAAAAACAACCATCATTAATTTTTGCTAAAGGCAACTTCATTTGAAAGTGCTTTGACTCATTTTCCGTTCATATTAAGTGGCCACTTCAAAGCAAAGGAGGAGAGGGATGCCACCGGAGAAATGGCAATATTTGGGGCATGTACTTTTTCTGGAATGATGTACACTGGACCTTTATTGTCCAGCCTGTCCTGGGAGATTATTCCCACCTCTCCTCTGATCAACAGGGCCAATGGCAGTTTTGGCTGGGGACGGTGGGAGTTATAGTTGGTCACAACTTAAAGGAAATGGTTGAGAATACTGGGAAAACTAGAGCAACGGGGACAGAGGGATTTGTCTTCTTCCATCTCCCAAGAGACCGTTTAGCTGTGACTGATCTGTCTATGTAGGAGGTCAGGAAAGGACTTTTCCCTGACCTCTGCTCCACTACTGGCCTCTCTTGACTTCAGCCTCTGACCTCTATTACCTTTCCTGCCTTCTTCATGTCAGATGTCTGAATAGGCTGGCTTCATCTTTAAGAGGCAGCTATGCCCACTAACCCAAACAAATTCCTTTGGACATGGTTGTGCCCTTTGGGCTTGCTTGCTCTCTTGTGCTCTTTGCCTTTCTCCCATGTCCACACAGAGGCTTTGTCTAGCAAGCTCAGATTCAGTTGTTCAATAGCACTACAACTTGGATTGCCTTCCAAAAGTTTCCTCCTCCAAGCCTGGGAATGTGGACTTGGAGTACTACAAAGCTGCCACTGAAAATCCACATCTCTCAGTCAAATATATCAGTATAGGGCAGAGGTCTCCAAACTTGGCATAGCTGGCTCTGGAGAATTATGAGAGTTGAAGTCCACAAGTCTTAAAGTTGCCAAATTTGGACACCCCTGGTATAGGCCCGCACCATCAGTGGTCTACATAGTTTTACAGAGTAATCATTGCTCCCTAGATGTTCCATTCTCTCCTAAAATATAACTTCCTTTTTGCCTCCTCACATAGGCTACCATGAGTCCACCTAACCTCCTCTTTAGTGCGCGCACACACACACACACACACACACCCCAATATTTCAGGTTGGGTTTGGTTGAGCACAGGGAAGAAGAAATTTTCCCTTTGCTCTGCCTGTGGGTTTGATCTGTTAATGGGAGAAACAGCCCTGGATACCGTGTCTGGGACTTGCCTCCCAAGGACATCCAAACCCAGAGTTAAATTGGATTTCGTTGTTACTTCCTTTTTCAAAATCCAGGTCACGATGAACACAGCTGCACATTGTGTCAAACTGTAATCCCCAACAACGATTGTGGGAAAACAAGATTTTAAAAAAGGGCAAATAAAGTAATGTCATCGTTTGGGGACTAGCATTACTTGCACATTATGAAAGGGTAGTTGAGGGACTGACCTGGAAACCGGACATTCATGGACAGCCCTGGCTCTCCTGTAACACGTTCTGCTTTCCGGTCTGTCCAGCTGCTTTGTCTTTTTAATTCCCTTTTTTTTTAGGCCGAGGGAGCTGAATTTCTTTTAGCGGCTGGGAGAAGCAAATGCTTACTAAATCCGGCCATTTATTTCTTAATTTTAGTTCAGTTCAATGCTACCTTTTTTTTTTTCTGTCATGGAAATCAAGTAGAATACATGTGAATTTAAAAATCAGAATAATCCAAAAATATTGGGAAATTTAAAAAAAGTACCCAGGGAAAAAAATGCAGGAAAATACATTTTTTCCCTCTCAGTTTCCTCCCTGCTTAGCTCTACTTATAGTTGCCATAAATCAGGGTTCACCTTTTATCACAATAGAAAAAACTTTGAAAAACCAAGATTGTACGCCTAGTATGTTTGCCATTTTCAGAGCACTGCACTTGTCCCCACTAGTATAAGAAGAGATCCAGCCTTTTCTCCTCCAGGAGGAACATGTCTTTGTATGTGTGTGCAATCTAGAATGCATGCTTAAGCTGGGAATGATGTGTTTTGAAGTCTTCACTACATCTGGAGGTCACAGGATTGGGGAAAGTTGCAGTAGCTTCTCAGGCTGTCTCCCTTCCTCCCTCCCTCCCTCTTTGGAAACTGACGGTGACCAGTGGGTGGTAAGAAAGGCTGAGAAAATGAAGGAGAAGGAAACTGATAGCATCTAAATGACTGGCCTGGTTAGTTGAGAATTAGCTGTGTTAGGAAGCTGACACAAATGTGACATTCAAATATTATGGTAGATTATATTTTCCCTACTTAAGCTAGTCCCAGCCTCTGAGTGCCAAAGGTTATGTTAAAAACAAGAGACCAGACTGTGTGCATATTTAAGGGAGATAATTTGGCCATTTGGCTAAGAATAAGCAATGGTTTTATTATGTATATTTCTATATTAATAATTGCTCCCAACACATGTATTGAGCCTCATGTTTTTGGAGGCAACTTGGATCTTCCTATTCATGAAGTAGATTCAGAAAACAGCAGAGCTAAAATGAATTTCCTTTATATTGGACCAGACCACTGGTGCATTTTAAATATGTGGAATCTACCTGCGAATAAACAACTTGGTACCTTCTGGAAGTTTTGTACTTCCAGAGGATACCACGTGGAAGTGTCCTACCTGCAAATGAATACTTCAGCTTCAATCATAACAATACAACAGCACACAATAGATACAAACTCAAGGTTAACTGCACCAAACTTGATTGCAGGAAATACAACTTCAGCAACAGAGTGGTCAATGTCTGGAATACTCTCCCTGACTCTGTGGTTTCTTCCCCAAACCCCAAAAACTTTAACCTTAAACTGTCTACTATTGACCTCACCCCTTTCCTAAGAGGTCTGTAGGGGGCATGCATAAGCACACCAACGTGCCTACCGTCCCTGTCCTATTGTTTCTTTTTTATTTTTCTTATATGTATCCATTTCATGTATTCATAACTATGTTTATTCTTATACCTGTATCTTGTAAGCGATTGACAAATCAAATCAATAAAATCAATCAATCAATCAGTAAATATTGACCATGGGGCTTTTGTGGCTAGTGATTAAAGGCACAAAGCTGGAAATCAGGAGACTGTGAGTTCTAGTCCTGCCTTAGCCATGAAAGGCAGCTTTGATGTTCTTGGACTTGTCACTCTCTCTCCGCCCAGCTCACTTCACAGAGTAGTTGTTGTGGGGAGAGGGGGAGGAGGAGAAGGAGGAGGAAGAAGTATAGGTAGTTTTTGACAACCACAACTGAGCCCAAAATTGCTGGGGTTGAAGAAGACAGTTTTCTTATCACAGAAATCCAGCTTGGTTGTTATTTGTGGGCGAAGTTCTGGAAATGCCAATACAGGTAGTCTTCAACTTATGGCCACAACTGAGCCAAAAATATTTATAGCTAAGTGAAACATTTGTTAAGTGAGTTTTGCTTCATTTTACTGACCACAGTTGTTAAGTAAATCACTGCAGATATTAAGCTAGTAACCCAGTTGTAAAGTGAATCTGGCTTTCCATTGATTTCACTTATCAGAAGGTAATCATATGAACCAAGGACACTGCAACTACCGGTATCTTAAATGTGAGCCAGTTGCCAAATGTCCAAAATTTGATCACATGACCATGGGAATGATACAACGGTTGTTGCATCATGAAAAATGGTCGTTTTTCAGTACCACTGTAACTTTGAACTGTAACTTTAAGACTTGTGGACTTCAATTCCCAGAAGTCTCCAGCCAGTTGGCTGGAGAATTCTGGGAGTTGGAAGTCCACAAGTTTTAAAGTTGTCAAGTTTGGAAACCCCTGCTTTGAATGGTTACTCAATGAAAGGTTGTAAGTTGAGGAGTACTTGTATGTTCACCACCTTGAGTAGTTTATAAAAAATAATAAAAGTTGGTTAAAAAAAACAACTAAAAACAGCCCCTCTGCCACTAAGCTACCACCTTCCGTATTCCTTTGCGACTCTGAAAATAATAAGTTGCGTTCCCCTTTCCCAGGAAAACATTCAGCTCTCTTTTACATGCCATTATTATCATCAAAGGCCTTGCAGGGGACCAGTGGCCTTTCCAGCAGGTTGCAGATTAACCAGTGCTGCTTAGCTTGAGCTATTGATTCACCCACTGGAGAACAGCGGTCCTCTTCAGAGAATGGCCATGGCCCCAGGCAGGCGCAACCCCACTGTCAGATTTATTTGGCTTCCTGACATGTGACTGAGGGGGCTCAGATTGTGGCAGGCAGTGATGGGGAGGAAGCCTTTTGGCTGGCTAAGCAGAAGCCACTCTGTTTATCAGCTCCTTTCCATGCTTGGTGAGCCCTTCTTATGATCTTATCTGCTTGCATACCCCTACCAGTGCCTTATGCCTCCAGACTGCCTTTAAAAGGGGAACTTGTTATAAAGTAAGCATTTAAAGGGAATATTTTGCCTCCGGATGTACGTTGGTGATGGGAAGGAATAAAAGTCAGTGGGATGCTTTCTCTGGTGTCTGGGGTTGCAAGGAAATAGTACCTGGGGCTGAGCAAACTCACCTGTACAAAGCAACACCTGTCCTTTGAGATGGCAGCAACCCGACTGGGCAGCTCATCTGATCACCAGCCCTTCATGCCTTCATATGCCATACCTGTGTGATCAGTGGTGCATCTCAAGTGCTTTACATGCCACACTTAATGACTTTACTCCCCCTTGTCTTTGGATGGTTGTGGGTATCCTTTTCCTTCCTTGCTCCCCACTTTCTCAGACAGCCTTTTCAGAATGACCAGCTGCTGCTGCCTCTGCATTCCTGATAGGTGAGAACAAAGGTTTTTAAAGTCCTTGTTGGTTTGTTTCAGCACATTCATCATGGCACATTTTTAAATTCCTGCGAATCGCAGCACCGTCATGACCACAGGGAGCGAATGGAATTTTTTTTTTTTACTATTTGAAATATTTGTAGCCTGGCCATTAGCTAAAGGACCTTGTTGGGAGGGTCACAATCAAAATTAGGTTACAAAGTAAAGTAGAACACCAGACAAAATATGTAACAAATTAAAGGCAAATCAGGGCTTTGTGACAGAGAAGTGCTTTTGAAGGAGAAAGAAGGGTTGGAGCCAGGGGTGGGATTCTACCGGTTCAGATCGGTTTGGATGAACCAGATGTTAACTTTGCATCTGGTTCCCTGAACCAGTATTTGAACCGACCAGCTGACCCCGTCCAGGAGTCTCCATGTAGCCCATTTTTTTATATAAAATGTTTTATTTTAAACAACAAACAGAAACAAACATTAAAAAACAACAACATTAAATAAAATCTTCTTTTCATTATGCAGTGTCAGTTGGTCCATATATCTTGTGCAATATATTAACAGTCATTTCATCCGATTTGAAATTGACATTCCAGTTATATGTAACTATTATCAATTCAATAGCATGTTGTTATCAAATCAATCAGACTGCTATCATCCATTTATCTCATTTTTGTGGCCCATTTTCAATGCAGGTAAATGCAGGGTTTTGCGCGGAGGCTCTGGGAGGGCCTTCCGGAAGTACTGGAACTCCGAAAACAGGCCTGTTTCCGGCTTCCAGAGGGCCTCCAGAGCCCAGGGGAGGCTGTTTTCACCTTCCCAAAGGCCTGAGGGAGACCCTTGGGAAGGCAAAAAAATGGCCCTCTTGGAAGTCCCAGTAGGCCATGCCCACCATGGCTACGCCCACCCAGCAACTGGGCAGCGAACCGGTTGCTGGGATTTTTGAATCCAACCCCTGGTTTGAGCAAACATGGGCAGTATCCCTGGGTGTTCCAGCAAATGAAATGTATCTTTTTCTGGGATAGTGTTACAGCTACAAACACAATCCAGAAAAAGACACAGCTGTTTTATGGAGTGTATTAAAAGAGTAACCCCACCCCCACGCCCAAAGCATCTTATAAATTCAAAGCATTGCCCAGCCTTAACAACAATTGAAATGACCCTAATAGGGAAACCTTTCAGAAATAGAAGATTTTTCACTATGCGTGGAAGTATCCTAAATTAGTTTCCCCTCCCCCCCAAATATCATCTATGAAGCCCTAAGTGAGAATGAATTCCCTGATAAAATAAGTAAGGAGTTCCACCAGATTTTACAACACTAGTTGCTGACTGTAGTGTGATGCCCATGTCAAGACCTTTGACCTAGTGTTGTCCGAAGGCATTTCCACAGTTATGTGAGTCAGCATGACATCACGTAGCACTATTACCTTTCCACCAAAGTGGGACCTATTTATATTCTTGCATTTGCAGACTTTCAAACCTCTGGGTTATCAGGAGCTGAGCCAAGGACCAGAACTCACCCTGTCTCCTGGTACCTGGGCTGCCAATTTCCCAGCTGACAAGCTCAGTGTCTTAAATGCTGAGCAACCAGAAGCCCAATAAAATCAGTGGCAGGTCAAAAGTGCCCCTAATTTCTCCAAGAGCTGTTAGATGCAAAGAGTGAGAATGAAGATACCTTCCCCCACATTCAGCAAGCCCGAGATCTGTGATGGTGAACCTATGGCAAGCGTGCCACAGGTGGCACGCAGAGCCATTGGGGCTGGCACGCAAGCCGCAGGCAAACTTACTTCACTGCATACACGCGTGCCTCACAGCTGGTTTGAGGCCTTTTTCAGTCTCCCAGAGGTTTGAAAAAAGCCTCTGCAGGCCGCATAGGCCTGTTTCATCACTTCCTGTAATACTGTAAGTGATGAAACAGGCCTATTATTTGGCCTGCAAAGCCTGAAGAGGCTTTTTTTCAAGCCTCTGGGAGGCTGAAAAAGGCCTCAAACTGGCCAAAAATCAGCTGTGAGGCACGGTTGTAGGTAAGGGGGTGGTGGGGGCAGTGGCATGGGGGGGTGTGAAGGGACATGGGATTGCGCGCACATGCACAGGGGGTGGGGGGGGCATGCATTGCCTTCTGGGTGCTGGCACGCAAGTGCGCACAATTTTTGGCACAGGAGCCCAAAAAGGTTAGCCACCATTGCCCTAGATGAAACACAGAGAAAATTTTCCAATCCTTTGCAAAATAAAGATATATTTTGCTGGAAGTTTAATAACAACCACTTTAGGTTTGCATGTTGCAAATCATACAATAGCAAAGTAACAGTTGCTTCCTGATGATGCCCCATGGGCACATACTGGCTTGTCTCTTGAATATAGTTTCCATCTATTGGTACCCATCCATTGTAGGCATGTAGTTTCCATTCATGTCTTAATGGAATTCTTTAGCAAGAATTGATTCAACTAGTCTATAAAACATAAGTTAACCTATCACAAATCATGTATACTCTCCTTGGTTGGAAGCAGGAAGGTGTCTAAGTGCCCTTTGTATGGATGATATCAGTAATCAAGAGCAATGGATCTAACAAGGATGCAGAGAAGTTCTTAGCCCTTGCTGTACACAGGCAACATGTAACAAGCAGAAATAGAAAGGTGTGTACCCTGTGTTTTTATGGGACCACCATAATGTGGGGATAGGTTTGTGGACGTGGAATGAAGTTCTTGAAAGTAGAAAGCTGAAACCCCAAAGCTTTACTTTGAGTTGGCACCACTATCCCTAAAAATAAATTCATTGCTTTCCCCACATCTTTCAAAAGTCAGGATAGGATACAGCATGTAAAATGATCGCATGGTGGTTTCTGGAAGCGATTTTTCACAGCGAGTTAGATCACGAGATGTTGGCTTATTCACTCAGAACACTGGCTCTGAAAGTATTGGAGTCTGGTTTTATCACCTCTCTCTTTGGCCTCCTAATCACTAAGCATCATTCACATGTTCCCATTTGAGACCAGGACACGGCTACTGTTTTGTAGCATTCCCATTTCCTCCTAAGTAAGATTCCTTTTTCTGAGCTGGAACAGGATTGAATGGCTTCCTCGGGAAGCAGGATTCTCAGCTAACCACCACCCTCCCCCCAAAAACCTCTCCAAATTGTAGTCCCAACATTTCATGGAGATACCAGTTTGGAGAAGGTTGGGCATGTGAGTATGAGTTTGGGCCAAAAGGGGTCCCAAGAAAGGTGGAAGATTATAGCAAGTATATATAGCTAGCTATATAGCTATATAACTTCTGGATGGTTAGCAACCACAATTAACTACTTTGAAAAGACTGATAAGTGTGGGGGACAAAGGGATGGTGGTGAGCAGAAGGGAAGATGTCAGAATCTAGGAATTGTCCTTCACTCAGATAAAGAGTGGATTAACAAAAGAAGATTCTGTAGTTTGGTGGAAAAAAACAATGGCAGATGCTTCCGTATCATTGTCAAGAGAACTACATGAATGTGAAATCTCCAGGAGTCAAGCTTGACTTAAGCAGACATTACTTTTCTAATGTCATTTTTGGGCTTGTCGATATAATTTTGGTGCCTTTCCTCCCTCAGAATGGAAACTGCAGTGTTAATTCTTTGCCATTGTGATTGTCAGCAATCACTGGGTTAGCTCCAGAAGGAGCAGAGATCATGCTTCCTGGAGTCATCTAAAGTGGACCATGTTTATTTGCCACATACATTTCTGTTGTGCCTCTGTGCCAAAGAATACAAGAGGATGGGTAGGATTCTCCTTCATTCTTCTTTGTCTTCGTACCACCTCTACATGAGTAGTTGTTGTTTCCTATTTTGCTTTGTCTATATTTTTTTTTTCCTCAACATGCATAAACAACAACTAGTAACATGTAGTGAGTATCTTAATAATAAGAAACCAGCTTAAGACAGAAGCCTTTGTTGTACAACAGATACTTTGCTCTGATTTGCAGCTGTTACTTAATGTACAACTTTGTCTGTAAAAGCAAATAATCTTAAGTTTACAGTATTAACATCAATAATTTAAATCATAGTTAATGCTGACATAATACCTCTTTAAATCCTTAATCTTATGTAAAGATTAAACAATGGCAATAATTCCTAGTCAACACTTTGAAATATCAGTGTATCAAAGTAATGTATTGTATTAGGTATGTCTTATAACAATATAACACTTTTTTTTAAAGGGTAACTGAACATAGAGATGATGACTATTGAAATACCACTCAAACAGTTTCTTGGCTAAATGGGATCCTGAATCAGGGTTTCTCTGTTTCAAATGGGGATCTCTAACCACTAATCTACACCGGTATGAACTTTTACACTGAAATGCTGAGCCTGGCACTCCTTTGTTTTGAAGGCAAATTGAAGGCAAAAGGAGAAGGGGGTGGGAGATGATGAGATGGTTAGATAGTGTCAGTGATTCAGTGAAGATGAGTTTGGGCAGACTTCGGCAGACATTGGCCTACAGGTTGCCTGGCATGCTATGGTCCGTGCGGGTGGCAAAGAGTTGAATATGATTTAGTGACTGGGCAACAACTCAGGATTATACAGAACTAGACACATTAGCAAAAACATTGCTACTACCTTTTTCTTAAACTAAATATAGCTTGGCTTTTTATCTTCAAGCTTCTGAGAAATGTGTCCACAAAGTTAATTTTATTTTATGCATTAAACATTTCCCTAGTTCATCTGACAGTTTTTCTGATCACAGAAGTCTTTACTCATTGAAACTAGAAGCAGACTACATCTCTCCCAGGGGCAGGTCGAAGGATTGAGTTTTGTGTGGACAGTGGATGGGATTAAGTTTTTCTCTATTTGAACTCCAAAATCTCAAAGGGACTCCATGAGTCTGAAGAGAAGTTAAATGCCCCAAAGCAATAAAAAAATTGAATCTGTAAACCAAGTATTATCTCTGTTATGACAAAATATAAATTCCATAGATGTTCATTGGCATACCAACTTAATCCTTCTCTTTGAAATCCATCCTAGGCTAATATCTTCTGTTATTTCTAGAATATTGTATGTTTGTATTTTGGCATGTCTGCAGTAGAATTCAACATGGAAGGTACTGTATTGCCAACAAATGCCTCTCCATATGATACGGGAGGCAGGGGCTAAGTTACTGGACCCCAGTACAAAACAAATATAAAAGCAACATGGATCATATTTGTGATAACATCTTCTGTTCTTACATACTTGAGATTATATTCTGCATAATCATCATGGTTTTGAACATACTGCCATGTTTTACCAAGGATGTATAAGATCAGTAAACCAATCCTCTTAAGGCGGCCTTAAGATTGTACAGTTTGTATGCTTTCCTGTTATGATCAGGAAGGCAATTTTTCTGTTGAAAAGGAAACAGTGGCCTATTTTTGCAATAGGGGAACTGAACTTTCAGAAACCTTATGAATCTTTCTCTTAAAAAACAAAAACCTTGCATAGTGTCTAGAAAAAGACAGAGCTCACACAGAGGCTGATGTGTTTTTAACTCTGTCAGTGTATGTTACTATGCAGCAGTAGTGGGCAACCGGTGCCATCTGCCCCACAACCCATTGATCATTTGATGGTCTAGGGATCTAGCTTCACTGGGATGAAGGAGTGTGACCCAAGACCACAACCTTCTGTGGATTGGGGAGATATCAAGATGAAAGAAGCACCATGCCAATGTGATGCAAGGTCCTCTGCCTTTTGCATGCACCATTGAACATGCATGCATGAAAGGGGAGGAGTTTGCGCCATGGCACTGCTTTTAGCATTTTAATGACACCTGGAGATCTGGTGGATGCTATGACATCCCTTTTTCTCCAAGAAAATAATTCATTATTTGTCATTAAGTCATTACATTCTTGTGGACAGAAGGGAATGGCAATGCTGCTATTTTGTCCTCCTTCACTTGGAGGTCAAAGGCGGTCCCAGTGAGATCTGTGCAATATTTCAGACCCCCAAATTAAAACAAACTTAGATGGGGTGTCACTCCAGTAGTATTTGTCTATTCCTTCTTCTATCTAATCAGTGTTTTCCTGAAATTGTACTATGGAGAGCAGCTGTGCAATCCTGGGAAAAGGTGCTGCTGATTGCAGGTAGAGGCTGTGCAAACCTCCTTGGGTGTCCTAAAGCACTTTTTGCTCTTTGAATTCAAAGTGGTAGACAGAGCCTTCTGGACTACTCTCTGATCTCTTGTTTTATAAGCCGTTCTTAAGTGGAAGATTGTTCAGGTCTGCAGTTACTGGCAAGGGTTTTAATTGCCAATGCTGTCCACCCAGAAGTGTCTGTCAGGAGCGTGGAGCTACATATTTCCTACCCACATCAAATAATGCAGGATAGGCAACCGGGTGCTTTTCCTAGAGGTAGCCACATTTGGTTTGCAGTCCTGAAGTTCCTGCTCATTTGCCACTCTGGTTTTCCTATCTAAGGACTCGTAGTCTGAAATACCTGCAAATAGCCATTTTGCTTTGAAAGTGCTTACATACTGATTTTCACTAAACTTGAGTCCTGTAATGGGGACAGTGGGAATTGCAATGTATGCAATATCTGGAGACCAGGCTGAGAAAAATGGTGGATATGTCCTGATACTTCAGACTTCTCTTTAAGAGCCCTGTTAGATTATAGCAGGAACCTATCATTTAGTTGAATGTCCTGCTCTCCCACATCGTCTAAGTCAGGGCTGTCAAACTCTCAGCCTTTGGGCTGGATGCGTCACGCTGGCCACACCCATACTTGGTTTAGCGAAGGGGAAAAATTGTGATATGTCATGTGATGCTTCCATGAAGATGTGAGTTTGACACCCCTGGTCTAAGCAGATATCTGGAAAGCCTTCAGGTGTGCCCTTTTTCAGTTATTATTAATCTCAACCCAGAAACAGGTACTCAGAGGTATGGTTACTAGCTGTCATTTTTCAACAAGCTGTTCACAAAACAAAGTGAACATTTAATACTACAGGTGAGCAAAAACTCAGATTCCCAAAGGGGAAGAGCTATGAGTATCATCTCTCCATTCCATCAAATATGATATGAAGAGTAATAACCATCTCCAATTTGCTGCCCTCCCAGATGTGTTGGGATTAGAAGTCTTGGAAAGTAACCGTACTAGTTGGGAATTCAGAATATTGTTCCTCTATTTTAAGGATCATCCTGCTAGGGAAGACCAATGTAAATGTTATCATCCAGAAGAGTGAAATTTCCTAAGGAATCCAGCTGCTGCAGGAGCTTTCCTATATTTGGTTTCCATGTCATGATATCCATAACATCTTCCCTTGCATCCAGCTTACTGAGATGCTTAGTTGACTTTCTGTTGTGTGCATATACTATCTCTTGGATGTTTGCCTTCTGTCATAACAGAGTAGTTTATAAGAAGGAAGACCTTTGTTCCTCAACGCTGATGTTACCTTTTGACCCTCAGCTGTTCTGTGGAGTGTGCACCTGCATGTCCATCTGGAACCAAAGAGTGATGAATTCTGTTGTTTCCACTGCCTGTCTTGGTGCCAAGAAAATTAGTTGGAGCAGAAATAAGGCTCAGCAAACAGAGTAGATAAAGAACTCAGACATGACTGGTTCCATGGTGGTATTCGACCGGTTCTGTCCGGTTCTGGCAAGCCGGTAGGAGCGATGAGCAGCAGAGACTGAAGTAGTTCTCTCCTCTACTCTGCTGTTGGGCCCACTCACCCACCTGAGCTCCCATACTCACTTTTATCCACTGAATTTGAAGCGCAGCTGCTTTGCACAGCACAGAATAATGCTACGTGGCAGCTGCTGAAGCGGCTGGGATCATGCAGGCTTGCAGGAGGTGAGTTAGAACACCTCTGCGCCTGCGCAAAGTGTGCATTTGGCACACACATGCACACAAAGTATGTGCACATGCGCAAACCTCACCCACCAAGCCACGTCCACCAAACCAGTGGCAACAATATTTGAATCCCACCACTGGACAGGTTGTCCTGTTTACTTATAGGAAGGTTAACATTGTCTGGTTGATGAGTTGGAGAAGGGAAAAATGAAGTCTACCTTTGGATCCCATTCTCAGTGCTCTGAAGTATGGTCAGACTGGTATGCTGGTACCAGTGCTGAATTAGGAGTAGAATAGGATATGCTGAAAGGGACCTTGGAGAACCTATACCAATTTAGATAAGTGACTGTCTAGAGAGGGGTCGTCAACCTTTTGGACCTCAGGGACCACCAAACTCATAATTTTAGATCCCAGGGACCACTAACTGATTCTGTGGGCATGGCCTAATTTGTGGGTGTGGCTTGATGGTCATCTGGCTGGCTGGGCATGGCTTGTATGTAAATAATATAAATATTTATATAAATATTGAATTTTTTATGAAAAAAGAGCAACTTTTACCCAAAATCAGGCAAAGCAGGCAGGCAGATTGAGTTGCTCACAGAATCACAGATTCATTCAGAGATCTATCTATCTGCCATTGGCTAGCTCAGTCTGTCATGTAAAATTGGCTTGCAAGCAAACTCACAAAATTAACTCACCACACACCATGTATGTAAATATTGAATTTTTTATTTTAAAAAAAGAGCAACTTTTACCCAAAATCATGCAAAGCAGGTAGATTGAGTTGCTCACAGAATCATTCAATGATCTATCTATCTGCCATCAGCTAGCTCAGTCTCTAAAATTTGCGTGCCGAGAGTTTGCACTGAATTTGCTTGCAAGCAAACCTTCAGTCCTAAGGGAGGTTCGGTTGTGCTGAGCTGAAGATCTAAAGACTAGCTAGAAAGCAAAAAATCCAACCATTTCCTGCTTCCTAGCTAATCTAAATTTCCCGGCACAACAGAACAGACGATGGTCGGAAAAAGGAAAAATAGCAACTTAGCAGACAAGTTTGCTGGGTAAGGAGTAAGTGGGCAGGGAGGGTTTCCGCAAGCCATGTGGGCTGAACAGCCTTGTGTTTCTGTGCAGACTGGATTAATTGCTTTGGGGGGGGGTGTTCTGGGGGTGAGATTTCTCTGCGGCCCACCCAAATTTTCTCACGGCCCACCAGTTGACGACTGCTGGTCTCGACTCTTCTTAAAAACGTCCAGTGAAACTGTTACAAAATTTCTCCCTAATTCCAGGCTGCTTCTCTCTTTGATAAGTTCTCAACCATTGTCCTACCCACTGGTGCTTTGGAGAATAATTTTACCCTTTCTTATTTGTGGCAGCCCCTCAAATACTGGAATACTACTATGTCACCCTTAATTCTTCTTTTCTTTAGACTAGCTAAACCAAATCCAGCAGCTGTTCATCATATGTTTTAGTCTCAAACCCTTTCATCATTTTAGTTGCTCTTCTCTGAACTTTTTCCACTGAAATTAAATCTTGGTTCCTACTTTGATATGGGTGAGAGCTCCGACTTATCTTACTGTATCTAGAAGAGCATACTTCATTATCTCACTTCCCCCAGATCTTATACTTCAATTATTAATATAGATTGCATGTCCAAACATGATGTTTTGTATTACTAAACTCTTTTCTTAAGAAAGGTTTCCTTAAAAGTAAATTACGTTAGTACACAGCCTTTAGCAACATTCTAACTCATTATTAATTGACTGATAAAAGTATTTTTTGCATTCTGTGGAGAAGAATTCTTTTGTTGTTGTGTTATCTTTAGCATTGCTGGGGGAGGAAACTTTGGGAGATGGCATTCCTGCTACACTCTGCATGATGAATGAGAAATTCTTCACCCGAGCTAAGTCCAGATTGGGAACATTTCCATGGTCACAGCTACTGATTGTGCCATTCAATGGCGGAAGGTCTTGGTTTTTGAGATCGGGTTCAATCTGGTAGTTCTGCCTAAGAAACTCTGTAGGACTTCTCCAGGTGTTAATGTTTGCAAGCCAGACCACAATTGCAGAAGAAATCAAACTCCATTTAAGAATCCTACAGAACATTTGCATCCAAGTTTCTTTGTTCAATTTCATGTATCCTGCTACATGGATTTTGAGCTGGAAAGAGTGTACTACATGGAAATACATGGCAAAGGACAGAAACTAATTAAGGAGAGAAGCAACCTAGAACTAAGGGCTAGGTCACATCGCCCGACGGATGCAAAACGTATGTAAAAGGACACAGCGGACGGCCAAAAATCCGGGGGTGGCTCCATCCGTTCTTATCCGCTCTCAAAAGGGGCAAAAATTTGCATAAAGAGAACGGAAAAGAACGAACGGGGGGAGGACGTAGCGCGGATGTAAAACGGATACTCAACAGAATCCTAGCGGATGGAAGTGGATGGCACGTCCTCAGGGCTTCCGGGAGAGCATAGCAAAGCGGACGCGTAGCAGAAAGAGTGGATGCGTAGCGGATGCAGAGCGGATGCGTAGTGGATGACTCGGGTGCGTAGCTGCATCCGCTTTCATCCTTTCTATGTCTGTGCTACTAACGCTGTGTGTCTGTTCCGCGTCCGTTTCGCTTCCTCCCTGTGTCCGTTTTCTGCTGGAGCGGATTTGAGTTGTGCGGATGCGCAGCGGATGCCTAGCGGATATAGCAGACGCGTAACGGATGACGACGGACGTCTAACGGATGTTTCCCATATGCATAGCGGATGTATAACGGACGCGTTGGATACTTCATCCGCTCAAAAAGTTTTGTGCAGCTCAAAACTTTTTGAGCGGATGAAATCACAGTAGACGGATGCTGGACGGATAGAGAGTATGAATCACGGATGCAGTGAGTACACAACAGATGCATCACGTTTTCCAACGGATGGCAAGCGTTTTTCTCCGTTTTACATCCTCTTTGCATCCGTTGGTGCAGTGTGACATGGGCAGAACTTTCCTGACAGTTAGAACAATTAATCAGTGGAACAACTTGCCTCCAGAAATTGTGGATGCTCCAACACTGGAAGTTTTTAAGAAGAGATTAGACAACCATTTGTCTGAAATGGTGTAGGTCTTATTGCCTGAGGAGGGGGTGGGACTCGAAGACCCCCAAGATGTTCCTTCCAGCTCTGTTATTCTGAGATTTGATTTGCTCCGTGGGTAAAGCTATGCTTTCATATCATTGATACATTTTGCTCTTGGGTGCAAAATTATTTTTGAAGGGGAATTCGCTCCTCTTTTTCGGTTTCCGCTTTTCATTGTAGTTTCTCTTCATCCCAGATCTATAATTCTTAAGATTCTCAGAGGTATGAGGTTTTCTGTCAAAGTTTAAAGACAGGCTGGGAGCCTTTGCACATTTATCTCAGTAACATATGCCTTGGTTAGTATTTGACTGCCGGCTCCCCACAGAGATTGAAACAGGAGATGGTTTGAGCTCCCACAGATAACTGTTAGCATCCAATGCATCTGGCAGGTTTACAGGAAGGAGGCTGCCGAGGCGGAGTTTCTCCTTACTATCCTGCCTGTCCTCTCTGTTTGCCTACTATGGGACTTCCTTGGTCACTATGGAGTATTTTATTTTAAGCTCTTTCCCAGGCCTGTGGGCCCCAAGAGGGGTGGGTTCACTGCCTGCTTGCAGCTGCTGAACCGTACACCTGACTGACTGCACAAGGATCCTTTGTCCTGCATCAGGGAAGGGTGTGTGTGTGTGTGTGTGTGTGTGTGTGTGTGTGTAGGGGGTGGAAAGGGTAGTTTGAAGGGAAATATAGAGGTAGTTAGAATTTGGGGAGCTAAGGAGGAAAAGGAGACTGGAGTGAAATGTGCCTCCATTTTACAGAACCTGTTTCTCCCATACAATCCAAAGATACTAATCAATCTGTAGGTATTCTAAAAGAAAGCGACCTGTCTGTCAGTTCTCACCTAGGCGAAGTACACTGCAATGTACTAAGAGGGAGGGCAAGAAATCTCCCTGTGGAGCTCTATGCTAATAACAACTGTATGGATTTAATAGTCCTGAGGCCTCCTGAGGTCTCTTGTTAGCAAACCAGAGCAGAGACTGTAATACCACTGCACAAAAACAATTCCTTGGCAGAAGATCTAGTACTTAGAATGGCTTTAGTTCAGTTTGGGTGCAGGCTTAGAAAGGTAGCTTCACAAAGGAGTTATCATTAAACTGGAAGGTAAGCCACTTTGGCCCATCATTCAGCCCGCTTTGCCCACATCCCTATTTGGAAGGGATTGGGTAGGAGTCAGTAAAGGTACTGAGAAAAAGGAGTCTGCCTGGTCTGTCTTGAACTGTCTCTTCAAGAATGAGATCTCAGCCACTGGTTCCAGCTGATTGCCTCATTAGATGGTGTCCAGCATTCCCACCTTGACTTTTTCAAGGATGACTCACAAGAAGCGATCTCCCTTTTTACTCATTCCTCAGATTATTATCCCTTGTTGGAAAAAAAGAAGGGGGAGGGAGAGATCATTGAATGAGGGATATTGATCAGATGATACAAGAGGGCGTGGATATCAAATTGCCAAGGGATGGGAAATGCAGTGTTGCTTGCCTCCATTCCCTCTGCCTTGTTCAGCAGATGCTTAGACCAGATCCTGACCAAGCGGTTGTAGAAGGCACCTTGTCCTAATCCAATTTCCTGTCCCAAGGTTCAACCTTCAACAAAAAAATATTCCTTCCAGTTCAACACTACAACACATTCTTGGTTCAAAGTGAACTCAGCAAATCGACCCATTTTTCTTCATACATGCTTCTGGTTTTCCAAAGCTTGGGAGAAGATTACCTGTTAATCAGAGTACTGAAGCAGACATTATTTTTCTACCTTTTAAACCCAGGCTTCTCATCAGGTGTACTAGAAACCTTTTCTGCCTATTTAAGTGAAAACCATAATATTCTGAACAAAAGTTTATTATATCTGTGGTAGTAAGGAGTAGCTCTCTTAAGGACAAGGGTCCTAATCAAAGACCAAATTGCTTTTCTTCGTTTCTGTTGTATTTTGTGGACAGCCAAATCCTATTGTTTTAAAAAAGTATCACTCTTGAAAATGCACATTTATTTGTATTCACCTATTTCAGTTATTGTCACCTTTTCCCTAATAATGATTCCGGGGTGAGGGGGAAGGAGAACGAATAAAAATGCATCCAAAAGAAAGCTGTTGAGAAACAAAGAGGTATTACATGTTTAGCTTCTCATTTTTACTTTAAAGAGGAAGGGATTAAAAGGGGGTAAGGATGAGTTGTCTGAAAAAAACGTTTTATTCTCCAGGAAAGGTGTGCCCCAAAAGATACCTTTCTATTCTTTTCTCCATGTTGCTCAGCATCTGCAGCTACTAGTTCAGTTTTATCTAATGGTTGGGCTGGCCCTAATTGGCATCACTCAGTCTGAGGTCCCTGGTACTCTGCACTGGCGTGCATAGAAAACTCACACTGTCACTAGCAGATGAGTTTGCTGGAAATAATATTGCAAGAAAAAGAAGACAAAGAAGTTTGCTTTGCCTTATTGTAGTGAGTTTCTGGATTGGCCTCCCCTACTTATTCTTGTCTCTCTCTCTCTCTTTTTTTTTTTTTTCTTTCAGTGGTAGCATCCTTGTTGGGGCACCCAAGGCTGAAACAGGCCAGTCAGAAGTTACGCAAGGAGGTGTGGTTTTCTATTGTCCCTGGCATCTTGGCAACAACAGCTGCACAACCATTGAATTTGATAGCAGCCAAGGTAAGCTGGGTCAATCTCAGGGAGGAAGGCCAGATTTCTTTTTCTTCTAAGTTTGCAGTTGGATGTCCTAGAGCCTTTGATGTAGCTCACATTCCACTCAGACTCATTTTCTTCCTTTTGCTGTTTTAGATCATATTTATCAGTGTGGTTTTCCTACATCAACAGATTTTGCTGAAGTACAAATTCAGGCATCCTGAGTTGATAGCGAGGAATGCCAGGCATTGTAGTTTTGCAAAAAAACAACAACAACAACAAAAAACTGAGTTATCATCAGTGTGTATTTCTAGGGGAATAGCCTGGCAAAGCTTGGCCGTATAAGATTTGTTGGGAAAACCAAGGAAACGTTTAGTCGTCTGTCATCTTTAGCCAGCTTTTGCTGCTACTATCTCTAAGCTGGAATGAAGCCCCTAGCAAGTCTGCCAGCGAGATAGACTTAAAATATAATTGGATGCCAATGTTGACTGCCAAGCCCATTAAGTTGATGCGCACTCAGCACTCATTGTCATTTATAAGATGCAGACCCTATTTCTCTATCATTGACTATTTGAGTAATGTCTGCATTCAATTTGATCGTGCAAGCATTAGAATAGAATAGAATAACAGAGTTGTAAGGGACCTTGTAGGACTTCTAGCGCACCCCCCTGCCTAGGCAGGAAACCATATACCATTTCAGACATGGTATTTTGCCCATTTGTCCATTAATTGTTCTACATTGGCCTTCCGAGGGATTTCTGGCTGGGAGAAGGTGTGCAAGAAGTTTGGTCTGTGGTAAAACCTCAGTGAAATTTTGGATGTTCAACTGATTGCCACTTCAGAGTCTAATGCCGGATTCACTAAGTATGCATTCAACGAAAATCCTCAGCCTGTCCTAACCTGATACTTCTTCTGATGTATTTAAAGTACAACTCCCAGCATCCCCAGATACAATTCTAGTGCTATACATTTGGAAGGCAACAAGCCATTGGTAGTTGCTATCAATTCTTTTTCTCCAAGTGGTCCTTTTTATTGGTTTATAATATAAAATATAAAAATACCGAAATGGGGAAAATAGGTGAGGGAAAAGGAAAGGGAAAAGTGTAGAAAAGAAAGAAAAGGTGTTGACTTCCGACTCCCTTTGGTGCAGTAGAATAAGACCGTAACTTCAAACCTCAACTTTTTTACTTTGACATAATAGTATAATTCTCTCAATTCTTTTTCTGTCTCAGCTGATTGAACTATCAGTTGCAAACAGGAAACTCAGAGTGCTACCACTCTTCTTGCCTATCCGTGGTTGCTTAGCAGCAAAGGACCACCCTTTTCCTTCCTAGGTAGCTTCATGTAATAAAAACAACAATAGCTACTGATTGGCCCTATTGAACTCAGAAGGGAGTGAAGTATTGTTGAATGTCAGGATCCTGATTTTTGCCCTAATTGACTTTACAGCCTTAAGCGAGAGATAAATTGGGTGGAATTGTCAAGGAGGGGGATCAAATTCCTATTTGTACATAAGGATCCCCCTTATTGTTCAAAAGCAAGAAATAAAATCAGAGAGTTTTTATATATGGTGCTTCACCCATCATATTGAAGGGAGAAAGTGGTATCTGTTGATATTCACCTTGTTTGATACAAAAACGTAAGAATGTACAGGTGGCCTTCAAGTTATGATCATTCATTTAATGATGGTTCAAAGTTACAGTTGCTTTGGAAAAATGATGGTTCAAAGTTACAACCATCACATTACCCTTGCAATCATGTGATTGCAATTTGGGCATTGGCAACTAGCTCATATTTATAAGGGTTGCAACGTCTCGTGGTCATAAGAATGCAGTACTGCAGGGCTAACTCACCGCTTACTGCCAGGAGTTCGATTCACACCCACTCAAGGTTGACTCAGCCTTTCATCCTTCTAAGGACCCAGTTTGTTGCGGGCAATAGGCTGACTCTGTAAGCTGCTTAGAGAGGGCTGTAAAGCACTGTGAAGCAGTATATAAGTCTAAGGGCTATTGCTATTGTGATCATGATTTGTAACTTTTCTCTACCAGCTTCCTGCAACCAAAGTCAGTTGGAGAAGCCAGATTCATTTAACAACCATGTGAATTGTTTAATGATCACAGTGATTCATTTCACAACAATAAATATGGTTGTAAAATCGGGGCCAATCACATGATGATTCGTTTTATGACCGTATTGCCTTAAAATGGAAATTCTGGTCCAAATTGTGGTCATAAGTTGAGGATTATCTGTATTACTTTACCTTTTAGCCAGAATGCTGTCATTCTTCAAATGAGATTTCTTTGGGGCAGGAAGAAATTATTTTAGGGGTTTGAAATTTGATTCTTTCTGTCATAAGGGACTGATTTAAATCTGATTTATAGATGCATAGATTGGTTTATAGACTAACTTTATAAACTTTAAGCAGTTGTAGAGACTAGTTTGTAGACTGAAATATATACATTTATAAAGTCATCCTAGTTTAGCAATGACAATTGGGACCTGCAATTTGGTCATTAAGTGAACTAGTCACTCAGTGAAACTGACTGGGCTTACCATATTATTTCAGCTTTCCTTTGCTTTACAGACCCGTGAAAGTCATAAATATAAAGATTTATCCTAAGGTTACTTTTTCATTGCCATAGGATCTGTGAACAATCGCTAAACAAGGCAGTTGCTAAATGAGGTTTAGATGTACTTTTAGATGTATAGATTGGTTTACAAACTGAAATCTATAAATTTATAGATGCATGATCTTTAAACCTGTAGATATATAGACTGATTATAGACTTATCTATAAATTTTGTAGAAGTATACACTGGTTTATAGACTTAATCTATAAACCAGTGGTGGGATTCAAATTTTTTTTGAAAAACAATTTTTTTCCCCCCAATGGTTCTATGGGCATGGCTTGGTGTGCGTGACAGGGGAAGGTTACTGCAAAATCCCATTCCTTCCCCACCCCACTAACCTGCTTTCCAGCTCCATTCTCCTGTGCAGGGCAACAAAAGAAGATCCAGCCGATCAGCTGGGACTCAGGAGGCAGATAATAGATGGGGTAGGGCCAGTCAGAGGTGGTATTTGCCAGTTCTCCGAACTACTTAAAATTTCCACTACCAGTTCTCCAGAACTGGTCAGAACCTGCTGAATAAACCTATAGATTTATAGTCTGAAATCTATCAATCAGGCCTGTCAAACTGGTGGCATGCGGGCCAGATATGTCACACAAGGCCTGGTTCCAGAAAAGCAGAAAAGTCACGATATGTCATGATATGTCATGTGACACGATCAAGTTTGACATCCATGCGATAAATCAATAGATTTATATCCTGTCTTTCCTTCAGGAAGTGGCATATAATTTTTCTTCCCACATTCCTCATGACAACAACTCTCTTGAGCTAGGTTGGACTGTGAGAGAATGACTGGTCCAAAGCCCCAGGAAGTTTCTGTGGCTGAGCCACTTTAACATACATGAACTTCAACTCCCAGAATTCAAGCTGGCTGGGGAATTCTGGGACTTAAAGACCACAACATCTTAAAATTGGTGAGATTGAGAAGATCTTTCCTATTGGATGTCAGGTCAATTTTAGTACCAAGGATAGTACAATCTGGAAAGGCAGATTATAATCCAGTGTCATATTTATTTATAAAAGTTCTTCTTGTCCGCCAGAAGTTTTTGTGGGTATTTATATGTATAGTATTCAGCTTTGTTCGGATATTTCCCCACGTCATTATACTTGTGCTTTTAAAGTTGTAGCAACGTTTCGGCAGAATCTCATCTGCCGTCATTAGGCTTCTGTATTGTGACTCACAGATGAACACAATACAGAAGCCTGTATTGGCAGATGAGATTCTGCTGAAACGTTGCTACAACTTTAAAAACATAACTATAATGACATGGGGAAATATCCGAACAAAGCTGAATACCATAATACATACATACATATTTTTTTTATAATTGAGCCTTTGTGGCGCAGTGGTTAGAGTGCAGTACTGCAAGCTACTTCTGCAGCCGGCTGCCTTCAATTTGGCAGTTCAAATCCCACCAGGCTCAAGGTTGACTCATCCTTCCATCCTTCCGAGGTGGGTAAAATGAAGACCCAAATTGTTGGGGGCCATAGGCTGACTCTGTAAACCGCTTAGAGAGGGCTGTAAAGCACTGTGAAGCGGTACATAAGTCTAAGGGCTATTGCTATTTGTGCCAAATCCCATTTTGCTTGTTGCTGCTGTCTGGCATAGACTTCCAAGATATTATAGCTCTGTCTCTGGAAGCCAAAGACTAGTTCAAATAGTTGCGCTGAAGAGTGACAGCTCCTTCCCATAGTTGAGATAATTAGGCTCATCCTTTTCTTTCAGGCCCACCTTAAAGGGATGTTGTAAGGATGAAATGGGAAAGGGGAGGATCAGTGTGCCACTCTGAGTTCAGGTTAAACATGGAACGTATGTAAGCTATAAGGCTGTGCAGTGCTTGAGATTTAAAGGCAAAATATTTGGTGCAGATGTGAGCTTCTGGTGACACCTTAAAATAACAAGTGTCTTCGCAGAATCCCTCTGCAGCTGTGGAAAGCAGCCGCCTGATCCCTGGAAAAGAGGCGGCTGCTTTACAGAGTTGCCGACAGAGGCTAGCTGGGCGCTCTGCGCATTCCAAACAATCATTTTCTTTTTGAATCCAAAATGCTGCATAGCGCGAGGAATAAAATAAGCGCTGAGATAATGCTCCGTCGGTGGCCTGTTTTCAATTTACACATGCTGAGACTTGCAGATTGCAGCCCCTGATGCATTCTGTGTAGCAGAGGAATTCTAGATTCCTCAAGCACGCAAATGCACACACACGCACACACTCTTGAAAAGCCTGGACTGCCTGAACTGGCACTGGGTTTCCCTGCCTTGGCATTGCTGCCTTAACGTGGACAGTCCCTGATGGAGATGGGCCAGAAATACAGAGATCAGATTTCAGCCAGACTGCAGAACAGATTGCTGCCTTGGGAAGCTGTGGAATCTGATTTTGGAAAACTGATTAGCCGGTAATATGTAAGAACCCCTCTATCTTGGAAGCAAAGCTCCTTTTGTATTATATATCAACTACCGTTCACAGTGTTGGAAGTAGACCTTTCATTTATTTAGGCTGATGTAATTTTGTGGCCGAATCACTCAAAATAAGGGGGGGAAACCAGAAGAAACAGAATAACTGGATTCTGGAATGGGTAAATATCAGTACTGTACAATAAGGCTGGTTTAAAAAATGAAATTTAAGAAATTTCCCGCCATGGTGTTGGCAGTGTTTGGAAGAGCACTTTCTTAAAATTTGGAGAAGTCCAACCTTTCTTAGCCTTTCGGAAAGCCCTTGGCTGTTCTTCCAAGCACTGTGGGAAGGATGCTAGGTGAGCATTATCTTTAGTGGGTTCTGGCACATTGTATACTGTGTATCTGTTTGCCAGTTTCTTTGTGGACTTTTAACATGTTATTAACTGGCCATATTGATTGTTTAAATAAACAAAATCCCAAGAATGAATGAGCATTTTAAACCTCCTCTATCATTTATACCTCCTCTATCAATCTAACATACCATATGAAGTGTTAATACCACTTTATAATGCCTTGGTAAGGCCACACTTGGAATACTGCATCCAATTCTGGTCGCCACAATGTAAAAAAGATGTGGAGACTCTAGTAATAATGCAGAGAAGAGCAACAAAGAGGATTAGGGGACTGAAGGCTAAAACATACAAAGAACGGTTGCTGGAATTGGGTATATGCAGTTTAATGAAAGTTTAATGAAAAGAAGGACTAGGGGTGACATGCTAGAAATATTCCAATATCTCAGGGGCTGCCACAAAGAAGAGGGAGTGAGACTATTCTCCAAAGCACCTCGAGGCAAGATAAGAAGCAATGGGTGGAAACTAATGAAGGAGAGAATCAACTTAGAACTAAGGAGAAATTTCCTGACAGTTAGAACAATTAATCAGTGGAACAACTTGCCTCCAGAAGCTGTGAATGCTCCAACACTGGAGGCTCTTAAGAAGAGATTGGAGAGTCATTTGCCTGAAATGGTACATAGGGTTTCCTACCCTGAGCAAGGGGGTTGGACGAGAAGACCTCCAAGGTCCCTTCCAATTCTGTTAATTGAGCCTCCCATAACCGATTAATAGGAGAAAACCTGACCTAATCATATAAACTTACACATTTATTAAACAAAAAATAACAACAAATAAATAAACCAAATCATCTACATGTGTTCGGACAAAGGGAAAACCAGAAAACATATTAGGTGAAGAGAAATGGTCTAATCAATGTTGAATTTAATATTTGCTAGATCTTTTTGCTGTCCCCACAGAACAAACGTGTGATGTCAACCGAGCCTGGGTTGAACAAATTACACAAAAATTCCCAACAGTCCAATAAGGCCATGGAATAATGGCCTAACATAAATGCTCTTAGCATAGAAGTTTTGATCTCATTTTTCATGATGACAGTTTTTGCATTTTTCTGCTGGAAAAAGTTTAGTAGGATACATGCTAATTTTCTATTCCATCGTTTCTTTACATAAGTCTGGTGAACTGACTTGATTGAGAGAGATCCTGAAAGGAATTGTATATAAACAGCAAATAAACCAACAAGCTGCATTAGATTGGCCCACTACAGATAATCCTCTACTTATCACCACATTTGGGTCAGACTTTCATTGTTAAACAAGGTGTTTTTTAAGGGAAGCATGCTTAATTTGGACCTTGTTGCCATGGTTGTTAAATGAATCAGTGCATTTGGTTAAATAAATCCGCTTCCCCCATTAACTTCACTCGTTGGAAACTATCTGGGAAGGTAGCAAAGGACAATCATATGACCCCAGGATGCTGCAACCATCATAAACACATGCCAGTTGTCAAACATACAGATTTTGATCACATGACTGTGGGGATGCTGCCATGGCCCAAAGCACAGGTAGTCCTTGGCTTACAACCACAATTGAGCCCAGTTTTTCTGTTGTTAAGTGAAATCTGTCAAGTGAGTTTTGCCCCATCTTATGCCACTGTGGTTAAGTGGATCACTGGAGTTGTTAAGTTAGCAACCCAGTTGTTAAGTGAATCTGGCTTCCCCATTGACTTCGCTTGTTGGAAGATCCCAAAAGAGGATCCCATGACCCCCCAGGAACCAGCAACGGTCATACATATGAACCAGTTCCCAGGCATCCAAATTTTGATTGCATGATGATAAGGATGCTGCAAAGGTTGTAATTTTGGAAAGCCGTCGTGTCACATTTTTCAGTGCTGTTGTAACCTTGAACATTCACGAAAACAAACTCTGTAAGTTGAGGATTACCTATAGAGGACTGGTCATAAGTTACTTTTTTCAGGGCTGTTGTAATTTCAAACTAAGCCAACGGTTGAACTTGAAAATCAAGGACTACCTGTAAGCATTCTGAGAAAGCAGGAATTGTAATCCTCTTCCCAACCCCTTGCTTCTCTTTCACTTTTGTAGTTTCTTCAGATATTTTTGACTTTTAGGGAATAAATCCCCTGTTGAATGTGCACAAGACACGTTTGGTGTGGTTGAGCTGTAGAATTCCAGCTGGCCACTAGATACCAGTAGAGAAATCATTTTCTCCATCTGTTTACTATTATCTAATGGTCACCCAGATTTTTGCAGGCCGGAAATGAGCTTGACTTATATATTTATGTCACAAGCAGCTACAACACATAGTAGAACGTGAGTGGGCAGGTTTGGGGCAGCTGTGGGCCACAAAAGTTTACTTTTATTGAAGCTTTTTTGATCTCTGAGGTTCACAGAGGACAGGTCTAGTAGTTCCACGATTCCTTAAGGGTGAGAACTGAGAAGGGATAGTTTGATCCTTTGGGGACACGTTTTAAGCGATGAAATAACTGCCTTATATAGAAACCTAAGAGACTTATTTTGTACCTTAAAACTAAAAAAAATCTAGGGGAGGAGAGTTCAAGACTAAGCTCTCTGCAAAGTGAAATTCTCCCCAAGTTTTCAAAGTAGGCCACAAATCTTAGTCATTTTGGCTCAGGATACTCTAAAGCAGAGGTCTCCAAACTTGGCAACTTTAAGACTTGTGGACTTCAACTCCCAGAATTCTTCAGTTGGCTTAAAGTTGCCACCTTAAAATTGGCAAGTCTTAAAGTTGCCAAATCTGGAGACCCCTGCTCCAAAGCATGGATGTCTGTCTAATCTTTTAGCTTGACTGGGCAATCTTGAACAAAGTCTTGAGCATTTTGGACTGCATATAAAATATATAATATAGTTAATGTACATAAATCACACGATAATATCAAACATTTATGACTTTGTGGGTCCATGGACCGCACATTGGACACAACTGCGGTAAAGAGTACAGTAATCCTTGACTTACAACCGTTCATTTGGTGACTGTTCAAATTCACAACAGCGCTGATAAAAAGTAACTTGTGACCATTTTTCACACTTATAACCATTGCAGCATCCCCACATCGTGATAAAATTCAGGTGCTTGACAACTGATTCATATTTATGACAATTGCAGTGCCCTGGATTCACATGATACCCGTTTATGACCTTCTGACAAGCAAAGTCAATGGGGAAGCCAGATTTACTTGGCAGTCGTGTTACTAACTTAACATCTGCAGTGATTCACTTAACATCTGTGGCAAGAAGGATCATAAAATGGGGCAAAATTCGGTTAACTCAGTTCTCAACAGAAATGTTGGGCTCAGTTGTGGTCATAAGTTGAGGACTACCTATTTAAATAAATTTGCTGGGAAGACTGCATATCCTTTCAAGACACAGATTAACCCCCTCTGTGGTAAGACAGGTCTTAAATCCCTTAGGATATTGGCTAGTTGTTGCATGAATCCTGGCAAAGCTTCAGTTTAGATACACCAAGGTCCAGAGCACAGTAACCAGTCAGTTTCATTCTGTGGTGCTGGGATTGTTCCTTTTTACTTAACCATAACCCCAAGCATCTGGATTGTAGAGCTGTCATGCCCATGTCAGAGTCTGAATCTGAGGAGGAAGACTAACAGCTGACAGGGAGTGGGAGAGAGACTCTGTTGGCTGTGGAGAAAACTGGGGAAGGGCAGAGCCCGGCTGGGCAGAGCAGGAAAGAGCTAGAACAAGGGAGAGGGAGTTCAGAGGAAGACACAGGCCCACTTCTTCTTCATCCTAGGGCATGCAGGGAGGAACAGAGAAGAGAGCAATGTGGGTTGTGTGGCTTATGGGGGAGGAAAGGGTCCTGATTCCCTTCATTAGCCACACCTGGGAATGAGAATTTAAAAGAGATGGATGCTGAGTGCAGCAGCTGCTGGGAACAAACGTAACTTTATCTTGTGTGTGGTTATCTGTGTTCCTGGGGTCCTCCCAACCGTATTGAGTTATTGCCGTGCCTTCTCATCTGAAATTCTTGTTCCTTCCCTGCTGGACTAATTACCTCATTTTGCCTTGATTGGACTTACAGTCACAGTTTTTGTTGATCACATTTTGGACTTGATTCTCTGCAGCCAAAGGCTGTTCCTGGGAGAGTTTTTCTCCAGCCAGAAGGTAACCAGGACACTGGGGACAAAGTTGGAGCTAATAAAGGGACTCCTACTGATTATCTGACTATGTTGCCTTTGTGCCATGCCCCGTTGGCTTTGATCTCCATTGACTGTAATACTTCCAATTTAATATCAATCAAGAATATTGTGGAAAACTAAAATGGCAGCTGTTGGCTTTTTTTATTAAAAAAAAAAAAAAAAGGGAGGGGGCACTGGGCCAGTGTCAGGGAGCCTCTACTGGGGCCTTGGCAGCTGTCCAGAGATGCAGGATGTGAATGTTAGATTAAGTCATTTTGCCCACCCTCTGGTCTCCTACACAGTTAGAGAGCAGGAATCCTGGAAAGGTTTCAAGAGGGTCTTGGAGTACTTTGGATCACAAGATGGAGAATGACAGCAATCGTAGATGTGAGGCAGTTCCAGAAGATTGTGGTGATGGGCTTCAGGGTGGAGATGGAGAGGGTTGTCTGCATTTTTGAAACTTCCTCCGTCATTGTTTGCCCTCTTTTGAGTCCTCTCTTCTCCTGCCAAAAGGAAACAATGGGAAATTGGGGTGGGGGGAGATGGAGAACAATATGGTATTATGACATTTTTTTTCTCTGTGTGTGAATAAACAGCGAAGGAATTTCTAGAATCCTGTTCAGAGCAGCTTTGTGGGATTTTTCAAATAGTAAACAATAAAAAGTTTTTGTGCTTGCCTTTCTTTTTTAAAAAAACTTTTCAGGCCACGGTGTCAATGGAATAAAGCAGGAGGATGGAAGTGAAGAGAATAATATAGAATGAAGCAGAATTTTTGGCAGGGGAGGAAGAGAAGTGGAAAGGTCTTTCCAGACCAGAAATAACTGGTAACCCTTTTTTTCAATTGCTTGCACCTGGCCTGCAGCAATTCACTGTGTTCACTCTCCAATGGGATTTTGTGTGAGAGGGAAAAAGACAACTTGGTGCCTTATTCCAAAACCCCAGGATGCATTGCTGTATTCTTCTGGATGGTTGCCTTGGTACTGAGCAGTGGGAATATTGGTGAACTTCTCTGATTCAGAGCTAGAGGGATGCATTTTCAAGTTTGGATTGAAACCAATGGCACCAATTATCAGGAAAATCGAGGTCATTGCTTAAAATTTCTAGGCCAAGGTTTTTGTAATTTTTGACAGCTGGGGTACCTCTTCAATTTCCCCCCCCCTTCCTGGTGCTAAATTAAAATTGGACAAGTGCCTTCTTGAAAACAATGTACTTTTAGAAAGTACTTATTAATAGAACTTCTGCTTGAATTGCTGATCAGGATATACAATATTTAGTCTTTGGAAGAAGCAATAAATCATGCAGGAAGACAACAGAAAACCTCTGGGTATTTCTGCACTGTTCAGCACAGAATGGTTTAGTATACCCAGATATGGCAGAATTTCTCAAAATGTAAGGAAGCAAAGACAAATCAGTAACTCATGCAGAAGTCTATCATAGGATACTAGGGTGGAGGCTGATTGCTTTGGTTTGGATATTGCATTGATTCTTTTTCAAGCCAGTAATTTTCTTGGGATAGAAGCAGGGGTGAGATTCTACCAGCTCACACCTATTCGCTAGAACTGGCTGTTAACATTCTAAGCAGTTCGGAGAACCGGTTGTTAGAAGAAATTACTGGCCTAATCCTGTAAGGAAGGCAGGAAGGAAACATTCTGGTGTTGCTTACAGAAACTGTCTATCCATTAACTCTTATTATATTCTTGGCATGACTAGATTTCCTGTCTCAGGAATGTCTCTGGAGTTTTTTCCCCTCTTTTGCTGGTACTTTACTTGTGTGGAGTAACCATTCAAAGTTACAATGGCACTGAAAAAAGTGACTTATGACCATTTTTCACACGTCTGTTGCAGCATCCCCACAGTCATGAGAGGCCAGGCGAGGAGATGCATGCCTCGATGTGAGTGATATTGAGTTGGCCATGCCCAGCCAATAACATGACCACAAGTCATGTTCACCCAGTCACATGCCCACCAAGCCATGCCCACCAACTAAGCCATGCCCACAGAACTGGTTGTAAAAAACTTTGAATCCCACCCCTGGATAGAAGGTGCTAGGCAGGGTCCCATCCCACCCCTGGATAGAAAGTGCTAGGCTGGATCCCAGGCCTCAGATACCATATATTGAACAAAAGCACAACAGAAACTGTAGTTCAAATGTTTTCCAACCCTATGTTGTATGAACTTAGCTAATCTGGATTATTCATTAACCTTCGCTAAGGAAAACGTAGTGCAATATTTAAAGTGTTGAGGTAATTCCCCGTTAGGAGAATGAGCGCATACAGGGAGACAAAGTGAGAGTAGTGAAGAATAATACACACACACAGCACACAGATACACTGTACAGTAAATGTAGGTTTTTACTTCCCATAATGTTTAAGCAAATTTCAAACACAGTCTAAGTCATTCACGGTTAAATCAGTCAGTTTTCAGTCCAGGGATAAATCAATAACAAAGTCCAGTGTAAAAAACAGTTCAGTAACAGACTTACATCAAATCCAAAAATAGCAGTCAATTAAGAGGAACGGCAATGCTTTCCAACAGAAGGAAACAGAGACTCACTCACACTCTCTTCTGAGACTAACCAACTCAGGTTTCTGGCTCCATCTTATGGCCGTTTGAGAAACCACATCCAATTACAGTTTTAGGATTCTCTTAAAGATACAAAAATGTCTATCCTGGTTTATATATTTCCAACCCAAATAACTGTTAGGTAACTTACATTCCTAACATAAAGCCTAACAACTTTTTCTTGTCTTGAGACTAAAACCTGTTTTTCTTTTTTCACCCTGGAGAAAAATTTTGTTACGGATACCGAAATATCTTAAAATGCATATTCAGGCCACGTTTATCCTTTTGTGTTGTTGCAGGATCCCGTTTAGAGGAACTCAATGGGACGCTAGAGCAAATGGAATTTAAATCTCTCCAATGGTTTGGAGCCACAGTGCGATCACACGGCAAATCCATCTTGGTAAGCGTTGGCTGCCACAAAGGATAATTGAGCAGGAGGTGTTGTGCAAATGATTGGAGCTCAGTCACAGACTCTGCTTGCTTGCTTGCTTCGGTCATTGAGATGCTTTAGATGGTAGATATGGGAACACAGGAATCTCTGATCCCAAGAGAGATGCTCCCAGGATGATTGAAGTTGTCACCACCACATTGTTGGCTGTTGTGCCATCAGCTGAAATCTGGGAGTGATGAAATCCAAAAATGAAGTATTTCTTCCTGTGTCTTGAGAATAAAAACCATGGTGCCGCTGCATTAATTTCTGGAGACATTTGCCCTTCTCACCCACTGTGTGTAAATAGTAGTCTTTTCATCTACAGGCTCATAGCAAGTTTATAATTGCAGTTATACATGCCCTTATCTTGGAGCAAAGATCGTCGACCAAACCTGGACTTAACTTCTTGGTAAACAAGCACAAAACGCTGCTAACTCCACTGTCTCTCTCTCTTTCTCTCCTGACCACCTTAACATTTAGAATCAGAACAGAGCTAGAAGGGACCTTGGAGGTCTTCTAGTCCATCCCCCTGTTCAAACAGGGAATTCTATACCATTTCAGACAGGTGGCTGTCCAGTCTCTTCTTAAAAACCTCCAGTAATGAAGTCCCCACAATTCCTGAAGACAAGCTGTTCCACTGGTTAATTGTCCTCACTGTTAGGAAGTTTCTCCTCAATTCCAGGTTTAATTCATGTTCACATTAGAAGGCCAGGTGTCTTCCTTTCAATCATTGTTATTCAGGCTACAATTGCAACATGATGTCTGTGTGGTCACATCATATTACAAAATTTTGTGAAAGACATTTTTAAGGATAACTGCAGAGCAACCTTCTCCAATCTGGTCGTTCCCCCATCTGTTCCGTTCCACCAGAAGTGCCGCTCCCATAAGTCCAGCCAGTTCTGCTGCTCCGGCTGGGTGATGGGAGCTATTGTTGAACCTGTATGGGTGGCCACCAGGTTAGGCAGTCAGTGCAGGTAGTCCTCAACTTATGACCACAATTTTGAGCCCAAAATTTATGTTGCTAAGTGAGACATTTGTGAAGCGAATTTTGCCCCGTTTTACAAACTTCCTTGCCACAGTTGCTAAGTGAATCCTGCAGTTCTTAAGTTACGAACACGGTTGTTCAGTGAATCTGGCTTCCCCTTTGACATTGCTTGTCAGAAAGTTGCAAAAGAGGATCACGTGACTCTGGGAAACACTGTAACTGTCATGAATATGAACCAGTTGCCAAGCATCTTAATTTTGATCCCATGACCACAGGGATGCTGCAACAGTCATGTGAAAAATGGTCACAAGTCACTGTTTTCATGCTGTTGTAACTTCGAACAGACACTAAATGAACTGTTGTAAATTGAGGACTACCTGTACAGATTATTATTCTGTGAAATTGCAAAAAAAACACCTTTTTTAAAGGCATGATCAAATTTCAAAGGCATGATCAAGGAAAATTGAAATTCTGACTTAGCGACTACTAGGCTAGTTTTTCTATTGATAAATATGCTACAGGTAGAACATACAACTTTTTTTTTCGTGACTGTTCAAAGTTACAATGTCATTGAAAAAAGTGACCTATTGCTGTTTTTCACACTTGCGACCATTGCAGTGTTCCCACGGTCACTTGGTCAAAATTCAGATGCTGGGCCACTGACTCGTACTTACGATGGTTGCAGCGTCTCCCAGGGTCATGCGATCCCCTCTTGCGATCTTCTGACAAGCAAAGTCAAAGGGGAAGCCAGATACACTTAACAACCATGTTATTAACTTAAGGACTGCAGGGATTCCCTTTACAATTGTGGCAAGAAAGGTCATAAAACAGAACAAAATTCACTTCACAGTAGTCTCGCTTAGCAACAGAAATTTTAGGCTCCGTTGTGGTTATAGGTCGAGGACCATCTGTACTTATTTTCCAGTTGCCAAGATTGTCCCATGTTTTCTTCAAACCAATTTTTATTTTATTTTCGGCTTTCAGACTTTTAGAGAACTCCCTCAGAAACAAGGAATTCAGGATTGGATGTCTTTGGAATATGTTTTCATTTTTAAAAAATGTGTGTATATATGTGTCAAAAGATAAAGGTTTCCCTGTCCAATGTCTGACAATAGGTATGGTGCTCACCTGTTTTTTTGGCCTTATCTGGAGACATTTTCCAAGGTCATATGGCCAGCATGGCTATATGCCAAAGACATACGGAGCACTATTACCTTCCCATCCAAGTGCTACCTATTAATCTACTCACATTTGCATGCTTTTGAACTCTTAGGAGCTGGGGCAAGGAACAAGAGCTCATCCTGTTGCAAGAGCAGTCTTTTAATACAATCCTGCTTTTAAGAGAGCAAACTAAATTATGTCCATTAAGTATACATTTACAAATCCCATGAATCTGGCCCGTTTGTAAAATTGATCTTATCTAGATGCAGCATGTTGGTAACCTTAGCTGCAAATCTTACTGTGGGGTTTTGTCCCGTATGTGCTGATTTCTTTTTTAACCACATGCACTGGTGAGAGGAGCCTGTACAGGCTGAGTTTTCCCTGATAGTTTAGACTGCAAAGATAGGAAAAATACATGGTACAACAACCAGCCCTGCCATTAGCCTATCTCTTGCCTTGTGATTTTAGGGTAGAAACAGATTAACCCTTACTGCTTGCTCAGTCTTTTAAACTGTCCCATGTGATTTCTCTAAGCACTTCAAGAACTAGATCATGTTCTGGTTTAGGGAGCAACAGGAATGTGCCACGCTGAACCTCATGGCAATATGAGTCCATCTTTGTGGCCTGAACTAGCTTCCATCAAGGGATGGTCTCTTTCTGAGCTCTGAGTGACAGGAGCCAGTGTGATGTCATGGTTAAAGATGCTCGAGAGATGCAGGGTTATGCCCACTCTTGGCTATGGAATTTTTTTTTTTTTGAATGATTTCAGAAAATTCTCTCTTTACCTACCTCAAAGACTTGTTGTTTGAGGAAAAAAATTGAAGAGGGAGTGCTCTGTATGTGACCTTAAGCTCCTGAAGGAAAGAAGGAAGGCAGAGAGGGATAACAAGTCAAAAATAAAATCAGGGAGTTGGAAATGTCCCTATCTTTTGTTGTTTTTTCCCCTCTGGGTACAGATTGGTAATCCAGTGTGCAACCTGAATTTGAAAGCTGCCTACAAATACCCAAAAGTGCAAGTGGTTTTGCAGCCTGCAGAAACCCAGTGTGACTCTCTGATCTCCCAATCAATACACCTTTTTTTTATTACGTGCACAGACCGGGCTCTGCTCTCCCCAAATTGCATTGACTTCCAGTCTGGCATGATCCCAAATGCTCAGATTTCTCAGCAGTGGCCATGCTGGCTGGGGAATTCTGGGAATTGAAGCCCACACATCTGGAAATCACTTGTGTTAAATAAAAGCTTCTCTATAAAGTCAGTTCGCTATTGAAGATGGCCTAGGACAGGGGTCTCCAACCTTGGGAACTTTAAGACCTGTGGACTTCAACTCCCAGAATTCCTCAGCCAGCTGGCTGAGGAATTCTGGGAGTTGAAGTCCACAGGTCTTAAAGTTCCCTAGGTTGGAGACCCTTGGCCTAGGCAGCTTCTTGATTGACTCTTTCCATTTTTATTCCTTTGGGAAATATCTGTTGTTCTTCCCTCAGTGCTATCCTTGAGTCAGCCTTCCTGCCGTTTTCAAGGAATTGGCTTCTTGTCCAGTTGTTTGTGATAAGAGACAAGAGTTATCTTAGGTCCTCTTTGAAGCAGCTGAGTATTTAAAGATAGCTATCAAGACCTGCTTGTTACATTACACCCAGCCTGTCTCCTTTGTGGCAGAGCTATTCAACAAAAAAGAGGCTGCCTCATGTTTTAGGCTGCCAGCCTTCCAATCAACAATATATGGAAGGATCAAAGTTGTTGCAAATTCCTGTGGGTGTATAAAATGGCTTTATAAAGCCCATTGTTTATTCTCTCTGCTTGTCATGTTTTCTTAAAAAGAAAGGATGCCCGCAAAGTGTATACATTTCATTCATTGTTCTGCTTGTGCTATTCAATGGGAGGGGCAGGTCTATACAGGGTGATGAAATTGAAACCATGACATTTTGGACTGTGGAGAATCCTGCTCAGATTTCCTCCTCCACTCTTTCCTCCCCTTCCCCCCACATACATTTGTCTTCTAAATCAGGGTTGTCTAAGCTTGACAGCTTTAAGACTTGTGGATCTCAACTCCCAAGCTGGCTGAGGAATTCTGGGAGTTGAAGTCCACAAGTCTTAAACTTGTCAAACTTGAAGAACCCTGTTCTAAATCTATTGATCGCAACATTTGGAAATACTTTTTTTCTACTCACGGAGGCTAGAAATGTTGTAGTTTAAATCCTGTCGCCACTAGCAATGAGCAGAGAGGCTATTTAATCCAAATCCCAAAAGGGTAGAAGAGATAAAGGAGTGGCTTTTGGATTTGTCATCAATCTAACATCACTTTCTAGATTTAAAAAACAAAACAAAACAGAAATTTGTCCCAAAAAGTTTAACATGAAAAAAATAAATATCATTTCTGCCTTAGCAAAGGGTTGGACTAGAAGACTTCCAAGGTCCCTTCCAACTCTGTTACTCTGTTATCTTGAAAGTTGGTGTGAATAGACTATTAGTCTGAAGGCTGTGTAGATCATGCCAATTGATTGCTTCTTCCAGGAAGCCTCTAACAGAAATTTGGAATGAAGAATGCTTCCCTGGCCACTTGAAAGGAGAAGTCTGAGGTTTTCATTCAATAGATTCTTGATTATTGTATGTCTAAAAGAAAAATCTTAGAAAAGATTTTCATTTATCAACATCTGCATTTAATTTTACCTGCCATTGATTGCAAGGGTTCACGGGTCAACAATGCTATTGCGCTGTTGTTTTTTTCCCTACTTCAGTTGTCACTTGGCTATACTGCAAATTGCTATTTCAACTTTCCATTGCTCTAAATTCAAGAGAAAGAGGGATATAGCTAAAAAGGCAATTTCGGGGGGGAGCAGGAGAAGAGCCTTCAGCTTTTTAAGCGTGTGGGTTTGGGGTTTGGCACTATTGTACAAGGAAGAAATTCCTTTCTCTTCTGGTGTCTGTTGGGTTCCTCCCCAAATTCAATTAGAGACACATTTTACTTTATGATCTGTTTGCTTGAACTATAAAGGTAAATAGAAAGATGGGTAGATAGATTATTTTTACTCAAATTTGATTTCAGCATGCTTTGCAAAATCAAATACTCAAAGTCTGAAATACAGATTGTTCCTGTAAGAAACAAATGAGAGCAAAAAGTAGAAACAGTCCCAGGAAGAAGTACAAGATGGGATTTAGCCAATGGTGAGGCTTGTAAGCAACTTCTAAAACTTGTCAGCTTTAGCAGAGGCTGCACTGGGAAGTCTCCAAGCAGTATTTAGACATTTTAAAAACTTATATCCAAAAGGAACTCATATTGATTAACAAAGATGCCTTAACAGAGTTTTAAAAGCAATGTCAAATTCATCCTGCTTTAAACAAATTGCTGCCAGTGATGAAGCTAGCCGGGTGAGCATGGCTTTATTTTATGAGACAGGACTGAATCAAGGCATTTGAATGCTTCAGATGAAGAAGCGGTTACTAGCCATCTTCTTATTCCATGGAAGTAACATGACTTTTGTCAACATCAGCAACGGAGCAAAATTTTCCATTACAACTTAAGACATAGAGATAGTAAGGGTGTGTGTGTGTGTGAGAGAGTGTGCAGGCCACATGGCCTTTATCATCTGTCTTCTACCTCCTAACATCTGCCGCCTGAGTTGGCTGCTTGAGAGGAAGGCTAACCCTTTGCTGGAACTGATGTTCAGGATGGGATAAGAACTCATTTGCTTGTGAATGAAAGTGTTGGAAAGGAAGTTGGTTGTGGGAGAAGCTATAGAAAAGTGAAGTTCTTAAGGTGGTGTTTCCTTCTGGTAGGGCCTTGCCTGGCCGATCTAATGACAACAGTGGAAAGGTTGACTGCAGGTTAGATGTTACTCATTGACCCTTGAGCTCTCTGCCTTTGCTTACTAGGCTGATTTTTTTTCCCTACCAGGCCTGTGCCCCCTTGTACAGCTGGCGGACAACTAAGGATGAACCTCAGCGCGAAGTTGTGGGCACATGCTACCTGTCAATCAACAACTTTACTAAATTTGTGGAATATGCTCCTTGCCGTTCAGGTAATATGCGGTCTATGAGAGAAGGGATTGATAATGAAAATATTATTGAATAACTTCATCCTCCAAAATAATGAATAGTCAATGAGAAAGGGTGTCCCAGGACATCTGGCCTGGATCTCCAACCTTTGAAGTCTATTGGACAATTTGAAATATTGAGAGCATGCTGTGTTCTCTCTTAGAAAATGGCTGCAGTAGGAGAGCTTGCTCATTTATGGAATGGCAGCTGTGGTCCATATCTCTACCTCCTTTAGTCTCTCCTCAGAGAAAACAATCATTATTATCCCTCTTCATTTTTGACCTTTCTCTAAACAGATGATCCAGACCTGAAAGCCTGCTTTAGAAATGTAAAACGTCAGGTAGAGCAGGGACAAGTAAATAATGTGTGAGGTGTCTATAGTACACTGGCAATGCTAGATTCGCAGGCTGGGGGTCTTTGTACATATTTTGGAGCATGGCACAATTTGGAGAAGGAGTTGAGGTGCTGGCCTAAAAACCAGGAAACTGTGAGTCTTAGGCATGCTGGGTGACCATGGGCCAGTCAGTCAGTCACTCTCAGCTCAGTCCATCTAACAGGGTTGGTGTTGTAGGGAAAAGAGAAGGTAAGTATATTGGCCACCTTGAGTTATTTATAAAAATAATAAAGATGATTGATAGCGAGAGAGAAAGAGACAGAGACAGAGAGAGGTGTTGTAGGTCTTCTCAATTATGCTTCCCAAATATTTGTTGTGTGCTGCCCAGAGTTGCCTTTGGTGAGATGGGTGGCTCTATAAATTTGATTAAGAAATAAAAATGTGAATTCTAAGCCATAATCCCAAAACACGTATGTAAGCATGAGACTAAGGGAGTGTTGTTCCATGCCTGTGCCTTTTGGAAGGCAAGATACAACCAGTGCCTCTTTCCAGATGGCATTGAATTAAAATATTGTTTTAAATGCTTGCTGGAAGAAATATCTTTCTGTCATGACTAGGAATGTGGGAAGCTACTTGGGGAATGAAACATTCCTTTGAACTAAAGAACACTCTATTCCCCTCTGGACCATGCCACTCTGGGGCAGTATGATTGTTTCTGAAAGTAAATTCTCTGAATCGGAAACAGTTTGAGGTATCCTAGACATGGTATTCTGGACAAAACAGGCCTGTTTCATGCTCAGAACACACCCAGTATGCCTCAAACTGCTTCCAGTTTAAATGATTTAGATACTTCTAAAAACCACCAGACCACCCCTGGGATGGCACGGTCCAAAGGAGATTGGCTAATCCAAAGGAGAAGCAGAATATTCCATTCTCAAATAGAAGAAGTTGGCCCATCCTTGCTCGTAACCCATCTTTCCACTTTTATCATTCAGGAAGCATTAATGAAGTGTTTAAAGAAATAAATCCCACTATGTTATTAAAATAAGCAATCCGCGTATGGCCTTTTTTTAAAAAAAGTTCTGTACTGCAGGATGGAAAATCTGTGGCTCTCCTGGTTGTTAATGA
Source organism: Laticauda colubrina (assembly GCA_015471245.1). NCBI lineage: Eukaryota > Metazoa > Chordata > Lepidosauria > Squamata > Elapidae > Laticauda > Laticauda colubrina. Next base: position 17,895,606 of record BLBF01000021.1, on the reverse strand, counting down.
ACACCACATGTTCCCCATGCCTCATGCTCAGTCATTATTATAACGAAGCTTTGCTCGGTTTATATCAGATTAAATGATGAGTTTAATTTGAAAGATAGAGAAGCCAGGGGAGTAGAAGAGGTAATCCTGAATTCCTACTTCTTGATGCCTTTAAGTGGGAGTTTTATCCTGAACCTTCTACAATAGATGTGTGCCTCTATGCTCAGGAAACACAATTGAAAGACATCTCATTGAAAAATCCAAGCTGCAATATCAATGGGTTTCTTACATTGCCCACATAACTCTTGTTGCACCATGATTTCATGCCACTCATTTCTTGTTCAGCTTCTCTGAATTTCTCAACTCTTTCCCCCCCCCTCCCTTCTTTCAGATTTGAACTCACCTGCTGGGCAAGGCTATTGTCAAAGTGGTTTCAGTGCTGAATTCACAAAGGTGAGTTTCTTTCCTTCTTGAGTGTGGGGCAATGTAAGGACAATGCACTTTAGGTTAGGACATTTAAAGATGAAATCTCCAACACATTAAGGTAGAGGTGGTTAAATAAGAATTTTGTGGATTTTAAGAAATGTCTTTCTCTCTGCAGGCAGGACGAGTTCTTCTTGGTGGCCCTGGAAGCTACTTCTGGCAAGGTGAGTTGGCAGCTACATCTACCTACAATTGTACGATATAGGTTAAAGGCAGGCCTCCTGGACCATAGCTTGGTTTCATCTCTTTCACCTTTAACCCAGGCTACATTCGGAAACGGTACTGTGAGGAATTTTAATTGGGCACAAAGGAAGAGAAGAGAAAAGGCAGCAGAAGCAAAGACTAGGGAGATTTGTATCTTTAAAATTTGTATAAAAATTTGTATTAAAAAAATACTGGGAATTTGTGGTAATGGCTAGAAAGATGTTTCTATGCCCGGAGAGAGATAGATGCTGCCATTTTCTCAAAGGGGAATTGGTGTTTGCAAAGCTGATCTAACAGAAATGCAAGAAGCCCTTAACTTACAACTGCAGCGGAGTTTAAAATGTATGCTGCTAAGCGAGACAGTGGTTAGGTGAATTTTACCTCCCCATTATATGATTTTTCTTGCCGCAGTTGTTATGTGAATCACAGCAGTTATTAAGTTAGCAACAGGGTTGTTAAGGGAATCTGGCTTCCACTTTGACTACACTGGTCAGAAGTCGCGAAAGGCGATCACATTGCAATCGTCATAAATATGAGTCCATTGCCAAGCGTCTGAATGATGTCACATGACCATAGGGATGCTGCAGCAACAGTCATTAAGTGTGAATTACCGTTATGAGTCATTTTTTTCAGTGTCATAACTTCAAACAACCCCTAAATAAACTGAATGTAAATCTACCTGTGTAAACTACCTGTCTTCTTTCCTTTGCTTCCATGTGTTCTTTTCCTCCCTCCATATGGTGCCTGAGAACATATACTGGCTAACATCAAGGGCTCTCACAGAAAATAAGTGATTTTGATTCAGAACTAAATTTGATACAGAGAAAAGGAGGCCTCCATGGGATCGAGTAGAAACCCTTTTGGAGGGCTAGGAAGAGACTGGATTCTTTCCAAAGCATATTTCCCTCTGTTTACGTTACTTGAAATACATTGTGTTTTATGTATTCATTATCTGACAGTGTTTATTTGCCTATCAGATAAATCTTATTATTCTTTGTCCTATTTTTGAGCGTCCCTTCTCATCCATGGGGGTTGGAATTCCTTTATTTAGTTTGAACAGGAAAGCAGCAGCTAAGATTCACAAACGGCATTATTTGAAATATGTATTTTGTTTGCAAGTGCCGTGTGACTGTTTGATAACCATAAGCGCCAGCTGCCTCACATATCTGAACATGATCTCCGACAATCTTCCTCTGACATCTCTCAAATTTCATTGTTATTTCTTGCCTATTCCCACCAAGAAACATGACACACACCCCTCACTTATTTCTCCATAGCAATTTTGTTGAAATAACTTTAGCTGCAAGACATTAACAGTTTTCCTCACCTTAAGAGATTTCCAGCCTAAATGGGGATTTGAACCCGGATCTCTCTCTTCTTAGTCCAAGGCGCTAATTGTTGCCTCCTGCTTGCCCCTTAGGCCAAGTGTTCTCAGCAACTCAAGAGGCCATTGAAGAATCCTATGACCCTGAGTATTTAATCGTTGTGGTTAGAGAAGAGCTCAAGACACAACAGGCTCACATCAAAGCGGATGACAGTTACCTGGGTGAGTTCAACAGAAAAGACAGATGATGGAGAAATAGCCTTGACTTTGACAGATATTTTTTTTCCCATGGCAACTATCTGCTTTTGTTAATTTTGTATCACATGGATAGGAATCCTAATTATAGAACTGGTTCCATAGGACTGATATTTCTCAGATGTTTGAATCATTTATTTATTCATTTTTATCCTGACTTTATCACTATTGTAGTAGTAGTAGTTGTTGTTATTATTATTATTATTATTATTATTATTATTATTATTATTATTATT
>BLBF01000021.1:17786032-17883539 GCA_015471245.1 Laticauda colubrina | reverse complement strand
TATATGTATATGTATATGTATATGTATATGTATATGTATATGTATATATATTTGTTTTTTTAAGTTTTCGCGGGTACTTACATGAATGTAGTTCATCTTCCTTCGGGTATTATCCCACGTCATTGTAGTGCTTTTAAAGTTGTAGCAACGTTTCAGCAGAATCTCATCTGCCATCATAAGGCTTCTGTATTGAGTTTGTATGTGGGTCAGGCTATCACAGGCGTTGGTTTTAAATTTGAGGCAAGCCTATTGTTGTGCCAGGATGTTTTTTTCTACATCCTGATTGGTTGGGAGTCTTGGTCTGTGTTTATTGGACTTGGAGTTTGTTTGATTGGTGTTTCTGGTTTCTTCTGTCTGTTTTGTGGCTTTGATTGGTTGGCAACACTCTGTTCCTGTATTGGAGGCTTTCAGTGCAGCTTGACTTCGTGTGAAAGGACGGCTGTTATCTATTCGGAAGCTAGGTTTCATCTGGGTGCCTGGTGGGGGGGTGTTTGAGCTGGAGGCATCAGAGGGAGTCTGTTTGTGCCCAGGTGTTTGCCTGGCTTGTGGCATGGAGATCTTTCTATTTGAGAGTGCAGGCTTCCAAATGATTGACAGTCTGTTGGAATCATCTCTTCTATTCATGTTTTCAGGTCTTTTTTCAATCTCTATGGCTTCTCTGATGATTCTGTGGCTGGGGTTTTCTATAGTGGCTAGGGTTTTGGTGCCATTGAAGTTGATGTTGCGACCTGTGGTTTTCATGTGTTGGACTAGTGAGGAGGTGTGTTCCAGCTTTTTTACTGCATCTTTGTGTTCATCCAGGCGGGTACTTATTCTTCTATTGGTCTGTCCAATGTATGTGGCCGGGCATGATGCACAGGGAACTTCGTATATGCCTTGGTTTTCCAGGTCAATTTTGTCTTTGGGGTTTTTAAGGATGGCTGCTATTTTTTTGTCTGTTTTGAAGGCAGTCTTGATGTGATGCCTGTGTAGTATCTTACTGATTTTGTCTGTAGTACCTCTTATGTAGGGCAGGACAGCTGTTCCATAGGTCTGTTGATCTTCTAGGTCTCTGTTATGTGTTGATATATATATATATATATATTCTTGGCGTGGCAGAACCTCAGCTGGTGTTTGAAAAGCTGTGTGCATGTATTAGGTTTGTGTGAAGTGTACAATCACCAAACCGGTAGGAAAACTGGTAGAATCCCATCACTGGGATACATATATATGTATGTATGCATATATATATATATATATATATATTTGGTTTTTTACGTTTTTGCGGGGACTTACATGAATGCAGTTCATAATACTCGAAGGAAGCTGAACTGAAAACACTAGGGATAAGAACATATGCTTTACAGGTGAAAAGTCCTATCTTTTCTGGTAACTTGCTGGCCAAAGTCTGAGAATGTGTCAACGCCAGTCAGAAGATGTTGAGGAAAAAAATAGGCTTCTAGTTGGATTTCTTGGAAGCTTTAATTCTATTGCAACTGGAAAAAAAGACGGCCAGCTTTCAAAGGAGGAATTGGGATAACCTGGATGGTTGGGGCTTGTGAGGACATCTAGCAAGGGTCCGTTTTTCAAGCCAACATCTTGTCAAATTGTATTTCCAGAAATTCTCTGTCCTTCGTTCCCCTGTTAGAAGTAATTGAGCTCTAGGTGTGAAAAGCTGGCCCTTTGCAGAGTCCAATCCTCCTCAGTTTCTTAACTGCAATTCCTCTCTGTGGAGAAACTGTTGGTTCAACCTGATGGCAAAACTGAGGCCTGGGCCGGACTTAGGCAGGGTGGAGGTAAATTTAAAGTGGTACAAAAGGAGCACAGGCAGGAATAATTTAAGTAGAAAGAGGGGACTGAAGATTATAGTACAGGTAGGTGGTCCTCGACTTAACAAATTGTTCATTTAGTGACCGAAGTTACAAAGACACTGAAAAAAGTGACATGACAGTTTCTCACACTTACAACCATTGCAGCCATCCCCATGGTCATGTGATCAAAATCCAGCTGCTTGGCAACTGACTCATATTTATGATGGTTGCAGCGTGACCACCTTTTGTGACCTTCTGACAAGAAAAGTCAATGCCGAAGCCAGATTCTCTTTAATACTGACTTAACTGTAGTCAGTGGTTTAACAAGTGGGGCAAGAAAGGCCGTAAGATGGGGGAAAACTCAACTTAAGTTGAGGACTACCTGTATGCATATTCCAGATAGCATGGGATTTGTTACCCTTTTAAAAAGCCCTGCTTTTCATCATGTCTGCCAGAGCATAAAGAGGGGACTCCTCCTCTTCCTCCTTCTCCATATTGATGGGCAAAGCTGGAATCCTGATTCAGCCAAGTAGGCCTTTTGGGCCCACTCTTTTTCATTGAAATCCTCAGCCTGTCTGTGACAGAAGAGGGACTTGTGTGTTCCACTGCTGCCATCTGCTGTCAGGTCTTTCTAATACAGCTCCCCATCAGATTTCTACTTTTTTTTCCCTAAACACCAAAAAATAACATCACGCCATCGATTAAGACAAAGACAAGGCACAATCTGTGTAGGCACTTTGGATGGCAGAACACAACAGGTTTCCAGATGGGGACAAGGGCCAACCATGGCCGCTGTGGGCTATTCTCCAGAAGCCTTCTGATACTGTCAGAGGAATGAAAACAGCAGAGCATGCCTACAAAAGGGCAGTGGGTTACATCAATGTGGCTCTACTATCCACGCTGTGGATGCTGCTGATTACCACCCGAGTCTCCTGATTAGAGGAGAGGGTGGGGAACAGTGGTGCAAAATCCCCATTCCTTCCCCACCCCACAAACCTGCTTTCCAGCTCTGTTCTCCTGTGCAGGGCAACAAAAGAAGAGCCAGCCGATCAACTGGGATTCAGGAGGCAGAAAATAGATGGGGGTGGGGCCAGTCCGAGGTGGTATTTTCCGGTTCTCTGAACTACTCAAAATTTCCACTATCCAGAACTGGTCAGAACCTGCTGAATACCACCTCTGGTGAGGAACCATGGTCCTTTTAGGAGTTGTGGACTTCAGCTCCCAGAATTCCTGAGCCAGTCATGCTGGCTCAATAATTCTGGGAGTTGAAATCCACAACTCCTAAAAGGACCATGGTTCCCCTAGGGCAGGAGTGTCAAACTCACGTCGTCACATGATGTATAACAACTTTTTCCCGCTTCGCGAGACCGGGCATAGGCGTGGCCAGCGTGTGATGCATCTGGCCCATGGGCCACAAGTTTGACAGCAACCAGAAGCATCCACAGGGTAAAGATAAGAGCCTTCTTGCAAAGTGGCCCTGATGGCTCCATTCCAGCCTCTCAATTGGTTGCTCTGGCCGGCCACTCTACTGGCTCTTATGTATTGTACTGAGAGAGTCCTTGGAGGGCTACAGGGTGAGGTAGCTTTGGCATCAGATAGATAGCTGTATAAGGAGGCCCAAGGGCCAGTTTGGATTGTGTTGCTCTGTGGATTTTCTCAAAGTAGGCGGAGGGATGAGGGAGTTTCCCCTGTAAGGCACACAAGAAAAAAAAGGGTATTGTTTCCTTAGGCTGCCTTAGCAGCAGATCCTCTTGGGCCTCTCCCAATTAAAGATCGCACATCTCCTGTGTGAGTCTGATGAAGGAATCAGTCTCATCTTGAAGCTGCTGTGACAAGATTCCCTGGCACTTCTAGGCCCAGTCTGGGAAGCAGGTAGAACTTGACAAATGTTTTCTTTTGAGAAACTGATGAGGACCTGATTTCCTGAGATCTGATCCTTCAGGCTACAGCCCAGTATGTCTAAGGAAGATTAATTAGCTCAAGTGTCGGGTAGAATGAAGTCCTATACCTTGACAATGCTCAATTGTACCATTTTGGCCCCCAGAGAATGTAAATAAGCTTGTGCAGTTCCATTTTGCTCTGATCAAAATGTAAGCAGATAAGAAGTTCCAGGTTGATTTGTCTACTGTCTACCTGCTAATCCAAGTCGTGGTATAGTTTCTAGGCCAGGGGTCTTGACAGCCTTAGGTCTTGTGGACTTCAACTCCCAGAATTCCTCCTCCAATCATGGTAGCTCAGGAATTCTGGGAGTTGAAGTCCACAAGTCTCAAACTTGCCAAGTTTGAAGGCCCTTGTTCTAGGCAGTCTTTCAAGAGATCATTTGGAAGTCTCACTCCATGTTTCCACAACAGGATTTTACATATATGTTGGCTAGCCTATCCTTCCATCTCCTTTTATCCACTATACACACACACACACACACACACACACACACACACACAGAGGTCATCTTGTCTTTTGTTTCCTGCATTAATCCTACAAACAGCGCTGCTAACACAGTCGATTTTTCCCACAGATGTGGCCATTGGAGTGCCATTTGGTGGCACGGCAAAGCACGGAATGGTCTATGTGTATAATGGCCAACAGAACGGGCTGCACTCCAACCCGTCTCAAGTATTGCAAGGCTACTGGTCACCTGGTCAAGTCCCTGACTTCTATGGCTTGGCTTTGCGTGGGGCCAAAGACCTGGATGGAAACGGTTACCCAGGTGAGGATGACCTGTGAAGAAGTAACAGAACCACATCTGAACTTGGGAGAGTGCATATTTGGCAGGCCTGAGGCTGCAGATATGATGCTTAACATCTGGTGAGCTCTTATACAGGAGCATTAAATATGTGTATCTGGGGTATAACATAGCTGCTTTAATAAAGCCCCATATTTCCATTGCAACACGTAACAAAAAAAAAGCACAGTGCGAAATACTTCTGTTCATTGTTCAGTAACTATGTCTTCATCTTAACAAATTCCATTTCCTTTCTCATCTAGAGGTCTATTTTTTCACCCTCCAGTTGTTGTAACAGTATGTTGGAATGGATGAGGGAGATGTTGAGGGGGGGAGCAGCTGCATAGGGAACAGTCATGTAAGAGTTCACATAGTTCATAGCTGCATAGGTTGGAGAAAGAGGCTCAGAAGGGATACACCCTCTCCAAGACCTCAGATTGTAAAAGAGATGGTGGGAGATTGGTATTTTCAGGCTTGCAAGGTTGATGTTGGCCTTCCTAGGTACACCAGACAGGAAGCCTCACCAAATGAATGAAACCTACTGTATTGTAAGGCTACATTAACCAATTTTTGCAAGACTAAAAGTACAAATCTCCTGCTATTTCCTTTATAGTTTTTTTCCTCCAACCATTACACAGCTGTTCCCCCTATTTCTCAAGGTCATTCCCACATACCATTCCAGCTGCTGAACATGTGAGAGTCTCTGGTCATGTTTAGTCTCTTTGGGAGATCTTTTTCTGATTATTTCTTCATATTTTTTTCATATTTTCAGATGCCCTCACACCTACTGGTGGGAAGTGCTATTTTGGCTCTCCTGCTGGAACATTGGAAATACATAATTATATTTTTGATAGGTTTTAAATGGGTGGCAATTGCCCTGATTTAGTTTTCCACAGTTTAATTATTTTTCAGGAGTGAGGCAACTTCTCTGTGATCTTTTGGAAGTCACACAGAGGAAGAGAAGAAAATCTTCAAAGGGTGTTATAAAATCCACTGCACCTAACTCATTCCAGATTGTCTCTTTCTTTTGTCAGCAGTTTTCCAAAACAAGTTCTTGAAGTTGGCAATAACCAAAACAGCTTAAGTTGTCAAGAAATGGCCACTCTTACATGTCCATGAGATCTTCTAATCTTAGATTCATAACCTATTAGCTGCATAAAGCATGCAGAGAGGACTCCTCCAAATCACATAGTTGGAGTATTGAGGCAGCCCTATCTCTTGAAAATTAATTGTAATTGCTTTGAGGCTTTTTCCACAAATTTTGAGTGTGTCTGCAGAAATATTCCTTCCAGACCAGTGGTTCTCAACCTGTGGTTCATGGAACTCTGGAGGGGCCATGATGTCATCACAGAGGCTTGAAGAAATGTTATGATTTAAATCTTGAGTTAAATCTCGGGCAGGGGTGGTATTCTACCGGTTCAGCCAGGTTAGGGTGAACCGGTAGCTCCGACAATCAGATGTGAGATAACCGCTTTGCTCAGATGATCAGCTGTTGGGTGCACCCACCCGCCCCAGCTCTGGTCTGTGCTTTATTTCCGGGTTTTCCAGCTCAGCTGATTTGCATGGCACAGCAGATTGCCGCACATCAGCTGTTTTACACAAGGGCTTGCAGCAAAAGGTAAGTTACAAATGCTGCATGATGGACACGCTCACCAAACCGGTTGCTACACCAGTTGAATCCCACCCCTGGTCTAGGGTTTCTGTGGCCATGGTTCATGGCCACAAAAGATCTTTAAATTGGGGAAGAAAATATATTTCTGTGGTGAAGAAAAGGTTGAGAACCACTCCTCCAGATTGAGGCAGTCATGCTCCAATGATTGGGAAAGGGCCTTGAAGCAACTGCAGCAAACTTTCAAAAAAATAAAAATAAACCCACAAGTGCCTCGTAATGCATTCAGATTCTCTGCAAGGCCATAATACAAAGGTCATTCATTCTCTGTGCTAAGGTTGCTGTTGTTTCAGCTTTATCTCAAAAGGAATCATCTAGCTACTCCAGTGATGACATTTTGATGTGAAAGGCCACCAGGATTCCTTTCAGCATGCAGTGTATTATTTTTTCCCCTCCCTAACCAATGACAAATTACTAAGTTTCACAGTATGCTATCTGGGCAAGCAAGGTGTGCTTTTTCCTCTTTTGCATTCAAAGCAGCTTTCTGAATTTGTTTCATGATATGTAGTCACCATTTTCTGCCAAGTGCTCAGCAGACTGTCTCCTTCTTTGTCCTGCAGATCTAATTGTGGGGGCCTTTGGAGTGGATAGAGCCATGGTTTACAGGTAAGTAAAGTGACTGGAGACAATGAAGATCAGTCTTCTCCCCAGCCCTGTGCTGTCTGAAGCATATGGGAGCAGAAATGCAATATGTTTAATGCATAGTAGATTGAAGAAAATGATAAAGCAAATTTCCCCTGGAAGAAGTGATGAGATTATGACTCCATTCCAGGTTGTATTTCTCTTTCTCTTCCCTCCTCCCTCCCTCTTTCTTTTTTTTCTCTCTCTCATTGCTTATTGTTTTTTTGAACACTCAGACATATCATATTACTTGGCTGTAACCCCACCTCTTCTGAAACTGCCAAGGCAAGTCACGAATTAGGGTGACTCACAAATCACTGAAAAGGCCCTCCTTCTCCATATGTACCAATCTGCTTTTGAACTCCTACCCTAACCATGGGGCTGCTGCCACCTTGTATAGCTGCTTCCAAAGACTTTGTAGGCAGAGGTTTGAGCTGACTTTCCACAGCCAAAGTGACTGTCTTGCCAAGCTTGATAATAACTAAGTAAGCAGTCACATTCCTAAGTCACTCATTTCTCATTCCAAATAGAAAAATTGCTTCCATTCTCTCCCTTCCTTATGCTTCCTACTCCAGAGGACGCCCCATTGTTCATGCCAGTGCCACTCTCAGTATCTTCCCCACTATGTTTAATCCCGAGGAACGCGCATGCACCCTGGAGGAAACTAGCACCCCTGTGGCATGGTGAGTAGTGATCCCGGAAGTCCCTTCATGGCTCTCTATTGTTGTAGCCCTTAGATCATATCTGAAGTGTTCTCTCCTCAGTTCTCAATGCTTTACTGAGGGCTTGTGTTTGTAGAATATATAGCTGGGCTTGTTCATTTTTATACCAAGTTGAGCATATATATATATATACATAAATATAGATTGAACATATTTAAAAGAAGGCCATTTGCCCATTTTACAGGTAGTCCTCGACTTACAACAGTTCATTTAGTGACTGTTCAAAGTTACAACGGCTCTGAAAAAAAGTGACTTATGGCCAGTTTTCATCCTTACAACCTTTGTAGCATAGTCATGTGATCAAAATTTAGAGCTTGGCAACTGACTCATATTTATGATGGTTGCAGTGTCCTGAGGTGATGTGATCCCCTTTTGTGACCCTCTGACAAGCAAAGACAATGGGGAAGCCAGATTCACTTAATAACAGTTTAACTAATTTAAAAACTGCAGCGATTCACTTAACAACTGTGGGCAAGAAAGGTCCTAAAATGGGGCAACACATGTGTCACTTAGCCAGAGAAATTTTGGGCTCCATTGTGGTCATAAGTCGAGGATTACCTGTATGCAGTGGGCTGATCTGTATGTTAGTGGATAAAATAGTGAGAGCAGAAAGAGGTGCAAGTGGTTGTGACAGCTGCCATTGCCAACAGTTGTTATATTTACCTGAAGGCTCCTGACTCTATAAGGTCTTATCTAGGTATTCCTGCAGGAATTGATTCTGTAGTTTGGTCTTCCCACCCTGCAGGTGTTGGGGAAGGCTGTTTATAGAATCCAGAGCCTCAAATCCCAGTTAAGAATTCTGGGAGTCCTGACCAATGGTGGGATTCAAAAAAATTTACTACCGGTTCTGTGGGTGTGGCTTGATGGGCATGGCAGGGGAAGGATACTGCAAAATCCCATTCCCTCCCCACCCCACTAACCTGCTTTCCAGCTCCATTCTCCTGTGCAGGGCAACAAAAGAAGACCCAGCTGATCAGCTGGAATTCGGGAGTCAGAGAACAGATGGGGATGGGGCCAGTCAGAGGTGGCATTTGCTGGTTCTCCAAACTACTCAAAATTTCCGCTACCAGTTCTCCAGAATTGGTCAGAACCTGCTGAATACCATCTCTGGTCCTGACCCTCTCAGGGGCATAGGATTAGGAACACTGACTTAGTTACCTTGCCTATTTCCACTCACTCTATTCAACGCTACCTAAAAGCAGGAGCCCTTTGGAAGGAACCATCTAAAGGTGGAGGGATGTATTCAGGAAGGGGCTAGACAACTGTGTGCCTGGGACTTGCATTCTTGCACACATCTGGGGGATGATGGCTCTTCCATGATTCCATGACTCTGAAACAGGGGTGTCAAACTCATGGCATCACGGCGGTGTCATATTATGTTTCTGGACTTTTTCCCCTTTGTTAAACCGGGAGCATGGGCGTGGCCAGCCTGTGACACATCTGCCCCGTGGGCCGGGAGTTTGATAGCCCTGCTCTTAAAAGAAGAATAAGAAAATTGTTGTTTAGTGTGATATTTTATGGCAGGGGTGTCAAACTCACATCATCATGGCATCGTCACATGATATATCACGACTGTATTCCCCTTCGCTAAACCGGACATGGGCGTGGTCAGCACCTGTCTCGTCCAGCCCATGAGTTTGACAGCCCTGTTTTATGACAATAGTGGAATAGGTTATCACAGGACATTTTCAATTTATCACTCTGTGCTAAAATAACATGGAAACCAGTCATGTGTCTTATAGATTTGATCTAACTAAACAATGCTAGTTTTCAGTCTGTGACAGTGATAGTGGGGGAATTTATTTACAGACAAGAGTTTTTCCAAGTGCTCAGCTCCATGGGGTTATCCTGACTGCTTATTAAACATGTTTCTGAATTGGGCGATTGTCCAGCTCATGACCCATCTGGGACCACATGGCCGGAAGGAGAGGCTGAGTCAGCCAGACAGGGTTCCACCCATCCCTGTTTATCCCAATCAGGTGTGATGACTTTATTTTTCTCCACTGTTAACAACCAGTAAAGGTTCCTAGAATAACTTATTTTTCTATCCTTTCTCCTTGTTTTTGTTGTGACAAAATGCTTTTCCACTAATGGGCTTAGCCCAAACCATTCTTTTGAAATAGGCCCATTTTTTTCAGCCTGTTCAGCTCTCTTGTCATCAGAGTGCATTGTCTGTCACAGATTTCTTATATTGGCTCATGGCTCCTTTTTTTCCCCCCTATGTGTCAACAGCATCAACTTGAGCTTCTGTTTAAATGCATCTGGAAAGCATGTTCCTGATTCCATTGGTGAGTAACTGTTGGACAAAAAGGGGAAAGGATCTTGGCAGTTGTTGGGCCAATCTAGTTTCTTCACGTGTCCATGTCATTGTCAGTACTGAAAGAAGACAGCTGTTTCAGAATCCATCAGAGTGACGACACATATTGTACATCCTGGAGTTCGTCTAAGCACAGTGGAGATCAAACTGAAGTAACTTTACTAGGTGTGGTTAGATTCTACAGTCAGAAGTGGACAATGAGATCATGAAATGGTTTTGGAAGCTGAAAAGACAGCCAAGGCACAAGCAGTCCAGTAGTCAGAAAGCGATCAAATGGTAGACAGCCCTGGATAAAACTAGAATTATTGAGGAAGAAACAAGATGTTTTACCTTTGCTGATGAAGAATTTTGTGAATTTTAGTCAAGTTGCGAATTTTAGTTAAGCATTATAAAGAGGGCTAAAATTCAAGAAAATCCAACTGCATCTTGAAAAAAAGCACCTTTGGGACAGTAATTCTATGATGCATATCCAAACAATGAAAGAATATTCACCAATATAAAACCACCAATATGAAGATTAGAGTTTTGTATGTTTTTGAAAAAATCTTAAAATCATCATGACAACATATGGCTTCCTTTTTTTTTCCTCCCATCATCCAAATGATAATGTGAGTAAGAAGTTAATAAAAAGGGTTTTTAAATCTCAGCTTTTACAAGAGTCCCTAATTATTGGGTTTTAGGCTATATTTTAATAGTGTGTAGTGACATTAGAACATGGAACATAGAATAAGGGAGTTGGAAGGGATCTTCAAAGTCTTTTAATTCAACTCCCTGCTCAAGCAAAAGACATTATACCATTTCAGACAAATGGCTATACAGTCTCTTCTTAAAAACCTCCAATGAAGAAGCACCCACACTTTTTCAAGGCAAGCAGTTCCACTGATTAATTGTTCTCACTGTTAGGAAATTTCCCCTTAGTTCTAGGCTAGCGCTCTCTTTAATAAACTTCACCTGTTACTCCTTGTCCTGCCGTCAGATGCTATAGAGAATAGGTTGACTCCTTCTTCTCTATAACAGCCCTTCAGATATTGGAAGACATCTATCATTCCACTTAGTCCTTCTCTTCGTTAGACTAGGCATACCTAGTTCCCACAATCATTCATCATATCATTTAGCCTCCAGACTCCTTATTATCTTTCTTGCTCTTCTCCATGCTCTATTCCAAGCATGGTCTTTCCAGTGCTTATAAAGCATATTGCTTGGATGTTTTCTTTTCGAGATGAAGGTTCTACAGTTAAATACCGTGAACCACCTTGTATGCCTGTATGCTTAATGGTTCAACTGATGCATGGGAAAGTTGCATTTTTTAAAAGGAAGTGTGACCTGACATCAACTTGAGATGGTTCATAATCCAGAGAGACTTGCCAAAAGAAATCCTTTTTCAACCCCTTTTGTATGGAGGCAACCAAACTTTTATGTAGCATGGTTGAGCAGACCTCGGGCTTAAGAGATTTGCTTTTCTTTCTGATAGACCCTTGATCCTTCATCAACTATGGTCAAGCATGGAAGACAAAACATCTCACTTGGTTCTGCTTTCTCCCTTATTGGGCAGGATTCACTGTGGAGCTGCATCTTGACCACCTCAAACACAAAGGAGCAGTTAAGCGGGCCCTCTTCCTGCACTCCCAGCAATCCCACCTCATTCAGACCCTCCAAGTTCGCAATGGAGCCAGTTCAGAGTGCCGTGAGATGAAGATTTACCTGAGGGTGAGTTGAATATACTTCTGTGAATCCTGCCTTTTCCCTCTCGTTGTAAACTGTCTTCTCCAGAATGAGAAATGTCCCAAGACTACTCTGATGATGCTCTTTTTTACGTTGCTGTCCTAAATGGAAGAATTATGTATTGTGATGGATGGGAAGTATTTAGAAAATGATCCTTGCTCCGTGCTGCATTGAACAGTGGATTTGCTCATACAGGCCTTCAACAGATTTGTATAGCTAATGGGGCTACTAGGAAACACCCTGATTCATAAAGCTATGCACCTAAGTCATTAAATCTCTGCTAAGATTGACCTGTATTTAAAGACTCAAAACAGAATAACATATAGGGAAGAACATCAAATTAATCCTGGGGAGATCTGGGTTCCATCTTCCCAGCCACCTCATTCCGCCTCACCCAAACTACCTCCATTAGAATAAAATTGGAGGCCACAGAAGGAAAATCCTGTAAAACAAAGAAGACGATTACTTTTTGAGAAACAGTGGAATAAAGATATAACCAGTTCTATTTCCCACTGATATTCCAACATAATTTATGGATATTTTAAAGAGAGACCACAACAAGAGTTTCAAGAACTTGCAATTTTCAACTACAGAACAATTAATTAAACAAGGGCTAGGAGTGTAGGCATATTTTAACTACATATTTTAGCTGGAATGTGGTTGGTTATGAAGCTCTGGTTTGCAGAGGAGCCAAAAGAAACAAGCCCATATGACAGTACCAGGCATTTCTTCATGGCTTATTCTCCACCTTTGCTCAATGCCTTTTTCTATCTCTCCAGAATGAGTCAGAATTCCGGGATAAGCTCTCTCCCATCCACCTGTCACTGAACTTCTCACTGGATCCAGAGGCAGCAACTGATGCACATGGCCTACAGCCCATCCTTAACTACCACACACGCAACCACATTGAAAAGAAGGTATGATCCATGCAGCCTTTGAAGGTGTCAAAGAAGGCTTTGCCTAGCCAGAATAATGGAATTTCTTGAATGTTGCTTGCAAATGAATCGGATACCCATGACTTCGAAGGAATTTCCGTTGTTCCTGGTAAAACTTTAGTCATCTGCCAAGGAAATAACAATAGCACTTCTATACCCCTTCACAGAGCTTTACAGCCCTCTCTAAGCAGTTTACAAATGTCAGCCTATTGTCCCCAACAATCTGGGTTCTCATTTTACTGACCTTGGAAGGATGGAAGGCTGAGTCAACCTTGAGCCGGGTGAGATTCAAACTGCCAAACTGCAGTCAGCTGACAGTCAGCAGCAGTAGCTTGCAGTATTGCATTCTAACCATGGCTGCCACCAGGCACAGAAAGAAATATGTAAATGAATGAATTCTATTATTTTTTTCCCCATTCAGCATAATTTATGATTGGACATTTTTCAATCCCCAAAGGACTGCAGGCCGGGCAGGGAAAGGGTGGATCCTTCTCTAATGCTGGAGAGGCCATTGTGATAGAGAGTCCTGGCAGATATGTGCCAATTTATGAAAAGGAAATAATCTTTTATGAATAGATGGGCTAGTGCTTTCATCTGGCTGTGCGCCTTCCCCAAAATGTGTGATTCGAGTGGCCTGTTCTTGTAACTGGAGACCTTAATCCGAAGACAAGCCCTTCTGTGCAAGTTCTTGGCATATTCCAGGCATGATTTTGGAGGATGGAGCAGCAGCTTAAATGGATTTGAGATGAACAAGCCAGTTTTTAATCCCTACATACCTTTTCCATGGTGTTACCTCTCTGGGATTCTTAGACTAATTCATGAAAGAAAGACATACTTCAGTACAGCACTTTTAACACATGTGAACTTATAGAGTCTCATCTGACTCATAGCTGGAATTCTTTCCCAGGCCCAAATTCAGCTGGACTGCGGAGAGGACAATGTCTGTGTCCCTGACCTGCAACTTGATGTCTCTGGGTAAGTCTCTGCCATGTCATTTTCCTGCTGTGCCACAAATAAGGATGAAGGTGGAGAGCTGCATACTACTTGTATTTTCTTGATCTGAAGAAATCCAAATAGACTCTCCTCTTTCCTATATCTAATATTTTGCATCCTCTTATGCATTTTGAGCACCACTCTTGGCTTTGGAGAAGTCAAGCGATGGAAATGGTCCGTGTCCCATTTATTAATGTTATTTTCCAATATCTGCTCATTGGCAAGTCAATTCGACCTTTTCAGTAGGAGTGTGATTAACATCTTCCAGAATACATCTGGAGCGACCAGAATAGTATTGGAAACCACTTCTGGTAAGCCCAGAACAGCCCATCTTAAGCTTGAAATGCAACTTGCATGCATAATTCAGCGTGCTTTTAGTTCTGGGGACCTGTGAATCTGTATTGTCCTTTTCTTAAATGTTAACAATTTGGTATCCCTTTCCATCGTGAGATGGAAATGCAGACATGCAAGATTTCCAACTGGAATATGTTGCCTTGCGATTCCTTCTGAGTGCAATCATTTTTGCTCTTTCATTATCAGTAGATCCATTCATGGGCTCTTTTAAAGGTTTCGCACATTTTGTTTGTAACACGAAACAGACATACACATCAACATGTTGAGGAATCAAGTCACTTTCTTACATTGTCAGCGAGCACAGTAGTTGCAATTGGTGGGCCGGGGACCACTGGTGGTCCACAAGAAAATTTTGGTGGTCCACAGAGAAATGTCCCACCCCCCCAAAGCAATTAATCCAGGCTGCATGGGAACACAAGGCTGAGCTGCCCACATGGCCCGCCCACCCGCTGGACTCCACCCTTCAGCCGAGCACAAACCTTACCTTGAGTAGATCCATGTGAGTGAGAACTGGAAGGAAAGACCAACGACATGGAAGGGAAATCCGACCCTGGGTCGCTTGCTGACATTGGTAGGAAAATCGGTCCCATATTCCAGAGCTGCAGTAATCACAAGACTGGCCCATTGGTCACCCTGGAGCAGCTCCTCCAGTCCATGGCATACCAGTGCACCTGGATAGAGGAGCTGCTTCGAGATGACATAAGGGCCAGTCCTGTGACTACTGCAGCCCTGGAATGTGGGACCGACTTTCCCACCAAAGTCAGCAAGCCACTGTCACTCAAAATTCATATTAGTGGTCCCTGAGATTTAAAATTATGAGTTTGGTGGTCCCTGAAGTCCAAAAGATTGGCAACCCCTGCTAGCATATCGTTATCAAAGCAGGTAGTCCACACCTTACAACATTTTACTTTTAGTGACCACTCAAAGGTACAACGGCACTGAAAAAAGTGACTTATGAGCATTTTTCACACTTAACAACTGTTGCAACGTCTCCACGGTTATGTGGTTTACATTCAGATGCTTGGCAACTGACTCACACTTATGATGGTTGAAGTGTCCCAGGAGGTCATGCGATCCCCTTTTGCAATCTTCTGACAAGCAAAGTCAATGGGGAAACCAGGTTCACTTAGCAGCCATGCTACCAACATAACAACTGCAGTGATTCACTGAACAAATGAGGCTATGAAAGTCTTAAAAAGGGGCAAAACTCACTTAACAAATGTCTCACTTAGCAACATAAATTTTGGGTTCAATTGTGGTTCATAAGTCAAAGACTATGTGTACAAGTAAATATGAAATGAATGTGCTCTGCGAAGCAATTGCGTGGAAAAGAAAGAAGTTAAATCTTTGGTCAGGGAATACTACATACCATTGCCCAACAGACACTTCCTATCTGAATCTCTACACCAGTCAAAAGTGGAAAGAATGCAATTGCAGAATACATACTTTGCATGCCAAACAGTCTCGTTTTAATGCTTGGCTGAGAAAGAAATGTCAAAAAACCTTATCTGATCAATGTGGACAAGAATGAACTAAATTTTTAGCTATACTATCTGACTCTTTCTCGAGTGCAGTCCTAGAGTTACCAAAAACAATGACTGTGCTACAATTTTAATATTAGCAAGAGTTGATATGTTAAATGTATTTAATTTTAATTAAATGTCCTTGGAAATGAAATGAAATTGCCCTACTTCTAGTCCAGCCCACAACTGGAGGGGACCAAACTGGGAATGCTCATGTAGGAGTTGACAAGAGAAACACAGTTTAAACACCTTCTAAATGCCAACGTAGCTCTTTTTGCAATATGCTTGTGATAAAAATGGAGACTTCCAATGTTTGTTGTGGGTTTTTTTTTTTCCATCGGGTTTATGCCTTATAATAATTGTTAGTACAGAACAAAATCACAAGCCTTTCTCTGTACAACAGAATCTATATCTGACATGAGCACCAAGCATAGTGATTTGATTAATGGGTGTAAAACCTAGGAATGAGCCCAGGTTTTACATGCTTGAGAAGAACTAACATTTTCATATGTTACAAGGGGGAAAAAGGTACTTGAAACTTTCCAGGCTTTATTGGTTCATTGGTTTTGTAAAACAACTTCCTACCAAGGTTGTGGAGAAGGGTAGGGAGTTCAAACTGATTTAAATTGTATGTCTGAAGATTTAGATGACTAAGGGTCATCTGAAAGAGATATAAAAGTGCAACTTTCTCTGAATTCCTTGGATGGTCCTGAATAATGAGCTTTGCTGCCTTTGATCTGTGCTCTCCTTGTTTCAGATTTCATTTTGTTTTGATGCACTGCACCATAAAGAGTATTTTAACTTACTGCACCTCTGTATGGTTTGCCAATTTCATTCATTTTTGGATTTCAACCTTTGCAGGGACCATACTGTTGCCTATCTGGGAGACAAGAACACAGTGAACCTTTCATTCCATGCAATGAATCGTGGAGAAGGTGGTGCCTATGAAGCTGAACTCCACGTGACAATCCCACCGGAGGCAGATTATATAGGAGTTCAACGCAACTACGGGGTAGGTGCTCCATAACAGACCTTCTCCTTCAAAATCCAATGCTGTTCCATCTATTAGTTGTCAAAATAGAGCATGACTACTGTGTGGGGACTGTCCTTCAAATATAGAAGTCCTGGGATTTTCATCTTCTGTTCTTTGAACAAAGTGTAAAAGTTGGTGAATTGTGGGGATTTGTTGTGAATTCCAGTGGTACGTTGGCCTAGAGGTGGAGCTCTCACCTCACAATCAGTAGACTGTGATTTTGATCCGAGGTAGAGGCAGATATTTCTCTCTCTGGGCACGCTGAGAATATATCTGCTGCACAGAACTCCACATTGGTGACAGGAAGGGCATCCGGCCATTAAAAAACTGCTTGCTCCATTCAATTGCCCAGACTCCACCTGCAAGGGATTATGGGGCCGTTAAAAGATGGTGATGTTGTGAATTCCAGCAGGTCCATATTTCTGATTTCTAAAGCAACAAAAATACAACAGTGGTTGGTTGTTGTTGTTTTTTTCAAAAAAAACTACAACACGTTCAATTCTTCCTTAGAAGCTTGAGCCATAATAAATATGCCAGCTAAAAGTACCACATGACTCATTATTTTCAAAAATTCAAGCTGTCATAAAGTGGATTCCATTTCAGTTGCCAATCAGTACATACAGTCCTCGACTTACGACCACAATGGAGCCCAGAATTTCTGTGGCTGTGTGAGACAGTTGTTAAGTGATTGTTGTCTCATTTTGCAGCTTTTCCTGCCATGGCTATTAAATGAATCCCTGCAGTTGTTAAGTTAGTAACCTGGTTGTAAAGTGAATTGGGCTTCCCCATTGACATTGCTTGTCAGAAGGTCACAAAAGGGGATCGATCATATGATTCTGGGACACTGCAACCATCATAAATATGAGTCAGTTGCCAGGCATCCAAATTTTGAACAAGTGACTGGTGCAATGGTCATAAGTGTGAAAAACTTTTTTCAGTTGCTATAACTTCGAATAGTCACTAAATGAATTGTTGTATCTCAAGGACTACCTATATTGAGTAGATGTTCATGCTTCTCGCTCACCATCCCAGAATCGTCTGGGAATGACAAGAATGAAAAGGCTACAGTACTTACCATATTCTTTATTCTATTTTTGTTTGTTTGCTTGTTCGTTTAAATGTATTTTTGGCTGCCCCGTATTGATCACAGCCCTCCCCCTTTTTAAAAATAAAAACCTCTACATCTTTTAAAATGGAAGAATCGATTCAATTTGGGTAGTAAACACCATCTTAGAAAATCCTTTTTAGGAATGAAATTGCGCAAAAACATAGAAACCTAATGGTTAAGTCAATGAAAACTCTTTCGTGTAACAGAAGGGAATGCTTTCACTAAGCTGGGAGCTATTGGTTTTATGTACACAGGGTTATAAATATTTCAGCAGAACTGTTTTTAATGGTTTTGAACCATTTTTTTCATGTACAAAGTCTAACAGATGAAATGGATTGAAGCTCCCGTTAAAAGTTTGTTGAGGTTTCTACCCTAACAGTGAGAATTCTCACAAATCAGACAAGAGAGTGGGAGCACGCAGGCCTCTTTGCTCTTTAGCGGTTGGTATCCAAATCTTATTACCTTTAACTTGGATGATAATATACGATTAGTATCCTTCACGGATTTGTCTAAGTCAGGGGTGTCAAACTGGCGGGCCGGATGCACGATACACAGGCCACACCTACACCAGCTCCACGAAGGGGGGGAACATCATGTGATGGCAACATGACATGGCGAGTTTTACACCCGTGGTCTAAAGGCACTTTTTCTTGGTCTTTCCTGTAGAACATTTCCAGCCAGAGCTGCCGCTATGACACCGTGAACGACACAAATATGGTTATCTGTGACCTGGGCAATCCGATGAAAGCAGGTGTCAGCGTGAGTGTTGGTTCTAAGTACTAAGGCAGCGGGCCCCCACCTTTGCAGTTTCAGGGAAGACAGTTTTTCCACAAACTGGGAGGTGTGGGGGAGGAGGAGGGAGGAGCACACTACCTAGATCCCTCAGGAGCAGTTTACAATAGGGTTCACCCTCCTATGAGAATCTAATGCCTGAATGATCTGAGGTGGAACTGAGACGGTGATGCTAGTATTGCGGAGTGGTTGCAAATACAGACAAAGCTTCGCTGGCTCGCCCGTCACTCACTTCTGGCTGTGTAGCCCAGTTCGTAAGAGGCCAAAGACAAGTGCCATCCCAGGCCCAGGGGATTGGGGACCTCTGTACCAGTGGTGGGATTCAAATTTTATATTACCGGTTCTGTGGGCGTGGCTTGGTGAGCTTTGCAGGGGAAGGATGCTGTAAAATCTCCAGTCAGAGGTGGGATTTGCTGGTTTTCTGAACTACTCAAAATTTCCACTTCCGATTCTCCAGAACTGATCAGAACCTGCTGAATACCCACCTCCACTCTGTACTAAAGTGTTGGCTTTAGTACAGTCAACATGCAATCATTACAGGCCAAAACAGCCCACTCTGTTACATAATTAGGCAGTGAAGCATCTGCAAGAAAACAACCAAGATCAAAGTAAACCAACTTGCAACAACCCCAGATAGAAGAGGTCTGAATAAAGAACTTGATTCTAATGCCCTCTTTTTTGTCTTATCCTTCTTAGCTCTGGGGTGGCCTGCGCTTTACCGTGCCTCATGTCACCGACACTAAGCCATCCATCCAGTTTGATTTCCAGATTCACAGGTAAAAACACCCTGGATGATCTGCCAGTGCGCTCCCCCCACCCCTTCGTTCCCTTCACCTTGATTGAGCTCATGGACAGGTCTGGCTCTCCTTAGGAGTCCTAGGCTCTTTCTTTCCTGCACAGTGCTTTTAACCTACATCTGGGGGGTCAAACTCAAGTTCATTGAGGGCCAGATCATGGTTGTGTTTGACCTTGGGGGCCGGGATGGACATGGGCAGGATGAACGTGGCCAGCTCAACGTCACTCATGTCAAGGGTGCCTGTGGTGGCCAGAGTGCTCTGCCAATGAAAATGGAGCTCAGGAGAGCCACTCATAGCCCTCCTGAGCTCCGTTTTCACTGGCAGAAGCACCATGGGCCAGTCCTTTGTTGTTTCCAGGATGGCCCCACACAGGCCAGATCTAAGCACCCACAGGCCAGATCCGGCCCTCGGGCCTTGAGTTTGACACCCCTGGCCTATCCCCTTCACTAGTTCCACATAGACATTTCTGTTTTTCACAGCAAGAATGCCAACAATTCTCACAGCGAAGTAGAATCTTTTGTCCTGCGCGTCGAGGCTGCCTTTCACATTTCATCCCGTGGGTAAGTATCCCTCCAGGAGTAATTATTTTTAATTGTTAAAAGAATGTCCAAGGTCTGTTGTTGCCTGGAAGGCATGCAGGTTAATCATAAACGGGTGAGGGCAAATCACACCTTATTTAATAACAAAGAAAAGGAGCCATGTGTTGGAAGATCATTTTAGCCCTGAAGGCTGTGCCAGCTGCCAGGCCAGGAACCCATCTGCTGCTTCATCCCTTCATAAGTTCATCCTCCTCCCTCCCAACTATTTTCAGTCAAAGTCTTCCTACTTCCCTGACACCAAGAACGTGGCTGTTTCCTTACTGTGTGTTTTGCCACATGCATTGGTGGGATGATCAGTTAAACAGTGGGGGAAAAAAATACAGGTGGTCTTCAACTTGCGGCCACAATTGAGCCCAAAGTTTAGGTTGCTAAGTGAGAAATTGGACTGATTGGAGTGTTTTGCCCCATTTCTTGCCACATCTGTTAAGGGAATCACTGCAGTTGCTAAATCAGTAACACAGTTGTTAAGGGACTCTGGCCTTTTCATTGACTTCACTTGTCAGGTCACCAAAGGGAATCACATGATCCTGAGACCCTGCAACCGTCATAAATATGAATCATTTGTCAAACATCTGAGTGTAAATCCCATGAACCTGGCGAGGCTGCCTAAGTGTGAAAAATGGTCATAAGTCACTTTTTTTAGTGCTGTTGTAACTTCGGTCACTAAACGAATAGTGGTAAGTGGAGGAGTACCTGTAAAGAAAAAAATATATCACCAAAATAGAGCTAAGGAGAAAGAGAGACAACCAAAATGTTGAGGTCATTGATTCAATAATCTAAAGAAGAATTTGATGCAGTTGGGTCTGGTTTTCTCCCAGTCAATTTATAGTTTTCAATTCATCAGCAAAGGCAATATTGCTGTTTTGGTATGTGCATCATTAGAGAAATTACACTGTTTTCCTGAAAAGTTCCCTTCTTGAGAAATGGTCTTTCTTAGATCTTCACCCTCTTTCTCTTTCTCTGTTCTCCATTAAATGAAGACCTGGTTTACTTTTAGAAGGCAACTGTCTCTAATCACTCACTGCTAAATTTATTCCTTGGATTCAAATATATGCATATTTGACTCTGCTTCGTGCAACCGAGTATTCCATGTTTCTATTGGATAGAGCAAATGGGAAACAGTGTTGATATCTAACATGGAGGACACAAAGTTGAGTTGATTGGACAAGTGGTAAATCAGAAGGAAACACAACAATCTTGCAATATTTTAAAGTGCTGTAGAGCCAGTCAACTTGACAGTCCCCTTAGCCAAGGATGTGTGGTCCACATATCAATGTTCACTGTGCTGATTGCATGAGTTCAATCTGGAATATGCACCTACTTTCTTATATGACACTAGTGGAACGCTAGTTGCATGGACCTTTTCTTATGAAAATATAAACAGGGGTGGGCTACTATGGATTTGCCCTGGGTATAGGCAGACCTGTTGCTAACGTTATGGCTGGTTCAGCCCACTCACTCCCCATCACTCCCAGAAGTGTCCATGTGGTCCATTTTGGATGCAGGTAAGTGCAGGGCTGGAGGGGGGGGGGGGAATGGGCCTCCCGGAAGTTCTGGAAGTCTGGAAACTGATCCATTTCTGGCCTCTGGAGGGCCTCCGCAGCCCAGGTGAGGCCGTTTTTGCCCTCCCAGAGACTTGAGGAAAGCATCTGGAGCCTGAGGAAGGCAAACCACCACCACCTCCCTTCGTGGTGCAGGAGGCTGACTAGGCCACGCCCACCATGGACACATCCACTCAGCAACCGGGCAGAAAACCCATTGCTGGGATTTTTGAAACCCACCCCTGAACATAAGTATCTCTGGGTAATGCTCTCCAGTGTAGTAGCAGCTAGTATTTTTACCCCAAGGGAACTGTTTTTCTTCTGAAACTTTAATGTAGTCATCCAGGATTATCTCCTTCAGGAAAAACAAACAAGTAATTGAACTAAACATTTTACCTAAACCTCGGCTAGCTTATATTCAAGGAATATACACCTGTAGAGACAATATAACTTCCCACATGATTTTATGTCCCATGCTGGAATGTATGAATCAGCTTTTAATTCAGGTGCTTTGAGAAAAACAGTCCATTTGATCACGGTGATTAGCAAATGGTCTGGATTAGTTAGCGTTCTCTTGAACAAAATTGTAGGGTCTGTTATTCCAGTTGCAAGTCAACACTTGAAACCATTGGTCAAAAGTTTAGGCAAGCTTTCTTATCCCAGGAGTCCTCATGAATTCAACAGTGCATCTTTCTATATTCCCCCCAGTTTCCTCAAAAAAAATGCCTGTTTCTTAATTAGCAATTGCACCAGCTCTAGGCAGGTTTGTTGCTTTTGCAGAAGTAGCTTTGAATAATACCTCATCTAATTGTAGCAATTGAAATGGAAGACTGCTTAATCATAGAAGACATGTGTGCATGATGGAATTTCAAAAAGAAAAACGTTTAAACCAGGAATGAGGAAGCTCCAGCCTATAGCCGTGAGGACTCTATTTCTCATATATTTATTTATTTTATTAGACTTGTTCACCATCTGTCATGCCTAGAGGCAATTCTGAGCTTTTAGAAAGATCCTGTTTCCTCCTTTCTAAAACCTGCTTCTGACAGTCGGACTGTTGCATGTGTCTTTCTACTCATCTCCCCAAGAAGCCTGTCTTTTTCACAGGCTTCAGGTGGGGAGAGCTTCTGGCAGTCAATCTCCAAGATCTGCTGGTACATTCCCCCGACATTGGCTTCTTACAATGCCAAGGATTAAATTTTTGAGGTTCTTCATGCAGAACTTACATTATCTCCACAACTCACCTTCCCTCTGAACCAAGGCTTCCCAGACATTTTCTGTTAAAATTATAAAACTGTTTTGAATGAATGCCTCTTAATTTACCAAGTGTTAGAACATTAATGGGGAAACAAATCAATTCAGGGCTTATAATAGCCGTAGCCCTTAGATTTATACCCTGCTTTACAGTGCTCTGAGCAGATTACAATATATGTCCCCCAATAGTTTGGGTCCTCATTTTACCTACCTCAGAAGGATGGAAGGCTGAGTCAATCTTGAGCCTGGTGAGATTCAAACTGCCAAATTGCAAGCAGCCGGTAGTCAGCAGAAGTAGCCTACAGGATTGCACTCTAACCACTGACTGTGCCACCTCATAATCTGAGGTAGTTTGAACGAATACAGATTTTTTCTCTTTCTATTCTTGATTGAATAGATTTCTTGATTTCTCGGAGAAGGTGGAAGAGACCAAATGTTCAGTAGAGCAGGCCATTTGCAGGCCATGGTCTTAAGACCTATAATTCACCAATTACATTCAAGAGTAGAATAAAAGACATCAAGTAATCTAATTTATACCACTTTGAGTTTCATCATGGACTGAAGGAATTTCATAAATGCACAGCATGTGACACTCAACCTTGACTAGCCTCAAAAAACATCTCGGGAGGTCTGCTTCTACCAGATACTTGAATGGAAGACTATCAAGAAAACGCAGGTAGCAGGCTCAATGAGGAAAGCTGACTATGCTTTTATTTATAACTGTATCAGAATGTGACATATTAAACCAGAGGTGCAAATTTTTTGTTCATTATGGGGCTGTTGTGGACTTTGAATAGCATGTTAGCAGCCATGCTCTAAAAGGGATAGAGCCAGGGCCATTTTTTATATTTTTATTAAGCAGGGGATGCAAACTATTTTTATTACTGATTTTTAATAATTATTTTCCTCCATAATGTTTCAGGTTTCAGCCCTGAATTCAAGGATTAGTTTAGTAACGAAAATAAAATTTCATACAAAGTGGAAGTAGATTCCTGATTGTTTGTTAGCTCATTGTATCATTATAAATTTTGCAGGCTATTTGATAATACAGAGCAAAGAAAAAATAGAAAAATAACAAAAAGAAGAAACCACAGCAAACAAGAAATCATGTGTATGTGTGTGTGAGTGTGTGTGTGTGTGTGTGTGTGTGTGTGTGTGTGTGTGAGAGAGAGTGAGAGAGAGAGAGAGAGAGAGAGAGAGAGAGAGAGAGAGAGAGAGAGAGAGAGAGAGAGAGAGAGAGAGAGAGAAGTTTTATATAACAGTTCAGTGGTGGGATTCAAAATGTTTTACTACCTATTCTGTGGGCATGGCTTGGTGGGTGTGGCAGGGGAAGGATACTGCAAAAACCCACTTCCTCCCCACCCCACTAACCTGCTTTCCAGCTCCGTTCTCCTGTGCAAGGAAATAAAAGAAGACCCAGCCAATCAGCTGGACCCAGAAGGCAGAGAAGAGATGGGGGCAGGGCCAATCAGAGATGGTATTCTTTACTACTCAAAATTTCCACTACCAGTTCTCCAGAACTGGTCAGAACTTGCTGAATACCATCTCTAGAACAGTTCATATTTCATGACATTTGTGACTATAAGCAAAGTTCACGAGTTTCAGGTAACATCCATGTTCAATTCACTCAGTAATTGAAGACATAAATTAGTTTTTTCAGAGTTAAAGTACTCGTCTCTTAGTAGCAAGAAGGATGCAGAAAAATTATTTGCATACTTCAGCTGTCAATTACCATGTAATAAGTATGTGGTTCATAGGAATATGAGCATCTAAAAATTTTAAAGTTCATTTCAAAGTCAATTTAATATATGTGTCATTTTCCTCCCCAGAACATACTATAATAACCTTCAGAAATAGCAAAAATATATTTTGATGCATTTATTCTTGTTGCATTTTTATTGTTTTATTTACTCTCCATTCTGCTTTACTACATAAATAAAGCACACATCAAAATAATAATTACCATTCCATTGCTTAACTGTGGATTAAATCCATGACCTTGGGCCTATTATAGAAAAATGGGATGAAAATATCAAACAAGCGAATCATACTGTTGCCAACTATTAGTTTTGCAATTTGATTCTCAGTGAAAAGAAATACACTAGGAGGAGTTCAATTTTGAATTTTAGCCACACGTTCTGATTTCCATGCTTATACATCCCAGGAAAGGGCATTTGTACATTTGCAGACATCACAATGATCTTCATGTGACGTTATGACTTGATTACTGTTGTTCTGATTTTGATTTAATTTTGCCTCATTTGCCTTGAGAAATGGTTTGTTCTCATCCTTGAGAAATGGTTTGTATTATTTAAATTGCTCTAGTCCCTAGTGAATCATTTGAGTGTGCCTGAAATGCTTTTTTCTACCTCTTCCACAGAGCATCCAGGCCAGATGCTGTATCTCTGCCTGGTTGGGTCCCAGGTAGATTGGTGAAGCGTGAACAAGATATTGGCCCTGGGGTCTGCCATGTCTATGAGGTGGGTATTTCCTGCTGAGCAGAAGAAGCTGATGGAATAGCTGGAAGTTGCCAATGGGCCAAATGTTCTTGGGAGAGCATTTTTTTTTTCTGGGATCCAATTCAACTCCTGAAAGGTCCATCTGTTCTGTACCAGTCTTTTTCAAGTGGTAGCCTCCAAATGAATCCACCTCAGCATTCAAAATTCTTAAGGAACATGAGTGTAAGTCACAGGTGTCAAACTCGATTGTGACACTTTTTGCCTTTGAGGAGCTGGGGTAGGTGTGGCCTGTACATGACACATCCCGCCCACCAGAGTTTGACAGGCCTGATGTAAGTCATACTGGCTAAGAATTATTTCAACCCTATACCTCTGAAAGACACTTAACAATAAGGAGGCAGATCTAGATTAACACAAGCCAAATTAAAGCTCAACATTCACAGCAATATACCTGCATAGGTTGATATTGCTGTGAATGTTGAGCTTTATAAGGTTATATATACTTCTGTATAAGGTTACATAGATGTTATTTTTTCATATCTGGGATCTTTCTAAAAATAAATGTTTGGCTAACAATGGAAACATGGCTGATTTACTGAGCATTGTTATGGCACAATTCTTCATTGGCTTGCTCAAGGGTCTTCAAATTTGGCAAGATTAAGACTTGTGGACTTCAACTCCCAGAATTCCTGAGCTAACATGACTGGAGGAGGAATTCTGGGAGTTGAAGTCCACAAGTCTTAAACTGTCAAGTTTGAAGACCCCTGGGCTTGCTGATCAAGATACCCTTATGAAATGGCTACAGGTTGAATCGTGGGAGGTCTTATAGCTCAGCTGAATATCAGCAAGTCCCAAATTTACTCTGGTTTGCTAGGTCATTCTGCAGGTGATTGGCTTCTCTGCATCTCAGCCTTGAAGGACAAAGTAAATGAGTAGCCTTATTTAGGATGAAGCAGTTTCTTGGTTCCTTGGATAATTCCCCCTGTTTCTTTTATTTTCTTTTATGTAGTTTGTCAATGATGGGCCCAGCGCCATCAGTGAAGGAGTGTTAGACTTCAGTTGTCCTCTCCAAGTGCAAGGACGAGCTGTATTGTATGTCACCCGCTACACGGTGCCGGCAAATTGTACCTCCAGCAGCCCCATTAATCCATCACGTCTGCAGGTAAAAGGGGACCTCTGTGGGTAGGGGAATACAAAGGATGAAGTGACTTGGCCTGGCTTTGGCTATAAATGGTTTAATTGCTTTAATAACTTGCCATTCTTTTCTCAGCAATGGAAATATTGTGTGTTGTTCCATCCCAAATCTTCCCCCTTTTGGTAACCTGCTTGGGTGTTTTTTGCATGCAGGTATTTTTTCACAAACATTTCAACAAGTAGCTTGTTTCCACAGAGCCTTTGCTCTGCATTAGAACATGCACAAGCCTGAGATTGAGTTGTAACAACGAGGGAGGATTTTCTTCCATTGAGAAGCATGTGTCACACAAGAACACTGTTCTTTTGAGTCAGCCAGAGCAACACTAGCATTCAAAAAAAGGGCCTTTTCCAACTGGCAGCCTATGTTAAGATACCTTTGAAACCTTGATACCTCTTTGATACCTTGAGCTAAAGTAATCAGATCATAAGGAAGATGCCTGTTTAATAGACCATGAGGAACTGTATTTTACCTAATCAACCAGATTACAACTGGAAGGTTCAGAGAATTTATGAAGATTCACATTTGTGTTATCTCTCTCTCGCTGTCTCCATGTCTCTCACTATCTATCTATCTCTATCTCTTTATCATCTCTATCTATCTGGGTGTTTAGCTGGAGCAACCTCCAACACCTTTTCCTGGGCAGGAGCAGCATTATGTGCAGAAGCAAGATGGAGAATGGAACACGGGCAACATTGGAAGCACTTTCCCTCTGGTAAGCCCTGTGCCACCATTTTAAGAAACAAGAGATGCACTGTTTATTTCCTTATATCACAATGTTTGCTCATTGTTCTTGTTAACGTTGGCCGCCCAGAGTCCATGGGAGTTGAGTGGCCAATAAATACAAACAAACAAACAAACAAACAAACAAACAAATAAATAAATAAATAAATGCGTGCATGCATGCATGCATGTGGAAGATGGTTTTCAAAAAGCAGCACTACATGCATTTCAGTAGCTTATTTTCAAATATAATTCTCCTTTGTTTGCCATAATCTTCGAAATTAAGATACATCCATAATACACAGAACTTAGGTCTAATGTCCTTACTCACATTCCCTTGGTTTTAATCACTGGAACAGCCTTCCCCAATCTGTCGTCCTCAAAATCTTAGACTCTAATTCTTATTTGTTGCATTGTCTGGGAATTCTGAGATATAATCCAACCAACAAGGAGCTACTTAGGTCAAGTAAGGCCAGACATTCAGGTTCACAAAGATGCTTGGCCCAAATCCTGCCTTGGAGGTAATTCAAGGTTGATGAGATATTTTCATCTGATATCTCATTTGATCATTCAATGTTCTTGCACTGCAGAAGTGTAATGAGGATGAATGTTTCCAACTTCACTGCCGCATGGGAGCATTGCAACGACAGGAAAGTGTCAGCTTACACTTCTATTTTCGCATCTGGTCCAAAAGTTTTCAACAGGTAAACGTATTATATTTTTGGTGTTCACTAGACTTCAATTGTTTGGGACAAATTGTGTGCGTTTGTGTGTGTGTGTGTGTGTGTGTGTGTGTGTCTTTTTTTTTCCACCTTCCTTTTCTGTTACTCTTGTTTGTAAGTCACTGGAATAGAAATGAATGAAAGTTGAGGGAATAGCATACATCAGGCTAAAAGATCACAGTTGACCATCTCTGATCTATGTACATACAGTACTTACATAAAATGTAATAATTAATCTCAGCAGAAAAATAATGGCCTGCTCCTTCCCATTCATTTAGTATGTTAGCTTTCATAGTATTAAACCTCTGGGAATGGGATGCTTGATTCTCCATATTAAGGTTCTTTCACTTCTAGTACATCTATTCAACCCAACATTTGTGCAGAGCCATTTCTCATTATTCTTTCCTACCTTGCAGAAAGAGAACTATCCCCAGACTATCCAGTGTGAAGCAGTTTACCATATGCAAAAGGTGCCCTACAAAATCCAGCCTCTAGAGCAACCCACTCATCTGAAGGTCAGTATTATCAGTTCCACTGGGAATAATCTGCCTTATGAATACCAGTTCTTCCAAGATGATAGTACCAATTATATTAGTAAAATTACGAGACAGTTTGCAACAACAGAGAGTGTGATTGGGATCAGCTCAGTTCTGAGAAGCAGGTAGCTCTTAGCTCTGAATAGATGGGGTCAATCCAGCTTGGATATAATCTTGAAAAGTGGAGAGATGTAAGTTATGTTAAGAAGGCAAAAAGTAGAGTAGGATAAGTCATCTTTCCTCTTATAATTCAGGTATTAGATTACCTAGTGAGGCTGAATGATGTGAACCCTAGGTTAACTAAAGGTTAACTCTTTCCAATGGTCTATTTTGAAAATTTATCAGAATGATGTACCTGGCGCCCTGGTGGATTTAGGATGTTTTATTCTTGCTTATTTATTAGAGCAGCATAGTAGCCTAGTGATGAAGACTCTTACATCCCATTTGGAGGGTTGAGAATCCAATCCTAGGTAGTGGCAGATGTTTCTCTCCTGGGGGACAAAACAAAAATATCTGCCATGAATTCCACATGGCATCAGGAAGGGCATCCGGCCAGTAAACACTTAGCTCCATTCAGTTTCCCCAACTCTACCCCTAATTAATGAATTACAGGGTTGTAAAGGGGAGTTTATTCTTATTTATTTGATTTACAGTACATCCCATCTTTGCTTTTGCACAGCTCAAGGCAGTGTACGTAGTGTTCCCTTTTCCTGTTTTCTCCATAATAAGAAGTCATGCTCTCAGATATGTATTTACTCATACTACATAAGGTAAAATTATTCATCTTATGTACAGACCCTCTAGCATTTTGAAGAATGACAATATAGCATATGCTGATCCAACAGGGCTTAGATGCTACCAATGTAACCCCTTCAATTAGAACTTTTGGACATCTCTTATTCATGTTTCCTTTCTATGTGACAGATGTCAACATCACTCTATTGGGCTAAGGCAGAGACTAGCCAGGGCGTTCCTCTGTGGATCATCATCTTAGCCATCCTGATTGGACTGCTGCTGTTGGCACTGCTCATCTATGTGTTGTACAAGGTGAGTTCACGGAACAATCTAATAATGGAGGAATTCAAGGTTGGAGAGAAAATTTTAAAGCTCTGAAGTACTACAAATACTTACACTTGATGTGTAAGGACTGCAGATGTAAGGAAATTTGAGTCGGTAGGGTGATTCTGAAATCTCAGAAGCCAGTTAAAAGCTGTGGTGTAGAGAAATGTCAAGTGGAGTCAATGGGGGAGTGTCTTCAGCACCCTGGACAGCGCCTGAATCTTCTCCAACCCCTGTGATTTTTCTCGCCCTCCCCCTCCCCTACTGAATTGACGCTGAGTCATTTCCCTGGGATTTGACGAGTGGCACGGCTTGGCCTGCAATGGAGAACTGCAACCCCAAAGCACATATAATTACATTTTTAGCATTCTGCGCCTGCATGAAGCAGCCTGTACACAGTCATGAAAGTGCCTTGAATCAGCATTGAGTGTATTTAAAAGAGACGGTTTCCAATGTTCAGCTGTAACTCTGCAGGTGGGGCGTGATGCACATAAATATGTCACTGAGCCAAGAGCTTTTAATTGCTAGTGTTCCAATCCTCGTAAGTTTAGAGAACTACGAGCTTAATTTTGTGGCATTAATCAACGTTGAGACCCAGGTTTGGTATGGTGGTTTAAAGCATCAGGCTAGAAATGTAAAAACTGGAAATCCTAGTCTTGCCTGAGATTGAAAGCCAGCTGGGCGATCTTGGGTCAGTCAATCCTCTCTTAGCCCTAGCAAGAGGGTAGTGACAAACCCCTTTCAAACGTGCTGTTTAAAAAAAAAAAAATCAGGGACTTGTTAAGACAACCTCTAGAAATCAAGAAGGATTCAAAGGCACTAAAAAATAACAGCAATACATTTATGTCAGGAGATACTCAAGAAAGATGAAAAGAGAAAAATGATCTCTTCTTTTTAGATAAAAATCTAGAGGTATTTCTGCACTAATTTCTACAGTGGTCTTAAACAGGAATCAAATGTGTTTCCACAAGACCACTCAGTGGGGGGATTCAAATTGTTTTACCACCAGTTCGGTGGGCATGATTTGGTGGGTGCGCTTTGCCTAACGCACACGCGCAGCTTTGCCCACACCAGCTGTGGCCTGCAGCACCAATCAGTGAGAGGATAAAGAAAAGCATAGGAGCGGGTAGGTGGGCCGATTCTTGGCTTTTCTCTTCTTTTTCCTCTCAGCTGATCGGAGGCCTTTTTGCCTCCTCTCAACTGATCCTCGGAGGCTTTTTTTTTTTTTTTTTAACTACCGGTTCAGGTGAACCGGTCTGAAGAGGTAGCATACCACCACTGAGACCACTCTACCGCAGTGGAATTTGCCCTGAAAAAGAATTTGATGGGTGATGTCCTGTTGACCTTTCTCTTTCTTTCTTTTTTAGCTGGGCTTTTTCAAACGTTCCCTTCCTTACGGCACAGCCATGGAGAAAGCTCAGCTGAAACCACAAGCAGCTTCAGAGGCCTAGCAGGTCCACGTTGCCCTCTATGTATGTGTGTTGCTGCTGCTGCCACCCTGCGAAGAGGCACTCGGATCGCCCATCAAGAGCACTGGGGAGGAGGAAGGATTCCAATCAACACCAGCAAGGCTTAGAAGGGCAGGGCCACAGATACGGGGCCCGCTTGGACGACTGCAGGGTTCGGTGCGCCAAGCACCTCTGCTTTCCCTCTGTGAAAGAGGCTCCAACCTTGACACGAAACGCCCTAATTTCCCAGCCATTCCTGTTCCCTGAGGCTTGGATCCTAACAACAATAACTTGTGTCCTGAACTGAGGGCTGCAGCAGGCATTTCGCTTCCAACCCAAGGGAATACTTGAAGCCGCTGGAGCGGCAGGTGCTGGCCTGATTTCAGGCCCCTTGAGTCAAGCTGTCTGTTCCGTCCATCTGTGGGAAAGGGATTGTCGTCGTGGACAGTTTTCAAGCTGCCGGGTCTTCTTTAGATTGACACAGCTTGGCTGAAGGGAAAAAAACAAAAGGAAAAAAATAAAATAAAAAGCACAATCACCTCCGGAGTCCAGCTCTTTCTCCTCCGTGGGCCAGAATGGAGGATCCTGGGCTCTCTCTCTCTCTCTCTCTTTCTCTCTCCTTTCCCATCTTCCCCGGTTTACTTCCTGTGGAGGACGACATGGGGCAAAGACTTTAGCTGGGAAAGCTGGATGCTCCCACAATGCCAAAGATTCTGCCACATTAGGAAGCCAAGCCATCACCCGGTGTCGGCCCGGACTCGCCGACGGTCTTCGCACTGATCTCCAGAAATCGCTAGAGATGTTTATTTTTCAAATGCCACTTTAATTAAAAGAAGGAACGAGGAAGCGAGGGACACCTCTTGGTAGCAGAGACAGGGGTTGCTGTTTTAATTTAAAATGTCCAATGTGCAATAAATGCTTCCCTATTTTCTACTTTGTCTACTTACTTAGTAAATCTTAGCACTATGCAGTTGGGTGCGAGCTATAGCATCTAAAATTGCTTATTTCTGTCCAACAGAGTTAGAATTTTGATGGTGTAAAAATGAACAGTAGCAGGAGTCACGTAAAAGAAAACAGCTGAGAGTTTTGGTGAAGCATTTTTTGGGATGGTTATGAAGAGAGTCTTGCAAAAAGAGAAGACAGAAGCCATTTTAGGTTTCATGCCCTGAGAATGTTCTGTCCCTTGGCATTCTTGTTATGTTTCCCCAATCAATACATAGTATGGAAGTGAAACATGGTAGCTGTGCAAGTATTTATTTTGGCCTTTCAAATATGTTTCTTAACTTTTCTGTTGAGGCAGGTTTTTTTGGACAACATTTTTCAACCTTATTTTGTACTGTTCTGGTATTGCGGGAGTGCAAGGGTTAATTTTCTAGTCTGGTTTTTTTTGTGCAAGGGGGTGGGTTAAAGACTGAAATGAATATTTTTTAA
The DNA here is from genome assembly GCA_015471245.1 of Laticauda colubrina. Lineage (NCBI taxonomy): Eukaryota > Metazoa > Chordata > Lepidosauria > Squamata > Elapidae > Laticauda > Laticauda colubrina. Next base: position 17,851,480 of record BLBF01000021.1, on the reverse strand, counting down.
CCATTTAAAAAAGCAGCATAACATGGGACAAGTCAGCTGCATGGAATCAAACACAACAAGAAAACAAGCTGTAATACTGATCTGGGTAATAAATAGGAGCAGAGAATGACAGAAAGCAATGTGAGCCGTGAAAGTGATTTAAAATGATCTTGGGTTTTTTCAAATGAGAATACTGAGAGCAGGTTTGGAATATTCCTGATCAGAGCATCAAGGATGGACTTGTGCAAATCTACTGTATTTTGCTTTCATTGCCATTTTAGGCTTTTGTGAAAAAGCATGAAAACACAACATTTTGTGCTGACGAGACATTTCAACCTAATAGCAAAATAACAAAACTAAAGGAAGGAAAGGGCCAATAAAAATGAGACGCATGAGTAGCCAAATCAGACTACATAGCTTGAGTTAATTCATTCTATTACATCAGATGTGTGAACTCACTCCAGTAAATAGTTAGATGACATGCTTCCTTCAGAGCTTTAAACTGGCTATTTCAGAACATGCCCAAGTAGCTTGAACACAGCATTTTTAGTCCTTACATAGCCTTGGGGATGAATGTGCATGAATCCTGATTACTGAAGTCAGCCTGATATGCCAGTCACAAGTCTTGTGGCAAAGTGGAAATTCTAGAATCATTTGACTTGGGTTCATATATAGTATACATTGAGCCTTCATGACATCATTTGGGTTCAGTTTGGCAGATTGAACCATCAGTGAGCTTTGTTCAAAAACCGTAAGGAAATACATCTTTAAGTACTAGTAAGTCTTGTCCCGAATTAAGACTTTAATACAGGTAGTTCTCAATTTACAATTCATTTAGTGACCGAAGTTACGGCACTGAAAAATATGACTGATGACCATTTTTCAGTTACCTCTGCAGCATCCTCCAATCATGATCAAAATTCAAATGCTTGGCAGTTGGTTCATATTTGACCGTTGCTGTGTCCCAAGGTCATGTGATCCCCTCCTCACAAGCAAAGTCAATGGGGAAGCCAGATTCACTTCACCGGGTTACTAATCAATTGCCATGATTCACTTAACAGTTGTGGCAAGAAACACCGTAAAATGGAGCAAACCCCACTTAATACTTAACAGAAATTTTGGGCTCAGTTGTCGTAAATTGACTACCTGTAGTACTGTGGTGCTCTGGAGAGCTAAAACTTATTCTGGGGGTCATGCTACACCTTTCCATCGCAAGAAATCATTTCCGCTTCGTAGGCCTTGCTTAGAACTCGTAGATGTATGTGGGGAAGGGAAGCAGGGAAGGTTTTTGCGTGAAAATAATGTTTCGTCAATCCTAGGCTGTGCATGGAATGATAAGATAGGCTAACACTTGTCTTCTGAGCGGCCATGTGCCAGGAGAGAAATGAAACTTCTACAAGAAGCTTAGAGAGCACCAACCCCTCTCCTTAGTTACTATTTTCCTCTGCCAGTAAGTGGGAGTTTGTTGTAGCCTTTAACCCAACTCAAGTCTCTTTTAACATGTTATCTTATTGGTGCCCAAGAGGGAAGGGGGTATTCCAATAAAGTACCAAGTGACTTGGAGAACGTGCTTTTCAGAAAAGAAAAAGTGCACCGCTATATATTTGAGTGTGGTCCCTCAGGGACTAGCTTTTCCTTATTACCACTGAATAAGATACTAGTTTCATAATCCAAGATATGAGTTTCATAGTCCATGCGAAACGATGCTTTAAAATCACAAGCAGTATGACATCCCCAAGGGAACATGACCCAGCCTTTTAAAATTTCTGTGTCACTGAGGATTAATTTCCATTAGTTAACCTCAGGAACAAATCTTAACTGCACCGTATGAGCATTTGCACAGTGGGCCAGTGAAGCCTTAAAGTCAAGAGAACTTTTGAGGGGGGGCTAGTTGTCTACCCTTCCCAAATTCCTAAATGAGTCCCGTTACAAACACTCTATTCATGCTTTCAGAGCTCTGAATGCTTTTTTAGCAGACACACAAGAGTTGATTTCTCCTGCTTTTCCATTCAACCTTTATCTTGGGCCTTCCCATAAGAAAAGCAAACAGACAGAAAAGTTAAGCCATTTAATATCAAAGATTGGAAGAAAACCTTTTTATTTCAAATAAAATGAAAACCATGTGAACTTCTTAAAAACCTTCACAGACTAGCTTGCTTCGTGCTTCTGTCCAGCTCGGTTCCCACTTTAACCACGTCTTCCTATCATCCTGGTCCAGGTGGACTGCAAAACTCCCATCATCTTTAGAATAGCTAGTGTGATCATTTGATAGGAATTGCTGTCTCCGGTGATAAGACTCTGGTGAGATTTCCCTAAATCCCCATCCTTCAAAATAAAACGTTTCCAAGCCTCGGTTTTGATTGAAAATTTGACCTAATGATATGCAAATAGCAAGAGGGGTCAATAATACAACAGATCAGCTTTTAAACAATGTGAAAACTACAAACAGCAATTCTGAATAGGTCATCTCTACATATAGTGGTCTAAAAGAGTTAAGATTTCTTGCTGACAACTAGCTTAGGAAAGCTGCTTTCCTGTCTTTTTTTTCCAACAGCTGCACCTACTGATGGGATACTGTCAAAAACCATGAGATCCCTTGGGAAAGCAAGTTTCTTTTCCCTCAAAGTGTTAAGAAAAAGGGAATGTGGCACGAGGGCCCCCTTCTTTTTCTCCCCGATCACATCTCATGCAAGTCGGTGGCAAACGATTTTGTGGTGTTCTAAAAGCAGCTGTGGACTTCCCAGTTGCAGCTGGACTCCCAAGTTCCACCAGCCTCATCCAGCATGGCCAGAAAAGGGCTGATGGGAGCTGTAGTCCATGAGTATCTGACAAACATACATTCTTCCTTCTAGAAAAAAACAAACAAAAAAAAGTTCGGTGAGAGAACAAAGGCATTTCTTCCCTCTCTTCTAATCTGTGGCTCATCATCATCTTAGCTAAATTAGGTAAGGCTCATTGGATTTAGGCACTTTAAAACTGTTAGTGGTTCCATTGCTCAAGACCCCACCACACTAGTTTGACAGCACGTCAGAGGATTCAGACACCAGCTTTCCATCCCGGGTCTCGATCTTCTTGATGACAATAGCCTTGGTCTTGCTGACAGCTGAGCTCTCCATGGGCAATGTATTTATGGAATATCCACTGCCTGAGTAGGAAGAGCTGTAGCCACCCCCGTAATTACCATAGCCGCTGCTCAGGCCACCTGGAAAAGACAGAGAACATTGGTCATCTCTACATATAGTGGTCTACAGGAGTTAAGACTTCTCACTAGCTTGGGAAAGCTGCTTTCCTGCCTTTTTTTCTACAGCTGCCCCTACTGATGGGATATTGGTGAAGGAGAGAAGAGCAGTTTCCAGCATTTGGTATCTTTATAGCTTTTATCTCCAAATCTAGAAATGGGAAGAGTGGCCCAGTAAGAAGTGGTTATATGCATGTATTTTCTTCATTCCTTTCCCAGATGGAATTGAGACCCTCTCTTACTACCTTGTCCAGTTATAGTGGCACCTCCTGCCATGCCAAATTCCCTGGGAGTATGAAAGAAATATCCGAGATTAAAATAGACACAGATTTCCCCTATTGCTCTCATCTTACAGACTGTAGTCAACTTACAACAATTCATTTAATGACCACTCAAAGTTACACTGGCAGTGGAAAAAGTGAGCTATGACCATTTTTCACACTTGCAACCATTGCAGTATCTCTGCTGACACATGATCCAAAATTCATAGGTTCAGCAACTCATGAGGGTAAGCCAGATTTATTTAACAACCATGTTACTAATTTCAACAACTGCGGTGATTCACTTAACTATGGCAAGAAAGATCCTAAAATGGGGTAAAACTCACTTAACTGTTTTGCTTAGCAAAAAGAAATTTTGGGCTCAATTGTGGTTTTAAGTTGAGGACTACCTAAACTGAAGTCCCATAGGGAAGAGGAAAAGATAAGTAGCAGGCCTTTTCTTCATGCTTATGGGAGTGGATACAGCCCCATATTTTATTCTGATTCTCTGTACACAGAAACACACCCTTTGTACACATGTTTCTCATGTGGCACTGTACAACTGCACATAATTTCTGGAAATCAACAACTTAAAAATTTGGGCAATAAGGCCTCAGAGTTGCAAGGGGGGGTGAGACAAAATCTGGCACAAAGAGTCCTCACCAAATGCTACCTCAGTCTTTGCTAGCTTGCTGCTTTCCAGATGTATTGGACTAATTTCTATCAGTTTGTCATCCAGTTGGAGATAATCAAAACTGAGTTCCACACATTTGGAAGACATCAAGTGGGTGAAATCTCTTCTGAACAATCTCCAACTAATAGATATTTGCAGACTGCATGCTTTAGATAAGGAACGGACAATCCCTGCTTTCCAGCTTTTTTCTCCCAGTCATGGCCCAGCTCCCTCATTTACACTTCAAATTTCCCTCCATTCAAGGAAAAGGAACACAGCCAATTTTTAATTTTTTTTAAAAAAAACCACCTACTACCCATAAAGTCTCAAAAATAATGCCCAAGTAATTGCTTGCAACATAATCTTACCATGTGTACATCCTTGCAACTACTTTATGCTAAAGCCAATCTCCATCTTTGATCTTTAAAGTATCTTTGGAGGACAAACAATTTCACAGTGCCTATTTTTTATCACTATTATTTCTGCAAAGTAAAAGAGGGCCTTTTTTAAAAACACAGATAACTATTTTTCTCCACCCTGTGCCCTCCAGATCTACTGGAACAAGGATCAAAGATGGGGGAAAGCTGCAGAGAACAGATGCCAAGAGTGGCAAGATAGGTGGCAAACAAATATTTAATTAAAAAATAGTTTAAAAAATAAAGAAGAGACTATTGCCCAGCCAAAAATGCTTCAACTGTGATGGTTTGTCCTCTGAAATGGTTTGTCTTCATAAGGGCACGTATTCCTCTGCCAACTAATCTGCAGTGATTTTCAACTGCCATGGGAAATAAAACTGAAAAAAAGAGACTGTAATAAAATAGGACTTGGGTGGGATCACTCAAGCCATAAAACTGTACAATCCAAAATTGTACGCTGAAATATTACAATTTTGATTTATTACATCACTTTGTAAAATAGAGGAAATGAAATAATTTTATTTCACTTCCTCTATGGGAAAAAAAAATCGTCAGAAGACAAGCCATTCTTTATTAAGATCAGGGTAGGCGGCAGGTTAAACAGGTTCCCAAATGAAAACAAGTGAAATAAACATCACTTAGCAGTGTTGAAACATGTTGAGATCTAACTCGGCAATCAAATATTTTTATATATATCTCATGGCACCCAGAATTGCAATTATGCAAATTGGGCAGCTGTCTAAATCTTCTAAGTAAATACAGGATTCCCTGCTCTGGTTAGTTTCTGACATTTGCATTGATATCTTGATCACCCTTCCCCCCTCTTCTTCGACATGTGACACTTGCTTACCTGAATAACCAGTTGTCTTGGTCTGAATGCTGAGATTCTGCATTCCAGATTCCAGTCTGTAAAAAGAAGGAAGGTTGGGGAAGACACCCCCCCCAAAAAAAATGAGTCGTGAAATGACATTATATCAGACAAAATTTAAGTCCTACAGAACAAGTTTCTGCAGCCAAGTTGAATTTGAACACAATTTTGGAACAGTTTCTTGATGCATCGCTGGTCTTAATCGCTGTGTTACTCTAGAGCGCAGTACACATGTTGGGCCGAACCTTACCTGATCTCCTCTCCTTCCAGAAGCTTCCTGTAGGTGGCGATCTCTATATCCAAGGCCAGCTTGACGTTCAGCAGCTCCTGATACTCTCGCAGCTGGCGAGCCATGTCTTGTTTGGCTCGCTGCATGGCACCCTCCAATTCGGCCAACTTGCTGCTGGCATCCTTCACGGCCAGTTCCCCACGCTCCTCTGCTTCGGTGATTGCCGCTTCCAAGCTTGCACGCTGTATGGGATCAAGGAAGAAAAGAGTTCAAACAGCAGCTCAAGTCTCCAAAACCAGGAAAGGAGGAGGGGGGTTGGAGAGGATACAGCGCTTTACAATATTCCTTCACCGGTTCGTGATATGGGGATTTAAGATTCAGTGGACAGATTTGTTCCTGGAAAAATAGTCTAAAGTGATGTGAATTGTCTCTTCCCAGATGAGGATAACCATACCTGATCAAAGCACAATTAATTATAATTGGATTGTATGACTTATACAGTGGAATCTCGGGTCACAAACGATTCTGTTCACAACCAAATTTGGTGACAACTAGAATTTTTGCTTCTGGTTGCAAACAGATCTTCGGGTGGTGACCAATCAAACCCAAATATTTTTTATTTTTTGTTTTGGACTGTGCATGCCCAGACGGTTGTGCTTTCGCTCATAACGAAATCGGGTTACGACCATAGTCCTGGAACTGATTGTTGTTGCGACCAGAGGTTTCACTGTATTTTCATATCTCCTTCCCAAGAAGGTGAAAGCCACAAGCAAGGCTCTTTACCCAATCCCTTCCTTTCATTCTGTTACAAAATTTGACACTATAGATATTAAGGTGAGAAGCTGTGCAGAGTCCCAGAATAACCATATCCCACTTATCATAGGTGGAAATAACAGGAATTAACCTGAATAAAATGCAGAGAGGAGCACAGGCCACCACCACCAACCCACCACATTCAAGAAAGCAAGAAAGGTTGAAAATCCATCCTTCTCTGCTTAACATACTACCTTTTGCCTTCAACCGCACTTACCCACATTCCCGGGCCTTCAATCATTCCAGCAACCCCCATCCCTACTCTGCTAGATGAAATGGCAATACCCAGACATTATAACCATCCACTTCATGTGGTCACAAAAGGAAGGTCAGCTGAATGGCCTTCAAGGGTTCAAATAAAAGTCAGTCTCTCCCAGGCATTTACTCCTAAGTCATGAAGTCATGAAGCAGCAGCATTCCTGCAGCCCAAGACTACAGGATTAGAAGAGTTGTAAGCCAGAAACAGCATAGAGGAGGCAACTCTATTGGATATGAGACTTTACTAAGGATCTTTTACGTACACAACTGTGAATACTACTATCATCCTCGCTTCTGCCCTAAAAAAGAGGCTGGGCTTCTTAATACAGGCATTCCCAATCTAGCTGATACCGAACCATATCATCATATCCATATCCATATCCATATCCATGGAGCTCTGGTCCAATAACTCTGGATGCTGGTAGAAAGCTGGAGATGACCAATATGATCTGTAAGTTCCTTAGGGGCAAAGCAGAGAACTATAGCATCTTAAGGAGGATTGCAGAAGACAGATTTCTGACCTGGCCTTTCAAACCATCGATTTCTGACTGTATCCGGGTTATCATTCGGTTCAATTCATTGATTTCATTCTTGGTGCTGCGGAGGTCATCCCCATGCTTGCCTGCCACAGTTTGGAGCTCTTCATACTGAAGAAAGGAGATAGAAGGGACAAGAGATGTGATGCCAGGAAGACCACAGGAGCAAAGAACTGGTGGCAAAGTCTACAGTTCTTTTATTTATTTTTATACACACAGACACCGACACAGCTCTCAACCATGTCTTCAACAAAGTGGTCCACGGGACAGTATTAATTCCTGAAATTAACTCCTTAATTCCAATTAAGGAGGCCTAAATTTTAATCTGTCTAGATTACTTGCGGGCAGGCAGAAAAAATTGCAAAACTCACTGACTGGGATCACACATTCTCTAAACTCTGGTTTATTTTAAGCAGAGTTTGCTGTATAAACCAGAGCCTTGCTTTGCATACCTCACTGAACCATAATCCATGCTTTATAAGTCACAACAGTTAAGTTCAGATATCGAATTCAAACAAGCCACATTATAGCTTTAGGTAATACTAGCTCTATCCCTGTGCTTCGCTACGAAACTATGTGATCGGGCTTAGTTTTTTGGGAGGAAAATAAGGGGAAAAATTGTGCCTCTGCCTACCAGCAACCATCAGTATTCATCTTGCTAGCATCCTGTCAGTGTGTGAGACAGTTGAGGGCTGTTTGGAAACAAACATGGAAACTGAAACAGTATTTGCTGTGTGAACAAGGAGACAGCAAGGAGCCTGGGCATGGCTTAGCTCAACTGTTCTGGACTAAAGCTGCTTGCTGCTGTAAAACTGAAATTTTTTTCCTCTGCTCTTGTGTTTTGCATTTGGAACAGATTTCCTTTCAGGTTGGGAGGGGGAGTAGAACTCCTTAGCATCAGAGTGTGTTAATAATAATATATGAAATATTAATGCTCTGATGGGTCATTTCAAAAAATCCTTTCTTAGTGAGCACCTAGAAGCCAAGGGGAACATACATGCCAAATTATAAGTTTGTAGGCTTTATGGTTTTGGAGATTTTGAGTTGATGTGTGAGTGGTATTTCGCTTTTATATATAGAGATTACCTAAAGCTATCATGTGGCTTGTTTGATTTTGATATTCATTCTCTAATAATCCCATCTAAGCCAAGAGAGTAAATGCAAAAGTTAATCTCTGAGGGAAGTGTCTAGTTATCTATCCTCCATTTCCATTCAAACAGCTGGTCTATTGAAGCTGCCAGGAGTGTCTGAGTAACAACCTGAAATATGCATCATAAACTGAGAAATGCATCATAAAACTCACATGAACCACAAATATTACTTGGATAACCTCAGGCAAGTAATTATCTCCTAGTCTCAATCAACTTATCTATTTGAAAATAATAATCTAGGGCTTTCATCATTAGCAAAATAGTGCTATTAGCATACTGTCCGAGTTATAATACTGGATATCAAACAACAGGGTTTTTTTTTTCCAACCTCAACTCAGATTCACTGACCAGCATGTCATGAAAGGATGCCTACGCCACCAGGGGAAAATGAGGCCACAACTGAATTTGAGTCAGTAAGTGAAATGATCTGAAAAATGTCATTGCCATTCAAATCAATTAAACTGATTTGCTAAAATGGAATTCCAAAATTGTAGGGTTGATGCTTGTGCTCTTACTTTTTTTTCTTCTCTTTTTTTCTGTTCAATCAGACTTGTCTGGATAAGTCCCTGAAAGTTTTTTTTCAGAAATAGCTTTGTGCCCTCAAGAAGACAGAACTGGAACTTAGTCCTGGACTAGGGGTAACATACCACCAGTATTCTGATATCTCAGGGGCTGCCACAAAGAAGAGGGGGATGTCAAGCTATTCTCCAAAGCACCTAAAGGCAGGACAAGAAGCAATGGATGGAAACTAATCAAGAAGAGAAGCAACCTAGAAACTAAGGGGAAATTTCCTGACAGTTAGAACCAGAGGTAGTATTCAACAAGTTCTGACCAGTTCTGGAGAACTGGTAGTGGAAATTTTGAGTAGTTTGGAGAACTGGCAAATACCACCTCGGACTGGAGATTTTACAATATCCTTCCCCTGCCACGCCCACCAAGCCACGCCCACAGAACCAGTAGTAAAAAAATTTGAATCCCACCACCGGTTAGAACAATTGACCAGTGGAATAACTTATCTCCAGAAGCTGTGAATGCTCCAACACTGGAAGTTTTTAAGAAGAGATTGGAAAACCATTTGTCTGAGGTGGTATAGGGTTTCCTGCCTAAGCTGGGGGTTGGACTTGAAGACCTCCAAGTCCATTCCAAATCTGTTATTCTCTATTAGTCTCCCAGTTTCTAATCTGATGCTTTAACCACTACACCAAACTGAGACTGCGTTTTTTATAGTTTTTTTTTTAAGATAGTGTTACCTATCTCTAAGCATCTCTTCTTTTTGCTGCTTATTGTTTTCAATTGTTTTTAACATGTACACTAGCCAGAGTTATCATGGAATCAGGCAGCTTTAGACATTACACAAATCAATCCATCGATACAAGAGTTATTGCACTATTGGGATTCTCTAGACTTAGTTATTGCACTATTGGGATTCTCTAGACTTCCTCGTAAAAAGGCCAATATTTTCAATAGATAAAAATAGTGGGAAAAGGATTCCATTACTCTACAAAGAAAGGAGATGGAGATGAGCAAAAGACTCTGGAACACAGTGTGGATGATGATGGTGCTCTTTCGTCACTGCGTAGAGCGTTGATTCCTTCCTTCTGCGAAATGAAATTATCCCCAACTCCTAGCATGAGTGAAGGCCCTGTAGCTCTTCATTGGGAATTAATTTTTCATCGGGTACAGTCAAGGAGAGCCAGGAGTCAGCATGGAGCTCACCTTGATCTGGTACATCCTCTCTGCCTCAGCCCGGCTCCTGTTAGCAACTTCTTCATACTGAGCCTTGACTTCAGCAATGATGCCTTCCAAGTCCAGGCTGCGATTGTTGTCCATGGACAGAATCACAGAGGTGTCGCTGATTTGAGACTGCAGGACACGCAGCTCCTGTATCAAAAGGTAACATTTAGAATTATCCCAAATCAAAGAGGAAGCAACCCCCAGGGAACCATGAGATGAGGATTCAAATCTTTCCTACTCATTCCTCTACTGGCAAGAAACTTCTGATTCAACAGGTGAAGGCTCAAAACTAAGTTAAAATCAGAGATCCCCAACCTCCAGTCTATGGACCGACTCTGGGCCATGGTATGCCAGAAACCATGAAAACAAGCAAACGAAGCGAACGGGCCATGCAAACAAGTGAAGCCCCATCCATAGGCTGCAAGCAGCATGAAAAACGAAGCCCCCTCTGGTTCATGGAAAAACCTCCCTCTATGGAATCGGTCCCTGGTACCTGAAAGGCTGTAAGCCTCTGAATTAAATGATAGTTAAAGAGTTAAAACTTATTACAGGCAAGTGCTGCCAACCAAGAAGAACCACCTTGCTAAACCAGAGTCTCTGGGGAAGGAAGCTTTCAGTAAAAAATGTATTTGTTTCCTAGCAAAGCAAACAAAACCAAACAGCACCTTGTGAGGGACCTCCTCACTAAAGCTGAATGTAGTCTCCATTTTTTTCAGCCTCAAAGCCATTTCCAACCATAGCTGCCACAATCTGACAGTACCTTTTCTGTCCCGTTTGCATAGAAAGCAAAACCACATTTGATATAGGTCATAAAATAAGCTAAACATAATGCATAAAAGGAAGGACCTAGTCTGTCTTTGTCACCAGCTCTATTTTCTTTGCATCACCACCCCTCTCCCTGCAGCTTTTCCCCCATACAAATGTTAACTTGGATCCTCAGCCACCAAAAGTTCTCCCTTGTAATAAAATAGCAAACAACTTACTACACGGTTCTAATATTTCATGCAGAAATGGAACTATATCAGAATGTCACTGTGTTGAAAGGCAAACTATAACTAAATACGTAATAATATAACCATGTTTGGGACTTTTTAACAAGGCTCTGATACAACATTAGAGCTGTCTTGGGGCAACCTCTTATTAGCTTGCCAACCCCATTAACTAGCTAAAGGAGTCATTGAAATTAGCTGCAGTGACCAGTCTTGGCTGCTTCAATATGTAGAAAAGGAACATAGATGCCCTTTTTGTCACCTGATCAGACACCACAGTTCCTTGGCCTGCCTATGTCTTCCAAAAGGGTACATTTAAAAAAGCCGTTCTTCACTCAGTTAAATCCACTATTTACCTCATCATGAAGCTGCCTCAGGAAGTTGATCTCATCTGTCAGGCATTCCAGACGGGATTCCAATTCAACCTTGTTCATGTAAGCCTCATCCACATCCTGAAGGAAGAGTGCACCATTATAGGTATAGACTCATACACAAAATCTCAAAATTGTGATAATTAACCAAGAAACACGATCAGCCTGCCACTTACCTTCTTCAGAAGGACAAACTCATTCTCCTTTTCAGTACGGTTGTTGATTTCATCTTCATACCTGCAGGGGCAAAGGAAGTTAAGTGGTTACTATTACATGGAATTTGGACCAAGGCTAAGCACCGTGTGCTAGGATCATTATTAGAAATATGTAAAATTAGCGATGCATCTGACTATGTGCCAAGTGTGCATCCCCTGACTAATTACTGCCAAAATATAGATGCTAGAAGTTAAAGTGGAAGGCCCTAAATTAAAAGATTTATGGTGGTTTTAAAAGGTTATTTTATGATTAAACTTTTTTTTGAATATTTTAGTTAGAAAGGCAGGATAAGGTAGATTAAGAAATGCAGAGGATTATTTTTTAGTTTTCAAAAAACATAAAAGACTAATAAAGTTTATTTAAAAAATGCATAGGACTGTATTTGTATTTTCCCATCAAAGGTTACTTTTTGAGTAACTTTTTGTGGTTCCCCTTAACATTACAAACATTTCTCTTCCATTGGTCAATAATTATCTGGTCAGTCTTCATTTATGCATAATATTCTATTAAAAATCTTCATGAAAACATGGCAGCTGCACAGTAAATTCATAGTTCAAAAGTAAATTCCGGTTTGAGCTTCTTCGGCAACAGACCGAAACCTCAACTCTGCAAGGCTTCGATCCGTGCTCACTGCTGGAGACCTGTAGAGCCACCCTGTAGAGGTGAAGAAGGGGGAGACTGCTTGCAGGGTTGAGGAGAGCCACATCTCTCCTCTCCAGCTGGCCATTACTCCCTTTCCTGAAGGCAGTTGTAGCAGTGGTCAGAAATGGCCACCACAAAGAAGTACTCGACCAGAAAAGAATGTGCAGGAGGAAGATAAGGAGAGAATATTTTGGTTGACCGGGTCAAACAGCAAAAGCAACAAATAAGGTACCCTGGAATTTAAATTTAATGACATTGTTCCCAAAGAAGATTTTGAAGTTGCGAAGGAGAGAGAGAAGGGAAAGGATTAGATTTTTTCTTCCCTTCCTTATACTGATAGCTAAGACTTAAGTAAGAAATTGAAAAAAATCCACTATGATGTTAATAGGTATCTAAGCTGAAAATAAAAGTCAAAGGGAGAATAAAGATTTCTGGATATTTAAAAGTTTTTAAAAAGCAGGAAAGGAGAAAAAAAAAAGAATAAAAGGGCAGGATCTGGAAAAATGGAGGAGACTGCCTGGAACTAAGGAATGCAACTGTAACTAAAAGGAACTTACAGTGAAATTTTAACAAGATTCCTCAAAGATACATTTTAATTGAAACTTGGTATCAAAATAATAGAACCCCAGGAAGAGAAAGTGGAAAAAAGAAGCAAGAAGAAATAGCCTTGGATTATTTGGATTACTTGATGATTTTTGGTTTTTGCATCTGGATGACTAAAATTAACCAGGTGGTTGTTTAAAAGTTTTTAAAATGGTATCACTCTTAGAAGAACTGAAAATGGAACTTAAAAAATGGAAAGAAGATGCACAAGAAGGGAGAGGTTCTTTTGGCTTTGTATTTCAATTCTTAGAAATGGAGATCTGGAACTATGAGAAACAACAAGAAACGTTTGCAGAACAAGAAGATTGGGACAAAGAAGAAGCCATCTTTAATGATCAAATAATTTTAAGTGGGGGGGGGTAGAAAAGGGGGGAAAGAGAGTAAAAGGTTTAAGACTAGAAAAAACAACCAAAAAGAAGAAGAATTTGAAAAATAAGTATAATATTAGAAAGCAACAGAAGAGGGGATTACAGATGAGAGAGTGAGAAGTTGAGAGACGAGGGGGTAAAAAGGGGAGGGAGAAGAAGAGGGGGAAGAAGGCAAGGAAAAGCTGTAAAAGACAGAAACAAGAAATGGAGAAACAGGGAAAAGATATAAGGATTGTAACCATAAGCTTGTTTAGAGATAATGGGTGAAAATGTAATTGTAAAAGGGATTCTGCAAAGGTACATAAGATAGCATTGTTATATTACAAACAGAAATAATTTTAGAAAATATGATTAAAATGATGGATAAAATATTTATTGTAAGGTAGTTGAATGTTTGGTAATAAATGAATTAAAATGATTGAATTAAATGGGAACATTTTTAATTATTAGCAATGATTTATAAAAATATAAGTGAGAAATATGAAAAAAAGAACTATGGAAAGTTTATTATAAGTGTTCCCAAGGAAGTGTGATATTTAATTGAAAAGAAATATTAAAGATGTTAAGATTTTAATGAATATTAATGATAGAATTGAATTGAAATGGAATGTGTGCTTTATTTACATATATATTTTTTTCTTTTTAAGAATATAGTGTCTATTTTAAGAATGTACCAAGCAGAATTCGACTGGAAGTTATGTATTATATTGAATGCTATAATCTTAAAGGTATACATTGAAGCTTAAATAAGAGTTTGAATGGATAAAATTAAAAGATATAAAGGTGTCATACTCCAATTGGTAACTACAGGGAAAAATTTGTTTAATAAGAAAAGATAATATGAAATTGAAACAGGACAGACAAAAGTATAAACATAATGATTTGAATTGAGATGAAATAATTAAAATAAAGTTGAGAAAATTAAAAGAGGGGAAAAACTATGTAGAAAATATCAAACGATAATAAGATATGGAATAAAATATAAAAATGAGCATGAAATTGAGTTTGGTGTCTGTATGAAGAACTGAGAACCTGGGACCATGCTATTTTCAAAAAAGATGTTTTATTTGTATTTTGTTTTTGTGAAAACCAAAATAAAAATTTATTTTAAAAAAAAGTGAATTGCATTATTTGGACAGAATTCAAACTGTATAGGACCAATACATTCAGAAACCTAGAGAAATCCCGGGATGGTAGCCTGACTATTCAAACCAGCTTTTGCTGAGGTTTTTAATATAATGTCTATATCCCTCTTAAAATGCGTTTCAGGCTCTTGCCTTGTGGTATTTTTTAAATTCTATTTAGATTGTTTTAATTTTTAAAAAATGTGAAAAGCTGCCATTCTGCAAAGCAACTTGTCAACCACTAACATGACAACTTGTCAACCACTAGTATTTGCAGAAATGCCTTTGGAGCCCCATAAGGAATCCTAGAATATTTAAAATTAAAAAAAAATAAAATGGCTGAAAGACATTTAAGAATTGAGCCTAAAAGTCTCTCCCCCCCCATAAAAAAATCCACAACAAACCAGCTGTTAGAGCATCAGTAGAGGCAGAGGGTGACTCAAAGCAGTTTAAGGTTACCTTCATCATATTTGCTTTCTGGCTACAATCTTGAAGTGGGCACACATTACAGGTAGTCTTCAGGTTACAAGACGGCAATTGGGATCAGGAACTCCACTGCTAAGCAATGTGGTTATGAAGCACAACGTCATGTGACCATATATTGTCAGATGACCGCATCGCTTAACAGCAGCAGTCCCAGTTTTAAACAAGGACCAACCAGGCAGGAAGTGAGGACCTTCAGATTGACTTCCTGTTGGCTTTCCCATTGACTTTGGTTATGGGAAGCAAGCAGGAAACATCAGAAATTGAAATCATATGGCTGCGACTTACTTCAACAGGCAGGAACCTGATGATGAGCCCCCCTCATTCAGCACCGTAACTATGAGTGATCGCTAAGAAATGGTTATAACCCAAAGACTATCTGGCAGAGTCAAAATGCATTCAGCATCAGCTACTTTTTGTCTGCTTAGGCATCCCTTATTCCACCTTTATAAAGATGAGAGTGAGACTCGCAGACAGTAAATTTAACTATTTACCATGGTTTCACGTGAAACACTTCCGGAACTGGGAAAGTTGGAGCAAGAATGTGCCCTAGCCAGGAACAATTTGGGTACAAACTCAAGATACCACAGGTTCTGCCTCGTTCTTAACTCTCCCATGAGTGGGTGTGAAATTTCAGGGCGTGAAACCAAAAATATGTACAGGCAAGAGGTCATTTGCACCAGCCTTTTTTCCCATGCTCAAACGCCCACTTTCTCCAATCCTAACTTGTTAGCTTTCTATTTCTGCAAGGGATACAACCAAGAGAATACAGGTGTAACATTGAAAACACCTAAAAAAGAAGAGTTGTACACGATGACTCTTTGGAAAAGATATAAGATCCCAAATTATTGCCACCCAACTCTTCCTCTGTATTTCAAAGGAAACTCCCTTGAGTTTCCAGGCCTCGCAATTCCTTGTCCAGCTTCCATTATCAAAAATATTTGGAAAGCTGGAAATTCTTAAAGACAATATCCCATTCCCTCCATTGTAAAATATTCTCATCCAATCTGGCATTCCTGCCCTGGAGTATCCCTGGAATTGCAGCACCAGCCTGCCAGGGAAGTTGTAAAAATTGTAAAGGCAATGGGGAACAAATGACATATTAACAATGC
The DNA here is from genome assembly GCA_015471245.1 of Laticauda colubrina. NCBI lineage: Eukaryota > Metazoa > Chordata > Lepidosauria > Squamata > Elapidae > Laticauda > Laticauda colubrina. Next base: position 17,835,417 of record BLBF01000021.1, on the reverse strand, counting down.
AGCTTGTCCTCATTGTCCCTGCCTCCATTAAAAACAGACACTTGCAAAACAAGTTAGGTAATTCTCCCATTAGCGCTTTGCAGTGTGCGATGAGGGTGTGCTACTACGTAGAGCAATAGGACTGAACAATTCTCCTGGCAATGTCCTTCTATCCTCAACTTCCTCAAACATTTCAAAGAGAGCTTATTTGGGTTTTGGTTTACCACTTCCTTCTTTTTCTGGAAATAATCCCTGCCTAGCCTTTTGGTACAATTCCTTTGTTTAGCATGGTTTAAGAAATAAATCTTTAACCTTGTTATCCTTCCAACTCTGTCCATGGAGTTTTATATTTTTATATTACATCAAATAAAATATGTACAGGGTTACCTGGTGGACACAGGTCAAGATCAAGAGACTGGGAGCTATGATAACAGTGCAAAAACCAAACACAAGGATAGCAAAACCCAAAAGAAGACAACCCACCAGCAGCCATTCACAATTTTAAGGTGTGGCAGGAAACTAAAAAAATAGTTTGGATAAACTAAGCCATCACAGCAGAATGAAGGATTGCTGTGGCACTTCCATAGGTCTAAGCATAAGATGGGTGGTAAAACTACTTTGTCCAGCCCCGGCCTACCCAGAGCAATGGAACCAGAAGGACCCGACTTACTTGTGTTTGAACTCTTCCACCAGGCCTTGCATGTTTCCCAACTCAGCATCCAGCCTTGCCCTTTCCTGACCCACGTTTTCCAGCTGCCGGCGTAAGTTGTTGATGTAGGCCTCAAACATACTGTCCAAGTTGCTCCGTGTAGTCTTCTGATTCTGCAAGAGGCTCCATTTGGTTTCCAGCATCTTGTTCTGCTGTTCTAGGAAGCGAACCTGAGAGGGAAGGGAGAACAGACTAGGAAGTAAATTCCTGATACTTCAGCAGTACCCATGCAGCTCTACAGCTCTTCAGATGGGCAACCCCATTTATCCTTTTCATCAGAGGTCAAACTGGTATTTTCCTGGCATAAGGTAGGCCATATATTACTGGCATAAGGTAGGCTATCACCCTACAGTCAGAAAAGATTCACAGAAGCTCTAGTTTCTGTTATAAGCAAATGGATTTCAGCAGGCCTTCCCAAACTTAGCACACTATTAAGTACTAATCAATTACCAGAATAGTAATTTTGTCCAAGAACAAAAGATGTACATAAGGAGGAGTATGCCTCTTGGCTCAATACATAATTTATTTCTTTGTGGTGCTTCCTGGATCCCCAAATGGAATTTATAGTGGTTGAGGAAATGTATCTGCTACAGGTTACTTTCTGGACTTCAGTTTATGCCAGGTTTTATTTTAGATTAAAAGGATACAATCTGAAACCCCATACTTATAGGTAACCTTTCAGTGTGACTGCCATTCACTCCAGGATATTTCAGGAAGTTGGCACTAGATTGTAAAGCTTAATATAAACAGAACATTAAATTCCCAAGCAGCAATCATATTATTTACCTGCTTTTAATTTAACTGAATTAAATTTAGTTCTATCCCAGTCTCTTCTGCCTTCTGGAATGCGAGCCACTGTATCCACAAAGAAGTCAAGTGTGGCCTTTATCCCCAAATGAAAAGATTTGATTTATTTTAAACAACTTTAAATAACTGGAAAGACAGACCCAAGGGAGAAAAAAAGACAGCTAAAAATTGTAGCACTTCTTATTCAGGTTGGGCTAATGAAAGCACAAGCAAATAATAAAAATAACTCTGTAATTTCCCTTTAAAATCAAATTAGCAAAAGACTCATGAAAAACATTTTACATCACACACTTCTCTGCTTATTCTGGCAATAATAGTCTGTCTCAATGTGATATTCTTCCATTGCATCATTCTCATCAGCTAAGGAAGATGGAAATTCATAGTCCAATAGCTCTGAGGTGTCCCAGGGTTGGAAAAAACAGCAAAACTGGAATTTGAAAATGCTCTAATATAGCTACTTGCAGGAGCAAACTTCAGTTTAGGGTGTTTGGTTGTGTCACCCTGCAAACTTGACAATTCCCAGGTTCTCTGTGGAATAAGCCTGCTCTGAATAAAAGGACAGCAAACAGATTTCCTTTTTCCAGAAATGCAAGATGAAGAAGTGCATGGCTCCTTTTGGGCTAAAGATACACTGATCTTTCACTGGCCCAAGGCAAAATGCTACACTTCAAAGTGTAGGAGAGGCAACAGCAAAAGTTAGGTCTGATTTAATTTGAATTAGACCCAATGAATTTGATGACTTCTCTCGGGCCTACAATAACTTTTTCCCCCTCCACTCATGACAAATTACAATTCAAAAGCACTCTGGGGGACACACCCAAAGCTTTGGGAGTGCACCTCTGGTCTGGACACATATTTAAGTGATTATATACCTGAAAACCATTACAGGAACAATATTTAATTTTTGGAAACACGGTCTCATCATATTTAAAAGTCAAAAACAGTTTGAGGCAAAAGGGTCTTAAAAAGTCACTTGTCACCCTGCCTTGATTCAACATATCTTATCTGAGCCATGACAAAGGCAGAAGAGCAAACGCTGGCGATGGAGAGCCAACATCTAATATGAAGCATGGTTAGCTAAGACTTAAAACTCAGAACCTGTTTTTAATGGCAGAATGCACTTAGCAATTCAGAAGATTACTGAAGAGGCAGATGCTTCAGTGATGGAGTAACTGCAGTTTGACAGTCTTGTGAAGAGTTCACACACTAATGAAAGACGGAGTATTTATTATAAAAACAAACACAGCTTTGGATGAACCATTTTGCCTTAGGGAAGGGGAACCGCGGTAAGCTAAGCAGTAAGAAAACCAGAAGAAGAACAGGCTGAGAATAGACACGGTGGGGACTAGAGTTATGTCAGAACAACTCATTTTCTATTCATCTGGGTGGTCATTATATTTTCCCTTCCCCTCAAAAACATTTTTGATTTCTCCTTTCTTTCAGATGGTCCCCTACCAAAAAGTTATAGGCTGATTTCTGACTGAAGAAAAGGGTACAAAGCTGCTTTGACAGACTCATGATTTACAAACATTAGGAAAAACTGTGTTAAAATGTGCACTTCTTAGAAGCAACCAGCTCCATTCAACCCAATTGCTTTAGAATGCATAGTGAAAATGCTCAGGGGTTGCTGCTCAGGAAAATATAAACATATTTCTCTAAAGATTCCAGATCTCTGTTGATGCAGCATTCTGGCAATAACAAGAGCAAAAGGTGTGGTAGCTCTCTCCTCATCATATGCTGCTCAAGTGATAGAGGTGTTCAGGAAATACCTGAAGCTGTAGCACCTGTCTGATTTATGATGAGCCAAAATAATTAGGGGAATTGCTGTTGGTTTCACAGTCAATCTCTTCATACATCCTGTTTCTGTATTTTAAAAAAAGTTCATGGAGGCTTCCAACTAGTTGGTATATATCTGGAATTCCTTGGGTATTCAAGGAATATGGCTTCAAAGTAGGCAGTGTAAACTTTGAAGAAACCTCACCTGTGAAAGCAGCATGGAGGGAACTCTGGAGAAAGCCACCTACCCAACTGAAAACCTTCCCATTTAGAAGACTGGCTGTGGGAGATGGTGGAGACTTGGAAAGGGGCGAGGGAACAAGGAAAGGAGGAAAGCTCATGGCTGAAGACTCTTGAATGGAATTGGTAGGCAGAGGGGCTGCACACACGGTGGAAAGCAGGGGTCTCCAACCTTGGCAACTTTATAACTTGTGGACTTCAACTCCCAGAATTCCTCAGCCAGCACATGTTGTAAACTTGCCACGGCGACCCATGCTCTAGACCTGGAAAATAATTTTTGCACTGCATGTTCCTTTCAAATTGAAGCACTCTGTTTCCCCATTGTACAAGGTACACATTTCGCTCCCATTTGCCAGCTATTAAGAAAGCAGGAATGCATTGCATTATTCTGACCCTGCAGCCAGCCACCCTTCTCAGGCATGGGCATTGCTCCTCCCTTCAATCTCCTCCCAATAGCCTTGACTGCAGTTTAACTGTTAAGACCTGCCTGATACTAAATATTCTTATCTCTGGTTTTTAAAGGGTTCTTCTCACCAGTACCACAAGCCACAAAAAAGGCTGATTTTGCACACATTAGTTCAAAGTCCCTTCACAAGGATACTATTGTACATACAGCAGCATTCCAGCTTCAGTTATCTAGAACTAACATACCCAAGCTGCAAAAATCTAAATGGCCATTAGATGGCAGCAAAGAGGTACAGAAAGGTAATCAATCTTCAATGCTGGCTTGAAACCATCTGGATTTTCGCAGGCCAGATACCACAGCCTTGAGGTAATCAGTTTTAGGATTAGCTACAAGTCTGTGAAGGAACAATACCTCTGGCATGTGTATTGTTGCAGGTATATTGTTCTTTTTCACAATATGTACTGTCTTCAAAAACTAAGCATAGAAAATTTAGAAAGACAACAGATAAGAACAGATGGAAAGAAACAGATTAACTAGTGTTCTTCATTATAGGATTAAGCAGACTAAAAAAGTGTATCCCCCAAATAATGCAAACATCCAGAGAATAGCTCTCCTCACACACACAAAATGGATATCTGAACCCAACCCACTGTCCTTTTCAGTTCGTATCTGCCAGACTAATAAAGCAGCTATTTTCAAGATGTGATTCCATAGAAAAAGCACAATTTAGCAACACCTTCTCACATTGCTTTGGTAGGCTTAGAAATACCAAGCACTGGACCAATATCAGGCTCCAAAGACTTTAAAAAATATAAATTTGTGTGTGTCTGTGTGTCTCAGATAAGATTAGTGCCTATCTAATCTACACTATACAATCTATATAGATGCTATATAGTACCTAGTATTTATATAGATCAGTATATATTTCTGTACATACATAAACTAATCTTATTATCAAATTCATTTTTTTCCAAGTCATACTTCGATTTATCTATCAAACTGTAGGCTAATAATGATTAGGTGGGCTCCAACACACTAAGCCATAACAAAGCAAACTTGCAGTTTCATGCAACGCCATGAACTTTGTCTCGATCCCAACGGATCGTAAACTTTGCGTGTCGTCCCGGAAAAATGTCAGTCGGTTTGGCCAATATAAAAAGTAAAGTTGAACGGCATCCGTTTCTCTTTTAAAACCATGAAATTAGAGGCTCAGTCTCCTTCGTTTCTCTTTAACCTTCACACCTGTAGGAGCTTTTTGCTCGGCGTCCACACCACCACTCAAATTTATATTGCCCCTACAGAAGCAGCCCTGGGAGCAGGAATTATCTTTGGCCTCCAGTCTCTCACCCCGTTGCCCGCCTCCTTCACCACCGCTGCGAAGAGAGGCCGCTTGTTCCAGGAGAAAAGCCCTCCAATTCCTCCGCTTTCTCCACTGCGTGCCTTGCAGCTGACGCCTCACTTTTCCCTTCCTTGCTTCCGTTTCCCCAAAACTTACACCTCCAAGTTTTGGAAGAGCAGAGGCTCATTTGGGCAAAACCGGCAGAGAAACGTTGCTCAAGAAACAAGCCCCTTTTTCGCCCGCCCGCCCGCTTTCCCCTCCCTCCCTGTAAAAAAAGACCCGTCCCAAAGCGGGCAAAACGCACCTTATCAATCAAGTTGGCAAACTTGTTGTTGAGGGTCTTGATCTCTTCCTTCTCCTTGGTTCTCACTTGCTGGATGGCGGGGTCGATTTCCAAGTTGAGCGGGGCCAGCAGGCTCTTGTTGACGCTGACCGCCGCGATGCTGCCCCCCAGGCTCCCCGCGGAAAGTCCGCGGAAGCTGGCCCCAGCGCCATACCTGCCGGCCCCGAAGCCGGAGGAGGAGGAGGAGTAAGAGGTGCTGATCCGAGAGCTGGCGACGGGGCCAGGCGTGTAGGACCGGCTGCTGAAACCGCGGACGGTGCTCGACGTGTTCCGGTAGTTCTTCATCATGGTGGGTTGTTGTTGGTGTTTTGTTTTTGTTTTTTGCTTTGGTTTTTATTTTGCAAGGAAGCGCGGGAAAGAATCGGGACAGCCGGAAAGCGACGGCGGAGGAAGCCGGAGCGCCGACTTATATGCCGGCGCGTTGGTGGGGGTGGGAAAAGGGCGCGGCCGGAGGAGAGGACGGCAGCACCTGAGTGGCTTTTGCAACCACGAGGAGGCGGGTACCTGCTTTGCCCGGGAAGGAAGACGCGTCTTTTAACTCTTTCCTAGCGGGAAAAGGGGCCCTCGGCCAAGGGAGCGGCACGTCCGCAACGTTTCCTTCGGGCAACTATTCCCTCCTCCGCCTCCCGATCTTCCCTCCGGCTTGCTACGTTTTTAATTTTTCGGGCAGGAAACAAACCCAAAGAGGGCAGCAGTTGCCCAAACTTGCGCCGACCCGGGGCCCTCTCCCGGGACGACTGAGCTTTCCGCCCCCCCCCCCCCCCCAGCCCCATGGGAGAGTCGAGGAGCTTCGTTCGGGTGGGGTAAACCAAACGAGCGGGCGGGCGCCTTGATGCTTTTTGTGTGGGTTTTTTTTTGTTTTTTGTTTTAACCCTGAGAGCCCGAGGCGAGGAATTAATTCCCTCAGAAGAAAGGGCAAAAGGCAACTCCCGCGCAAAAGGCAAAGGACGGGGCGAGGAAGCGGCTCGGTAGAAACGGAAAAACGGGGTTGCTTAAAACTCCGACAGGAGTTTGACGAATCGCACTTTTGGCGGGTCTGAACTGAGGAAAAACCCGGAGGGTCACAAGAGGGTGCCAAATGGAGTCAGTCCTCAATTTACAACCGTTCGTTTAGTGACCGAAGTTACAAAGCCACTGAAAACAAAAGTGATTTAGCACGGGTTTTTTTTTTTTTTTTTTTTTGACACTGTGCCAATGTCCTCATAGCCAGGCGATCAAAATTCAGCTGCTTGGCCACCGATTCATATTCGTGACCGTTCCAGCATCGGGAGGTGTCTGTCTGCCATGCCACCCCCTTTCGCCAGCAAGCAAAATCGACAAGGGGAGCCAGGTTCACTTAACCAGGTGACTAATTTAATGATGGCCGTGATTTACTTGACAACTGAAGCAACCCAACTCATAAGATCGGGCAAAATTGACTTCACAAATGTCTCCTTTGGCAACCTAAATTGTGGGGAGGGGGAATCAGATATGGTCATAAGTCAAGGTTTTTTGGGATCCCCCCCCCCCAGCTCCCAACCGGTAAACCTTAATTAATGGAAGTTGGGAGGGGAGCAGAGGAAACTGCACCAGGTGGATTGAATGGCCTGGATTCAGTTGCTTCAACCAAGCCAGCTGTGGTGATTAAATGATTCAGCATTGGCAGCCACCCTTTGCTTGCCTGACTCGATTTAAAGTTTAATCTTTAAACTCCCTCTGGGATTTAGGGCTGTCTGTAGAGGAAAGACTATTTGCCAGGGTCTGGAGGGAGCTCTTTCCTACTGGCTCTAAACCCCTTCAGCCTCCATTTTCACAGGGTAGCAAAATAACTATTTCCCATTCACCTGGGGCACTTTTGAAGCTGGGCTTTTAATATGGCGTGTCTGGTTTTTAACTGTCCTTTGGAGTGTGCCTGTTTAAATGACAGGATTTGCATAACTGTATAAATGTAAGATAAATGTAACTTTTTTGGCATTTTTAAAATGTGGGTCTTAATTTGAAGGTAGCTTGGCATTTCAGATGTCCAAAGACAGGTCAGAAATTCTAAGAAGATGCAATAAATACATAATTGTTTAATTAAAGGGCAAACTAGAAATCCAAAGCAGGGCAATGAAATTTGGATCCATTTGGATCACTTTCTGCTATTAAAAAGATAATGAGGCAATATATGGAGTTGCATTCATATTCATATGTTTTTTTAATTTTTTGTAAGCCATCCAGAGTCATTGAGAGTGAGAGGGAGTCCATATAAGTTATGTTAAATAGGTTCTCACATTAAGTTGCTAAGCCTACTGCTGGCCATGTTACTGTACTTGTACTAATCATGGTTTTTAAGTAAATCATAGATTTCCCGAGTAATTCAAACACAGAACATCACCAATTGAAGTTTATGCAAACTGGCAATTGAAGCTAGCTTATGTCAAGATTTCCTTTCACACTCCTAGTTTTTGTCAATCCAAGATAATGACTGCTTTGTATTCAAAGAAAGTTTAAATAAAAGCCTTGTAGGGGCAGGAGGTTAGCAAACTGTGGTACTTACCTGGACCTTTTTGAGGTAGCCCATGCAAATGCAATCATTATCTGGAAAATCCATTGTTTTGTTTGTATAATTTGGTTGATCATTAAGAAACCCTTCAAGAGATTGACAGAAACACAGAAGGGACAGGAAGATATACTGTAACAGAAATGCAACTTGACTGATGCAGGCTTTCTCTTACATCAATCCTGTTGAGTGCAACTGGACTTATTCTCAATTAAGGATGCCTTGGGATTGAATTGCTAAATGGGTGGCTGGGTGTGTGTGTCTCTCTCATGTCTTCAAGAATTCCTGAAGCTAAAATCTGCATGCTTGCTCAAAAGGAAACTGGAATTTGATAGAACTTGCAATTCCTCTATTGAATATCTCTAGCCATGAAACACTGCACAAAATCAATCATTCTGAGTACACTGAGTGATCCTTGTTGCTATTTAAATGAATTTTAAATAGGTTTAGATGAGTAGTCAATGTAGAAGCCTCCTTTTTTTTAGACCTCTTTCTATGGCTCTACCTTTTTTTCCACAAGTCCTGTGACTGTCTTGTTATCCCTTGTGGTTTTCTTTGGTCTTCTTTGTGTATTCCAAGCAAGCAGCAAAACAGAATCCTCCCTGTAGTATGGCACAATTGGCATTATTGCTTTGGGGAAAATCAGTCCCTTAATTACTTAACTGAGGACATTCTCTTAGTTGCAAAAGGCTATCTATGAGACTCAGTGAGGTAATTGAGACTGAAGGAATAATTACATTTTTAGCCTATCAGCTTACTTAAAATCTTGAATCCTTGAAAGGGTGATGCAGCAATGCTGTGGCTGAATCACACAATGGGCTAGACTAGGTTAAAGTAGAGTTGGGTCACTTGTATTTCAACATGATGGAGGAAAACTATTCTCTTAGCATGTTGCGTGAACCACCATATCAAGCCATAATATTTATTTAGGTGTGGCGGACTATGTGAACATAGTGTATTTCGTTCAGTGTGCTGTGTGAATCTACCCTGCTTGCATGATAAAAGAGAACACGAGGTATATAAAACTGCTTCAATTCATTCGTGCTGGTAGTACACAATCTATCTCAAAATGCTTCGCTACAAAAATTGAACTAAGAACAAATAAGCTTGTGATCAAAGTGTTGGACTATAAAAAATATTAATGCATGCTGCTTGCAGTATGCATGTTCAAATCTGTCTCTTTTGTGCAGCACTAATTCCAAATTACTAGGCACAGACAAAGCCAACTCAAAGTCAGAAAGAGAGACTATGATCCGTGGTAGTAAGCTGCCGTTTTGCATTGGTTCTAGCAATCCGGTAGCACCAGTCAGCAGTTGGCCCCACCCACCCACCCCCACTCTTTCCTATCCTATATTTCCTTTGTTTGTAGCTCAGCTGATAGGCGCAGCAGAGCAGATTGCCACGCCCCAGATGTTTTACTCAACAGCGCTGACGGTAAGTTTTCATGCCTAAAATTGCCCGTTTTAAAATGTTCTGCCCACATGGGCGCAAAGCCCATGCCCACAGAACCGGTAGTAAAATATTTCAAATTCCACCACTGACTATGATGCTTGCAAGTCTTTGCTGGGGGGCAAAGGCACCAGGCACATTATCACATAACTCAGGTAATACAAACAGCATACATTCAAGGATCCTCGACCCCCAGTCCATAGACTGGCACAGCATGCCAGCAACAGGACCGCGAAAATAAGCAAAGCCCCATCTGCGGGATGCAGTCAGCATGAAAAACCATGACCCTTCTGGTCTTCGTTAAAAAACTCGTCATGGAACCATTCCATGGTTCCCAAAAGGATGGGGACCACTGGCCATACATCATTCCTGTTGTGATGATGTCGTGATGCACATGACACTATTGTGGCTTCCACTGGATGTCTAAGTGTATAAGTACAGCAGACTAGGATGAAATGGAAGAGAAGTGTTCAATGGATGGAGAGAAATGTAAATCATTCCCTCAAACAGCAAATTGAGATCCAGAGCACCTTCGATTTTGAAACCAAAATTAGCCATTGAGATCCACCACAGGACTCATCAGGCTTGGAAGAGTTCTATGGATCAAGGGTCGCCAACCATTTCGACCTCAGGGACCACGAAGCTCATAATTTTAAATTCTGTGGACCACTAATATGAATTTTGACAGACAGTGGCTTGCTGACATTGGTGGGAAAGTCGGTCCCATATTCCAGGGCTGCAGTAGTCACAGGACTGGCCCTTATGTCATCTCGAAGCAGCTCCTCCACCCAGGTGCACCAGCATGCCATGGACTGGAGGAGCTGCTCCGGGGTAACCAAAGGGCCAGTCCTGTGACTACTGCAGCTCTGGAATATGGGACCCACTTTCCCACCAATGTCAGCAAACCACCCCGGGGTGGATTTCCCTCCCCCACCATTGGTTCTACCTTCCAGTTCCAGCTCTCATGGTTCTACTCAAGGTAAGGTTTGCGCTCGGTCAAAGGGTAGGGGCCAGTGGGTGGGTGGGCCATGTGGGCGTCACAGTCTTGTGTTCCCATGCAGCCTGGATTAATTGCTTTTGGGAGGGTGCTTTGCAGAGGACATTTGTCTGCAGACCACCAAAATTTTCTTGCAGACCACCAGTGGTCCCCGGCCACTGGTTGGCGACCACTGCTATGGATTGCAGAAGATAACACCAACAACCAGGTCTAAGAATACTTAGCAGCAACAAAGTATTAATTGTTTGGGGTGGAAATTACAAAATGAGCTGTTAATGATGGAAAATTTGCATGAAATGAAACACAAGCTACATCTCCCAAGCTTTATTTCAGTTTTGATACATGCAACATTTTTTTCTCTACTTGGCATCCTCCCTGTGTTGAAGTTGCAATTCATTTGACCCCCTTTTTGGAAACTAGGACAGCAGGAGCTCTGACAACATCACTGGTAGATTGCAGGTATGTGCTAACATTGGTTTACTTTAAAAATCTGAGCAATTATTAGGGAGAAACAGCATAAGCTGACCAAATTTTAAACTGAATTATGCCCTGGAGTTTAAAAGTGAGGATACCAGGTCCGTGTTGGATCTAATCCTTGGGTTTATTGTTGCACCTCATTTTCCTTTCTGTCTGGGAAACATTTCCATCAGCAAATAACACTTTAATTGCATGTGTTTAGTTTGCTAATGAATGTGAGATTATCAGACTTGACAAGCAGGGTTAAATGTTATTTCTTAGAGATTCTTCCTGGGTAAGGGAAATTAAATATAGGAGAGGAAATAACTTTTGTTTATGTTCTCCTCCATTTCCAGAACAATAACAATCAGGAAAATATCAGGAAAATATATCCTTCATATTCAATTTTTCTGAAAATAAAATGATACACAAAGGAATTTATAGGAACATTTTTGAGAGATTCTTGAACAATTGCATCAAGAATAACTTTCTACCCGGTCACTAGACTTGCATAACATGAGAACCTGCTAACTAGACATTTTAGAGCAGCATGTTATGTGCACCCGTTCTGGGTAGTTTATAAACCAGCATGTATATGCAAGCCAGTGGTGGGATTCAAAAAACTTTGCTACTGGTTCTGTGGGCATGGCTCGTTGGACATGGCTTGTTTGGCGTGTCGGGGGAAGATTACTGCAAAATCTCCATTCTCTCCCCACCCCACTAACCTGCTTTCCAGCTCTGTTCTCCTGTGCAGGGCAACAAAAAAAGACCCAGCCGATCATCCGGGACTCGGGAGGCAGAGAGTATATGGGGGTGGGTCAGTCAGAGGTGGCATTTGCCAGTTCTCCGAACTACTCAAAATTTCCACTACTGGTTCCCCAGAACCAGTCAGAACCTGCTGAATACCATCTCTGATGCAAACCCAGCTAGAGGTACTCCATGCAGTTAGCCATGCTGTCTGAACAATGAACTGGAGAAGGTTACCTTGTGGACAGAGATAACATCTGGGGAGTTTCCAGCAACTGCTAGAGAGGGTACAGAGTGCACTTGTGTATGTTTCCTCTCTGCAATAGAAGCAACCTTAACAACAACACCTCTGTTTTGTTGCTTTAAATTGCTCTGGCCAAAAAATCCCAAGAGTGCAGCTGCTGGCTTGGATCACATGATCAGATGCAGCCAATAAAAATGAGATAAGGAACTAAAAGAAAGAATGTATCATTCAGACGCAGCATTTAAATGTGGACTTAAAGGGCCTGTCACATTGGCCGACGGATGCAAAACGTTTGTAAAAAGGACACAGCGGACGAGAAAATGTTCCATCCGTTGTTTTATTAATTTTCTACAAACAGACAAACATACAAAACATTAAAAACATCTATTCTCATATATACTTCCGGTGTATCGGTTGGTTCATCAGTTTTGTGCATTCATTTTATAGTGTCAATTACAATTATATTGCATAACCACTCATATTGTCAATCCATATTCTAATATTACTAAAAAAAAAAAAAAAATCTTTTTCTGACTATACCTTTAATCATTCATGCTTTGCGAGATAACAATACTTCAAACAGTTTATTCTATAATTTATCATATAATCATAACAAATCAATCCTAAAAACTCTTCATATATATAATATTAATGCTCTATTATTGTATTTTATCATCTAACCATTGATAAAAAAAACCCCAAATTGCATAAAATTGTTTATCTTCTTGTTCTCTAATTTCAAATGTCAATCTACTCATCTCAGCACATTCCAATATTTTCTCAATAATTTCTTCCTGCAATGGCATTTTCTCATTCTTCCAGTTTTTAGCAAATACAATCCTAGCCGCTGTTAATACATTTACAATCAAATATTTCAAGTCTTTATTATATATATCAGGTAAAATTCCCAATAAAAAGATCTCTGGTTTCAAGTCTATGTGTTTCTTTGTCATTTTTTCCAACCACATGTGAATTTTAGTCCAATATTTTCTAGCATTCTCACAAGTCCACCACATATGATAGTATGAACCAGGTATCTGATGACATTTCCAACATTTTTCAGATTTATTCTTGAACATTCTTGCTATTCTTGTCGGGGGAAGGTGCCACCTGTAAAACATCTTATACAAGTTTTCTTTATATGCTGTTGACATTGTCATTTTATAATTTTGAGACCACAATTTTTGCCATTGCTCTGAATCAATTCCATATCCAAAATTCTTCCCCCATGCAATCATAGTTTCTTTAACTTGTTCTTCCTCTAGCTTAATTCCCAATAAATAACCATATAATTTTTTAATCACTTTCTCATCAGTACCCATCAATATCTTATCTAAATCAGTCTGTTTGTCATAAAATCCTTCCATTTTAAAATCTTCAACATATCTTGAGTGTATTTGCGCATATGAAAACCAATTCATCCTTATACCTTGTTCCTCTAAATTTTGGATCGTTTTAAGTCCACCCTTTTCATCCAACAGTTCCCCATATCTAACTGTTTGTTCCTTTTTATAGATCATAGGATAGGAAAATGCTTCAATAGTCGATAACCAAATTGGAATTTTCAAATAACATTGTTTTTTTATCTTCTCCCAATTTAACCACAAAGACTCCCGTATATAATGTCTTCTGAAATACCCCTGTGTTTTAGTTCCCTTGTACCATAAAAAAGCATGCCAGCCCAACAGTAAATCATGTCCTTCTAATGTCAACAATCTATGTTTTCTTAATGTTATCCATTCTTTGACCCACATCAAACTTGCAGCTTGATAATACAATTCCCAGTTAGGCAGGCCAAAACCTCCTCTATTTCTAGCATCTTGCAAAAGTTTTAACTTTATTCTCGCTTTTTTACCTTGCCATATAAACTTCAACATAGTTTTATTTAAATCTTCAAAATAGTCTTTTCCAAGTCTAATTGGTATTGTTTGAAAGAGAAATAAAATTCTAGGTAAAATATTCATCTTAATTGTTGAAATTCTCCCTATTAATGACAATTGTAAATTTTCCCATTTCTTCAAATCTGTAATTATCTGTTGTTTAAGTTTAATATAATTATTCTCTTTTAATGTGCTACATCTTGCTGTCAAATATATCCCCAGATACTTAACCTTGCTTGTAATTTGAATTTTCAAAAGATCTGTCAGTTCTTCTCTTTGTCTCAATAACATGTTTTTTGTCAAAATCTTTGTTTTATCTTTATTTATTTTCAAGCCAGCCATCTCACCATATGTCTCTACCTTTTCCAATAACTTTGGAGCGGTTTCTAACGGGTCTTCCAGAATAAAAGCTAAATCGTCAGCAAAAGCTTGTAGTTTAAATTCTTCCTTTTTAACTTTCATTCCTTTTATATTTTTATCATCTCTAATATTTCTATTCAACACTTCCAAAGTTAATACGTTGTTATCCGCTCTCAAAAGTGCCCCGAATTTACATAAACAGAGCGGACAACAACGCAAAGGAACGGACAGGGAGAGGACGTAACCAGGATGGAAAGCGGATGCTCCATGGAAGCCTAGCGGATGGCAGTGGATGGGAGCGAATGGCACATCCGCAGGGCTTCCGGGGGAGCACAGCGAAGCAGATGCGCAGCGGAAAGAGCGGATGCCTAGTGGATGCAGAGCGTTCACTGCGCATGCGGGGAGAATGCATTGCGTCAGCCCCACGGATATAAAGGGAAGCAGCTTGCAAGCAGGTCACCATTCAGAGGAAAGACCTGCTGCCAGACACAGCTCCAGCCAGCCAGCCAGCCAGCCAGCAAGCCAACAACCATGGGGAAGAAGAGAAAGCCTCTGCCATCTGCTGCCAGCCCTGGCAAGAGGGACAGGGCCACCATCCCACCCCCTGACCCTGACTCTGCTTCTGCTGGGGCTTCTGCTACTGGGGTTGACTCTTCTGGTGCTGGAGCTTCTGCTGGCACTGTTCCTGGTGCTGGGGCTTACTCTGCTGGCGCTACTCCTGGTCCTGCTGGTCCTGCTGGTGCTTACTCTGCTGGCTCTGCTCCTGGTCCTGCTGGTGCTGCTGGCGCTGCTGGTGCTTACTCTGCTGCTGCTGGTCCTGGTCCTGCTGCTGCTGCTGCTGGTGCTGCTGGTCCTGCTAGTCCTGCTTTTGCTGCTACTGTTGTTGCTGCTGCTGCTGCTGGTGGTGTGGAGGAGCAGCCCCTACAATCTCGAAGCCCCTCTGATGAGGGCCCAGATGGCCCTGCCAGAGGGAGGAAGAGGCATACGCGAGAACGGGAGAGGAGGCAGTACTCCATCGAAGAGGAACATGAGGATGAGGTGCTGGAATGGCTGAGGGAAAATGGGTATCTTTGGCGGAAGGGACTCAGGCTCTATCGAGACACCAAGAGGAAGCAGGCTACTTGGAGAGAGAAGGTGGAGAGCCTGGGCTACACTTCGGAGGTGCTCCTCGGCTGGTGGAAGCACATGCACACCTGGTACGGGAAGCTGCACCTCAAGAAATCTGGCCAGGCCACGGTCAAGCTGACGGACCGAGAGACCTACGTGATGGCCAAGTGCAGCTTCTTGGAGGGTGAGATCCGCCACCGAGGAGCAGCCCCTCTCACAACCCTCTCTCTCAGGCAGCCCGCAGAGAGCCAGTCCTCTTCTGGCCGAGAGTCAGCTCCTGTGTCCAGGCAGGTATCTGTGCCACGACGGAGACCCCCTCGACAGCTGCACTACCCATGGCGGAGCACGTGGAGGACCCCCTGATGCAGTGGGAGCAAGGAGAGGGCCTTTCCACCAGAGAACAACCCACATCCACTCCCAGCTCCACCTCCACAGAAAGCAGGCAGAGAGGCAGACCGGAGGGGTAGAGCCACACTGTCCTGCTGGAGATCAGGGACACCATCAGAAGCAGGGTAGATCTCCTCTCTCAGCTGGTACACACTGACGTCCCATCCTCCAACCGCAAGCCCTTCCTCACCTACGTCAACCAGACCCTCATGAACATGTCGGAATCACAGTACCAGGTGATAAAGGACAGAATCACTGGTCTTCTTCACAACCCTCCAGACCCAGCTGAACCTGCTCCCACCCAGTCCAGGCCTGCTCCTCCACCCCAGGTGATGTCACTGCCCTTCCAAGGCTTTCCACAGGCCCTCACCTACCAAGGCTATGGATACCAGGAACTCCAGCAGCACAGGCAGCCCTTCCCAGTCCAGGCACAGGTACATCGAATGCCACCAATGCCACTGACGCCACAGATGCCACCCACATCACAGATGCCACCCACGCCTCACCTTGCTCAGCTGCAGACCAGACAGCCCCACTACATTGATCCTTCCTCCACCCCACAGCCAAGCCCGGCCTCAGAACATCTGTCATCGGTATTGGGGCTGACACCCTATGTCCTGGAGGAAGGGGATCTCAACATCACAGGACTGAGCCAGCTCTCTGAGAGCTTCCTCCACACACCATCCCCTGTTGTCCTCTCGGGGCCAGGCACCCCAATGACACCTCAGACCAGCACTCCAGCAGCAGCCACCTCCACAGCACCTGGACCCTTCACCCCTGAGACTGGGCACACTTCAGAGTGACTAACAAGAGTGCCAGAGACTGGGTGGCTACCTGTTGACTTTTTCTTTGCTTGGGACACTTGGGTCATTTTGCTTTTACTGCTTGTTATTAAAAAAGATTATCTTTGCTTCACACACTTGCTTCATTTATTTTTGTAAATAAAGTCTTGGTGGAAACTTTTAGAAATGGTTTAAGCCTTTGCATGCTTGTGGGATGGGTTAAGATAGCTGTGGGATGGGCAGGGATACCTTTGGGATGGGTAATAGCTGTCGGATAGATAAACCTCCAGTGCAAGCATAGTGGGACTCTATGGTCCACCCTCCCAGGTGCCACACTATGGCCCTTTATTATCAATAATAATGTAATCATTCATCCACACATGTCAACACAACCACAACTCTTTATTAAATGCCCTGTTCATTGTAGGACCACTCAACATACATGGCCCAATCTCATCAGTGTGATGAGACAGGCTGAAGGAAGCATCCATTAAGCATCTATCATCCTGTCTTGCCACTCCGCTGGTCCAGCTGGGGAGTTGCACCAGTGTTTCAGGAGGTTGTGCTGCTTCTTCCCTTCACATGAAGTTCTGTTGGGGCCTTGCACATCCACAGTGTCTATCAGGTTTCACCCTTGCCTCCATTCACCAGGCTCCATGCCCCCATTGCCTTGTTGGAGATCCACGAGCCTGTTCTGCAACACTGGGTAGCGGGTGCACATGAGATTGTGCAGGATGCAGCAAGCTTTCACGATCCTCCTCACGGTCTGTGGGCGATGCTGCATGGTGATGAGAAGTACCTTGAACCTGTTGGCCAGGATGCCAAAGGCGTTCTCCACCACCCGCCTTGCTCTGGACAGCCTGTAGTTGAAGATCCTCTCTTCACGGGTGAGGAGTCTGGAGGTGTAGGGCTTCATGAGGCAGGTTCTGAGGGAGAAGGCATCATCCCCCACGATGAAGTAGGGCACATCTTGTGTGTCGTTGGGCAGGGGGTCTGGATCTGGGAAGCCCATGATGAGGTTGCATTCCAGCCCCTCCTTGAGGTGACTGGTGTTGTATACCTGGGCATCTAGAGATGAGCTGTTGCCTGAAGCATCGATGTACATGAACTTGTAGTCAGCATCGACCATGGCAAAGAGGATGATGCTGAAGAAGCCCTTGTAGTTGTGATAAGTGGACCCTGACTTGTCTAGAGCTTTGCAGGCCACGTGCTTGCCATCTATGGCTCCAACGGTGTGGGGGAAGTTCCACTTCTGATACCACTGCTCTGCAACTTTCTTCCAGCCTTCTTCAGTGGAGGGGCACTGGAGGAGCTCCTCCAGGTATTCTTCAATGATGGTCTGCACTACTTTTCTGAACACAATGCTGATGGTGTTGTGTGGCACCCTCCAGCCGTACTGCATGCTCCTGTACGTGGTCCCTGAGGCCAGGTGGCGCAGAGTCAGTGCCACCTTGAGCCCAGGGTCCAGGCTGGGCCAGAAGTTGTTGTTTTGCCTTGGTCAACCTGGGTCTCAGCCACTCCACAACTTTGTCAAACATGGCTGGCGGCATCCTCATGAAGTTCTGGAATGCACGAGGGTCTTCGTTCCTCAGCTCTACCATCAGCTTGTTATACAGTCCGTACTCTGCTCTTCTGGCGATCCATCTTCGGGCCCAGACACTTTTTGGCCACCTCCTTTTCTTCGCGTAGAACAGGTGAAAGAGCCTGTAGATGGCTTCGCACTGTTGTAGAACGATGGTGGCTTCCAAAAGGAGTGTGTAATGATCCATGGTGGAGATGACTGGATGCTGTGGAAGAGCAAGAGTCAGATGAAGGCTGAAGAGGTCTGCACAGCAGGGCTGCTGGACTGAAAGTGAGATCCAGGTGAGTTCCTCCCCCTTTTTATAAGAAATATCATTTTTCCGCCCGGTGTCCTTTTGCATCCTCTAGACATCCTGTAGACATCCTAAATATCCAAGATACGTCCCCTCTGTGAACTTTTTTCCATTTTAATGCTTTGTATTCGAGCTGCATCTGCTTTCAACCTTTCTACGTCTGTGCTACTAACACTTTGTGTCCGTTCCGCGTCCGTTTCACTTCCTCCCTGTGTTCGTTTTCCGCTGGAGCGGATGCAAGTTGCGCGGATGCGCAGAGGATGCCTAGCGGATATAGTGGATGCGTAACGGATGATGATGGATGTAGAACGGATGTTCCCCGTATGCGTTGCGGATGCAGAATGGACGCGTTGGATACATTTTCTGCTCAAAACTTTTTGTGCAGCTCAAAACTTTTCGAGCGGATGAAATGTCAGTAGACGGATGCTGGACAGATAGAAAGGATGAAAAACGGACGCAGTGAGTACAGAACGGAAGCATCACGTTAACCAACGGATGGCAAGTGTTTCCGTTTTACATCCTCTTTGCATCCGTTGGTGCTGTGTGACAGGGGCTTAAGGTATCTCACTCTGTCTCGATTCTGACTAGGTTGTAGTTCAATCTTACTGTCACTTCAGCTGTTCTGTTGTACCTCTGTTCCGTAACACAAGGATCAGTCCTCCAGCAATTTTGGCCTGTTCTGTTGCTTAAGGTCTTGCTTGATTTCAAAGAATGTTTCAGAACCCAC
This sequence comes from Laticauda colubrina, assembly GCA_015471245.1. NCBI lineage: Eukaryota > Metazoa > Chordata > Lepidosauria > Squamata > Elapidae > Laticauda > Laticauda colubrina. The sequence continues at coordinate 17,816,287 of BLBF01000021.1, read as the reverse complement.
AAAGCCCCTGCAAATAAAAATGGCAGGTGGTTGCAGCCCAGTGCCTAGCATCATGATCTATTTCAAGCATATTTTCCATCTATTTTTTTTTTGTCTTTCAGAAATTGCTATCTCCAAAATCAGTCAAGAATGCGAAAATGAAAATAAGGGTTTGTAACTGTAACATGTACCAGAGGGTTGGTGGGTTGTTTTTTTTTAATTAACATTAAATGTATGCAATTGCCATGCTGTATTATCTAACTGAATGATCATTTTAATACAGTTGACAATTGTACTATGAGGTGGTGAATCAAAATATGTCATTGCAGCTGTTAATATAACAAGCATTTTCAACTTTGAACAGTATAATAATCGAAAGTAAACATTAATAAATTTCCCTTTTCTTCTACCTTTTTGTGAATCATTTATGAGTCTGTGAAATATTTGCATTTGATAAAATATTTGTGCAGTTAGCAAATTTTATATATATTTATGCCTCTATAATGCATGTGGAATGCGATATGTATACTTAGATTACTCTAATCTGTATCTCATAATTCACAGCAAATGGCATAGTAAAATAATAATATCAGCAGTTTGATGCTCATATTCATCATAGATTTCATCTTAAATATTTGTTTCCAAACCAGGTAAGTTTTTTGCTATGGTAGCATCTGTATGAATTGGTGAACTGCATCTGAATATAGTTATTATGGCCATTAGTGGCCCTATCATCCATGATTGTATTGCACTGCACTGCACTGTATATATTTTCATACTTTAACTTGTGGAAGATCAACTCAGTCTGAGAAATAAAGTTCTTGAAGATGCTGTGCCAAAACCTGCCTTGCAAGTTCTCCAAAGTGATTTTTCTCTTTGTTTTTCTACCTTAATCCCAGGTCACTTGAGTATTAGTTTCTGATTTCTTGCAGGCTTGTACTCAATATTACCAGTGGTATTGCTTTTTGTTCAACAATTTTCCAACCTTCCAAAGCAACACACGTACCGCGATCTGGAAAAGCCAGCTGAATTTCCTTGTGAATCTTCCCTAACATTCACTTAAAGCATGATGGGAAAACAGATATTGCCACAGACCACTAGAGATATGATTGTTGAATACAGCAACTTCACAGTTGACTCAGAAGAATTTCACTAGAATTCTCTTCTTTGAATGAAGTTTCAGAAACAAATTTTCTTTCATCCCACTCAAAGGGAACATGTAGTATAAGAATGTACTTTTCCCTGCCTGAAAATTTAAAATGCAGAGTGTTTCACCCCATCATTTGGGGGATCCCCTCCTAAGTTGCAGATAGAGAAGTAAATACGGGAAAAAGTATTTCCTTTGGAAGAGAGATTTATTTCTCCCCTATGTTCTGCACCTCCCCTCCTTTCTACAGTAAAGTCTCAACCCAGAAGACAGGAATGTGATAATCCCCTCTCATGACTAAGAAAAGCCTCTGCAAACAGACAGAAGGAATGTGTAACATCCAAGCCCTGTTTGTTTTTAGTGGGAAAGCACGTAAAAAGAAAGCATGATTAGAAATGCCTTGCCTGGATATAAACACCAAGATGCCCACTTGATAAACATTAGTGTCTAATTGCAGCATCTGGGAACAAAGGGACAGAGGTTGCTATATGAAGGAAGGGATGGTTTGATTATTGCATGGTAGATACATTTTTGCCCTTATTTCTTCGATATTGCACAGTCTACTTACCATCTACTTACCATACCTTATTCCTATCATGAAAATGTCACCGAGTTTGACACAAAAATGGAACTTTGCACTTTGGGGTTCACCACTGCAGCTTGACTTTTAGAGTTGGATTCAGACTTAGAATATCCCCATTCGAATAAATGAAGTCTAAATTAATCCCATAACTAATTTATCCCATTTATTTCAACAACTATGCTGCACATTTGAGTAAGTTTCTCTCTAAATTATTATCCCTAGACTGGGAAAAACTTCCCAAACCAATTTATTATTTCTTGTGATTCGTGTCCCATAAAGAACAAGGAAATGGGAGCTACCAAATTTTATACCAGTTGTGAGGTAGATTACAACTCTCTTCTTTATATATTTCTTTTATTTCACAATTTCTTTTTTATTTTCTCCCTTTTAAAACTTTTTCTTTCTCTGACTTTATTCTCTTTTTACTTTCTTTCTTTCTTTATTTGACTTTAGTTTGCATTACTTTTTATGAAACCATAAAAACAATACTAAAACAATAAATATAAAAACAAGGAAATTGAATAGTGGTGCAAATAATATAAGAACCCAAGACCCTTTGGATTAGCTGTTTAATCCTTCTTATTTTTACATATGTTCTTCTAAATTCAGTGGTGTCAAAGTAGGTGTATGTAATTTGCAGCAGTAATAATAGTTTATAGTTACTTTCTTGCATCCATAACAATGGGAAACCTTCATTGTGTTTAATCTACTGTGTATCTGTTTGTTTGTGAAGACCAAAATCCTACCAAAACCCACCAGACCTGTTAATTTTTTGTGATTTGTTGTCTAACTAGAGCCCAATTTTGTATTTCTGCTTTTATTGTTTTCCCCACTTTTCCCACACATACTACATTTCACTGGATTTACTGAATTTCATCAACTTCTATTCTGTCATGTCCAGTATTTAGTGATTAAATTGAAAGTTAATCCTAGTAATGAAATGAGTTTCCAATTCTTTCCTGTTTTAAGTACAGCTCCTCGTGGTTAGTTACAAATATAGATAATCCTTGACTTACAGCCACAATTTATGTTGCTAAGTAAGAAATTTGCTAAATGGGTTTTGCCCTCTTTATTACTTTTCTTGCCACATTTGTTAAGTGGATCACTGCTGTTGTTAAGTTAATAACTCAGTTTGTTTAGTGAATCTGGCTTCCCCGTTTACTTTCTTTGTCAGAAGGTTGCAAAAAGTGATCACATGACCCCAGGATATTGCAATAGTCACAGCAATAGCAATAGCACTTAGATTTATATACCACTTCACAGTGCTTTACAGCCTTCTCTAAGAGATTTACAGAGTCAGCCTATTCCCCAGAACAGTCTGGGTCCTGATTTTATTGACCTCAGAAGGATGGAAGGCTGAGTCAACCTTGAACTGGTCAGGATTGAATTCCAGTCTGTGGGCAGAGTCAGCCTGCAATACTGCATTCTAGCCACTGAGCCACCACGGCTCTCATAAACATGAACCAATTGTCAAGCATCTGAATTTAAATCACGTGATCATGCGGATGCTGCAACAGTCATAAGCGTGAAAAACAGTCGTAAGTCACATTTTTCAGTGCCATTGTAACTTCGAGCGGACACTAAACGAACTGCAGTAAGTCGAGGAATACCTGTGCAGTAATGTAAGGATATGATCAAAACTAGGAATGTGTTGGCATAAAGGAAGGATGGAATCCAAACTGTTTAAGCAATAGTCGGCAATCTGTGACATATTAGATGTGTTCTGGGCCTGACATTTTTCACAAGACCTGCCTTCTGAAATTCAGCATCAAAGCGTTGTATTATGGAAATCTGATTTTTCATTCCCTCAACCAAATTAAGCAGCAAAATAGACCTTTAAGCCTTTTAATGAACCAACTTTATTAACTATACCACCAGACCCAGCCACAAGAATGATCACATTTTCAGTAGCTGGTGTATATCCCTTATATAGTAAAGCAAACTGCTAGGCAAATAAATGTTACCCTCCAAAGTGCTAGATGGAAGAAATTGTTACAGTAACTTCTCCTTGATTATTATTTTTTTCTGATTTTTCCTCCTATAAAATGTCCCAAATAATAATAAAATATTAAAAAACAATAAAAAATAAAATAAAAAACCATGTCATTTTCATATGTGAGCCAGAACAGTCCATCAACTATGCTGAACCTTTCGCAGATGATATAGTTGTCTTGCTCAGAAAAAAATTGTCTTAATGCTATACTAACTTCCTTTATTCTTCTACTATGCTTTAGATATACTCCGGTTTATCTAGAGAATACAATGGGAAAAGTTGGGGGAGCATACATTTCTAGTGTTTACAACTGTAGAGGAAAAACAAAGATTTGGAAGGATATGAATAAATTCCTCACAGCCTAATTGAAACTACAAATAGACAAGGTTCATTCTTGACAGATGAATTCACTACCGGTGTATAAAGGATTCATGTCCTGTGTTTTTGAGACCCAGTTATCTAAGAGTTGGAAGGAATGCAAAAAAAAATAATTCAAATGATCAAAGGATTGGAATGTCTCTTCCACCCAGAACTTCTAAAGATTCAAACCAAACCAAAACAAAAGTGATCCAATGATGCATGAAATTAAACATGGTAAGGGGAGAATGAGAGAAATTGTTTTCCTTTGATCGTATTCAAACTTGGTGTGATTATCTGGCAAAAGTCATTAACAAACAAATGTATTATGACTTTAGAATGCAAACCCCATAATTTACACTCCTGCATCTAATGTTAGGGTGCAGAAACAAAAAGAGCAGATTGACATTTGTCATATTTGTGTCATATCTAGCAACAGATACTTATGGAAAAGTGGCAGGTGATGAAAAGGGCTTCATAACATCAGGATACAAAAGTTGCAACTTACTTGTGTCAAATGCTAAAATGTAAGGGTGGGATTTACACCATGACATCGCTATGCACACACATCAGTTGATGCTCCTTTAGCTTGCTGCTGATGCCTGTGACTGGATTGACTGACTTACAGATTTAACTTTTCTTATATGTACCCACTTCATGTATTCATATCTATGTACAGTATATACTTATACCTATTATCTTGTAAGCCATTGACAAATCAAAATAAATAAAAATAAATAAATTTGCAAAGTTGTAGTGAAGGCACACTGGGCCGATTCTTGATGAAGGTAGCAAATGTGGTGAAGAACACACCAATTTAGCCAAGAAGTGGCAGCATCTGGAGTCACACAACCTAAACAAGATCATTCCTGAGCTGGTATGACAATGGAGATTTCCAAAGTATGTCATAATTATAGCTCTGGTATTGGTAATCAAAACAGAAAGGTCCAGAAAAGTTCTTTTTCATCACTATCAGGAAAAATGCATATTTTTCTATGCTATGACCACCCAGTCACCAAGAGTTAAGTCAAACATGAAGGAAACTTTGTTTGATAAAAATCAAATAGATTAAAAAATGAGTTTCTTGAGTTCATTGAAGAAATGGATGTAGCACTGCAACCTTAAAAGGTTTTAAAAGCCTAAGGAATGCCAGAGTGAATCATATACCTGCATGTCCCTAGAGGGATGTTATCTTGAGTCTGAGGCAGGGCCATACAAGAACTGTTCTGGTAGTTAAAACACAAAACTGGAGTAGATTTTATCTACATTCCAGTCTCCACCAAACCTCTCAAAGACAAGTGGGGTCCAACTATTTCCTGTCTGCTTCTGCCAGTGAGTAATACTGCCAGCCTTTTATAGAGACTGAAGGAAGAATGTGGTTAGATTCACCCCAAGGATTTGTCCAGGTCCAGGATATAGGTCTAGAAAAATGGGTGCAATTCACATTTCAGTCACAGGTGTACTGTCAAACATCAATTTGGAGTTCCTGTATGGCAAAGCCTCCTTCCTACAAAAACTCACTTTGCTGTGGTAGACTTGTCAACGTTCCTTAATTTGGAGTCCTCCAGGTGTCCCAAATAGCATCTCCTTAGGTTCTTGACAAGTTTGGTCACCGTTATTACCATCTGACAATTGTGGGAGTTACAGATTCAGTTGGTGAATGCAGACAATGGAAAGATGATTTACATGAGGCAAAGAGTAGGTATCATATGGAATATGTCAGATGACTAAGAACTTTAAAATGGCTTTTTGTTAGTTTTATTTTAGTCTCCTAGGTAGTATCTGTAGAAAAATAATGAATTGATACTGCTTTCTGGAACTTAAACAGAACTGGTATATTTTCAAAGAAAATTCAGCCTCACCAAATTTCTATCTACCCCATTCCTGTGTTTAAAGTGTGGCCACTTTAGAAAGGGCTATCTTCAGTTTACATTGGGCTGAACTTCCAATGTAAAGTGTTTACTCAATATAATAAATGTTCACCCAAGATAAGATTAAGGATAAAGACAGAAGAGCAGGAACAGCCTAGAAGTCACTCATCATAAACAACTATCTCTGTAGTCTAATGAAATAATAGGCACTTGAGGTTAAATAATTAAATGTTTCCTGCTAAGATGAATTCATTGTTGTTCTGCTTATAATATTTTTTTTAAATGTGCATCTGTAAATGTTCACATGGAAAGTCTGTATGATGAAGATGAACCAAAATATGCCTATGTACATGGGTATCATCAGATGGAATATCATCAGATGGATCACACAGAAATCAAATTGATACAAATGTATACATTGATACAAAGAGGTGGAGAAGAAGTGGCCTGGTACTGATTGTAGAACTGGCTATGAACTACTTATATATGAATTCTAAAACAGAAAAATAAAGTTTCCATTATACGATATTGAGTATATAACCACCATTTTCAAGAAGAGAATCAGGAATTGTATTGTAGTCCTGAATTGTTTTTTTTTAGACTTTTATCCTACTTTTATTTTTATATACAACTCAAGGCAAACAAACATAACCAAAATTTCTTCCTCCTACTTTACCCACAACAATCCTGTGGGGTGAGTTGGACTGAGAGGGAATGACTTACCCAAAGTCACACAACCAGTTTTTCATACCTAAGGTGGGATTAGAACTCACCATCTCCTGGATTCTAGGCTAACTCCCTAACCATTATACCAATCTATCATTGATAGGGAACCTGAGGAGAAATGAAATAAAACAAAACTGTTGTAAAGGATGTATGGAGAATAGGGAGGGGAGGAATTGTTAAAGAGCAAGAAACAGAAGAAACCAAGCTGGGTATCAAAATGAATAGTGGAAATTGCTAAGAAAAGACCACAAAGCAAGAAAAACAGATTTTTTAAGGAATTTAACCACAAAAAAAGATCAAAGAGAATTACAATAACCTTGTAATTGGTTTGATATTTTGATATTAATATTGATTTTAAAAATATCAAAAATGGAATCAGACACACACAAAATGTTTCCTCTAAAAGATCCCTGAAATCAGCATGAGACTCCAATCGCAAACTGGCCAGCTAAAGGACGTCACAGGCAGATAGTAACAAAGATTGAAGAAATATATTGAAATTCTGTGCAATAAAGATGTCAACATCCAAGATAGCTTCGAAGATATTCCTTATAAGAGTCTCTAGCGCTAAAAGATGTTAGGTCAGCATTTAATCATTACCATTATCCTTGTTCTTTTTTTTTTTTTTTTTGATAGCTCATTTGGAAAAGTTGGATACTTTGGATGAAATATCTGCAAAGGGAAGCAAAGAAAAATCAGTATTGAGTTCTAGTCTAACTATGCCAGCAAATGTGGAGAATGCCATAGTAGCCCTCAGATTGAAAAAGTTCGATCTAAATGCCAGTACCAAAGAAAGGAGACTGAACAAAATGTGCAAACAATCATGAAACTTCCCTAAGGATACTTGAGGACAAAATAATTTTAGGACCATCCATTGCAGATTACAGCCCTTCATGGAAAGGGGGATGCCAGATGTCCAAGATGGCTTTAGAAAAGGCTAAGGAATAATGAGACAATGCTGCTGATGCATGCTGAATAATTGAGAAAGCCAAACAGCACACATAAAAGTCAGTATGGGCTGCATTTATTAAATAAAGGCTTTTAATGTGTTAGTCATGACATGCTATGGATTGTCTGTAGTAAGATGAGAATGATGTTACCTAGTAGTTAGGGTAATGACATGTCTGCAAGAAAACAAGCAAGTTTAGAGACCACCAAGGACTTCTGAGATGAGAATCTCATCCTATTATTTTCATGTGACACCTACAGTATTTACAGAACCGGAAGCCACAAGACAGATGAAACAGCCTGGCTCCTGGCTGACAAAGGAGCGAGACATGGTTGTGTACTCTCTCCTTATTTATTCAATTTATATGCATAATATATATTGAAGGAAGCTAGATTGGAAGAAAATAAGTGTAGTTTTAAAATAGGTGGAAGAAACAGCAGCCTTTGCTGTGCTGATGACACTAATCTAGTAGGTGAACATACAAATGATATGCAAGCTTTAGTTATGAAAGTAGGAAGCACAGTGAGAAAAAATGGAGCTAAGATTAAATATGAAGCAGAACAAATTAATTACAACAGATCCAGCAACCAACTTTAGAACTGAAAATACACAAGTGGTACACATATCAATTATCAACAATAAACAACCAACACCAAGAAATACACCATAGATCAATTGTACTTGGGAGGATAAGCTATGAAGGTCTTGAAAAAGGAGTTAGGGTACTGTGATATGTCTATACCAACAAAGTTCAATACTATGCAGGCAATGGTTTTCTTAGTGGAACCATGAAAGCAAATAAAAAAAAAAAGAAGAACTTTAAGAAACAAGATAGAAACACTACTTTTGAATTTTGGTGTTGGAAAAGACTCTTGGAAAGTTCATAGATGGACAAGAAAACAAACAAATTAATCCCAAACTAACAGTCAAGGTACCTATAATCACACTCATTACTGTATTTTGGATACATTATACAAATACCAGGTCTACTCAATAGTACTTCTGGGAAAGATGGAAGGAAAGGAAAAATGTGGATGACTAGCAGGAAAGCCCATGTCACACTGCACCAACGGATGCAAAGAGGATGTAAAATGGAGAAAAACGCTTGCCATCTGTTGGTTAACGCGATGCATCCGTTCTGTACTCACTGCATGCATGATTCATACGTTCTATCCGTCCAGCATCCGTCTACTGAGATTTCATCCGCTCAAAAAGTTTTGAGCTGCACAAAACTTTTTGAGCAGATGAACTTTCCGCCACGTCCATTCTACATCCACTACACATACGGGGAACAAACGTTCTACATCTGACGTCATCCGTTACACGTCCGCTGTATCCGCTCGGCATCCGTTGCGCATCTGCGCAACTCGCATCCACTCCAGCGGAAAATGGAAAGAGGGAGGAATCGAAACGGATGCAGAACGTCCGCGCAGCGTTAGTAGCACGGACATAGAAAGGATGAAAGCGGACGCAGCTCGTATATAAAGCATTAAAACGGAAAACGTACAGGGGACATATCTCAGATATTTAGGATGTCTGGAGGATGTCTAGAGGATGCAGAAGGACACCTAGTGGAAAACCGATATTTCCAATAAAAAGGGGGAGAAAATCACCTGGATCTCACTTTCAGTCTAGCAGCCCTGGTGTGCAGACCTCTTCAGCCTTGCTCTTGCTCTTCCACATCATCCAGTCATCTCCTGATGACTTTTGGTACACTCCTTTTGGTAGCCGCCATCATTCTACACCAGTGCCAAGCCCTCTTCAGGCTCTTTCACCTGTTCTACGCAAGGAAAAGGAGGCGTCCAAGAAGTGTGTGGGTCCGATGATGGATCGCGAGAAGAGCGGAGTACAGACTCTATGACAAGCTGATGGTGGAGCTGAGGAACGAAGACACTCGTGCATTCCAGCACTTCATGAGGATGCCACCAGCCATTTTGATGAAGTTGTGGAGCGGCTGAGACCCAGGTTGACCAAGGCAAACACCAACTTCCGGCCCAGCCTGGACCTGGGCTGAAGGTGGCACTGACTCTGCGCCACCTGGCTTCTGGGACCACGTACAGGAACATGCAGTATGGCTGGAGGGTGCCACACAACACCATCAGCATTGTGGTCAGAGAAGTGGTGCAGACCATCATCGAAGAATACCTGGAGGAGCTCCTCCAGTGCCCCATCACTGAAGAAGGCTGGAAGAAAGTAGCAGAACAGTGGTATCAGAAGTGGAACTTCCCCCACACCATTGGAGCCATAGATGGGAAGCACGTGGCCTGCAAAGCTCCAGCCAACTCAGGATCCAATTATCACAACTACAAGGGCTTCTTCAGGATCATCCTCTTTGCCATGGTTGATGCTGACTACAAGTTCATGTACATCGATCCTTCAGGCAACGGGTCAGCTTCAGATGCCCAGATATACAACGCCAGTCACCTCAAGGAGGGGCTGGAACACAGCCTCATCATGGGCTTCCCAGATCCAGACCCTCTGCCCAACGACACACAAGATGTGCCCTACTTCATCGTGGGGGATGATGCCTTCTCCCTCAGAATCTACCTCATGAAGCCCTACACTCCCAAATGCCTCACCCGTGAAGAGAGGATCTTCAACTACAGGCTGTCCAGGGCAAGACGGGTGATGGAGAACGCCTTTGGCATCCTGGCCAACAGGTTCCAGGTACTTCTCACCACCATGCAGCATCGCCCAGAAATTGTGGGGAACATCGTGGAAGCTTCCTGCATCCTGCACAATCTCATGCGCATCCACTACCCAGTGCTGCAGAACAGGCTTGTGGATCGTCAACAAGGCAATGGGGACATGGAGCCTGGTGAATGGAGGAAAGGACTAAACCTGATAGACACTGTGGATGTGCCAGGCCCCAACAGAGATTTATGTGAAGGGAAGAAGCAGCGCAACCTCCTGAAACACTGGTGCAACTCGCCAGCTGGAGCAGTGGAGTGGCAAGACAGGATGGTAGATGATAAATGGATGCTTCCTTGAGCCTGTCTCATCACACTGATGAGATTGGGCCATGTATGTTGAGTGGCCCTACAATGAACAGGGCATTTAATAAAGAGTTGTGTTTATGTTGAAATGTGTTGATGAATGATTAAATTGTTATTGATAATAAAGGGCCACAGGTGTGGCACCTGGGAGGGTGGACCATACAGTCCCACTATGCTTGCACTGGAGGCTTATCTATCCCACAGCTATTACCCATCCCACAGCTATTACCCATCCCACAGGTATCCCTACCCATCCCACTGCTATCCTTACCCATCCCACAGCTATCCATCCCACTGCTATCCTTACCCATCCCACAGCTATCTATCCCACAGCTATCCTTCTCCATCCCACAGCTATCCTTACCCATCCCACAAGCATGCAAAGGCTTAAACCATTTCTAAAAGTTTCCATCAAGACTTTATTAAGTAAAAGAACTGAACCAAGTGTGTGAAGCAAAGATAACCTTTATTAATAACAAACTGTAGGACTTTATTAAAAAAGTAAAATGAACCAAGAAAAGTGTCCCAAGCAAAGATAAAGTCAACAGGTAACAACCCAGTCTCTGGCACTCTTCTCAGTCACTCTGAGGCATGCCCATGGTCTCGGGGGTGAAGGGTCCAGGGGCTGTGGAGGTGGCAGTGGCTGGAGTGCTGGTGTGAGGCACCATTGGGGTGCCTGGCCCCGAGAGGACAACAGGAGATGGTATGTGCAGAAAGCTCTCAGAGAGCTGGCTCAGTCCCATGATGTTGAGAGGCCCTTCCTCCAGGACATGGGATGTCAGTCCCAACACTGATGACAGATGTTCTGAGGCCGGGCTTGGCTGTGGGGTGGAGGAAGGAGGAGTGTAGTGGGGCTGTCTGGTCTGCAGCTAAGCGAGGTGAGGCATCGGTGGCATCTGTGGCGTCGGTGGCATCTGTGGCGTCGGTGGCATCTGTGGCAGGCGAGGAACCTGTGCCTGGACTGGGAAGGGCTGCCTGTGCTGCTGGAAGTCCTGGTATCCGTAGACTTGGTAGGTGGGGGGCTGTTGAAGCCTTGGAAGGGCTTTTACATCACCTGGGGTGGAGGAGCAGACCTGGACTGGGTGGGAGCAGGTTCAGCTGGGCCTGGAGGGTGGTGCAGAAGACCTGTGATCCTCTCCTTGATCACCTGGTACTGGGATTCGGGCATTTCCATGAGGGTTTGGTTCACGTAGGTGAGGAAGGGCTTTCTGTTAGAGGATGGAATCTCAAAGTGTACCAGCTGAGAGAGGAGATCTACACTGGTCTTGATGGTGTCCCTGATCTCCAAGAGGACAGTGTGGCTCTGTCCTTCCGGTCTGCCTCTCTGCCTGCTTTCTTTGGAGGTGGAGCTGGGGGTGGGTGTGGGTTGGTCTCTGGTGGCCCCGGCCTCCTCTTCCTCCATCTGAGTCAGGGGATCCTCCATGTGCTCCGGTATGAGGTGCGCAGCTGTCGGGGGGATCTCTGTCGTGGGGTGCTCCAAAGATACCTGCCTGGACACAGGAGCTGACTCTTGGCCAGAAGAGGACTGGCTCTCTGTGGGCTGCCTGATAGAGAGCTTTGACAGAGGGGCTGCTCCTCGGTGGAGGATCTCACCCTCCAAGAAGCTGCACTTTGCCATGACATAGGTCTTCCAGTCGGTGAGCTTGACCACGGCCTGGCCAGACTTCTTCAGGTGCAGCTTCCCGTACCAGGTGTGCATGTGCTTCCACCACTCCAGGAGGATATCCGAAGTGTAGTCCAGGCTCTCCGTCTTCTCTCTCCAAGCCGCCTGCTTCCGCTTGGTGTCTCAATAGAGCCTGTGTCCCTTCCTCCAGAGGTACTCGTTCTCCCTCAGCCATTTGAGCACCTCCTCCTCATGTTCCTCTGCAATGGAGTACTGTCTCCTCTCCCCCTTTTCGCGCAATTGCCTCTTCCTCCCTCTGGCAGGGCCTTCTGGGCCCTCATCAGCAGGGCTTTGAGGGCCTAGGGGATAGTCCACCACACCACCACCAGCAGCAGAAGCAGCAGAGTCAGCACCAGCAGAAGCACCAACACCAGCAGCACCAGCAGTAGCACGAGTAGCATGAGTAGCAGCAGCACCAGCAGGACCAGCACCAGCAGGACCAGCACCAGCAGGACCAGCAGAGTCAGCACCAGCAGAAGCACCAGCACCAGGAGTAGCACCAGCAGAAGCACCAGCACCAGCAGAGTCAGCACCAGCAGCAGAAGAAGCAGCAGAAGCAGAGTCAGCACCAGGGGGTGGGATGGTGGTCCTGTCCTTCTTGCCAGGGCTGGCAGGAGTAGGCACAAGCTTCCTCTTCTTCCCCATGGTTGTTGGCTGAAGATGTGTCTGGCAGCAGGTGACCTCTGAATGGTGACCTGCTTGCGAGCTGCTTCCCTTTATATCCACGGGGCTGACGCAATGCATCCTCCCCGCATGCGCAGTGAACGCTTTGCATCCTCTAGGCATCTGCTAGGCATCCGCTAGGCGTCCATGATGCATCTGCACCATCCGCTCGGCATCCACTACGCATCCGCTCCTTCCGCTGTGTGTCCACTTCGCTGTTCTCACACGGAAGCCCTGCGGATGTGTCATCCGCTTCCATCCGCTAGGCTTCCGTTGAGCATCCGCTTAACATCCTTGCTACGTCCTCCCCACGTCCATTCCTTTCCGTTGTTGTCCATTCTCTTTATGCAAATTTGGGGCACTTTTGAGAGCGGATAGCAACAGATGGAGCCACGGATGGAATTTTGCCCGTCCGCTGTGTCCTTTTTACATACGTTTTGCATCCGTTGGCCGATGTGACCTATCCTTAAGGTAGATGAAGTATTGAACAGTGATAGGTATTGTAATGGAAGATCTGAAGGGTCAGATTGGAGACAGGTCAGCCTGGAAAAAAAAATCTGTGTGTTTGGTAAGAATCAACACCAATTTTATGGCACTTAATTAATTTCAGGCCAAGTTTAAACTTTGAGGTTACCAGCAGTCTCAAATTGTTGTCTTTGACAGGAGTAAAATGAGCTAAAGTTATTTGTTTTCCATTTTTCCCAAATCCCCCACCCTCACCCAAGAAAAGAAAAAACTAATGCTTTTCTTCAACTATTTTCTGGATTTCTAATTTTGCCATTTTACTGCTGATCCCAGCTGTGGCTGTTAAATGACTGTGTGGTCATTAAGTGGATGGAATCCCAGATAAAGGCCCTGTCCCACTGCACTTACGGATGCAAAGAGGATGTAAAACATAAAAAAAAGCTTGCCATCCGTTGGAAAACGTTATGCATCCGTTGTGTACTCACTGCCTATGTGTTTCATATGCTCTATCCCTCAAGCATCCGTCCACTGAGATTTCATCTGCGCAAGAAGTTTTGAGCTGCACAAAACTTTGTGAATGGATGAACTTTCCGCCGCGTACAATGTACATCCGCGACATATATGGGCAACAAATGTTCTATGTCCGTTATCATCTGTTAAACGTCCGCTGTATCCTCTCGCCATCCCCTCAACTCACATCCGCTGCAGCTGAAAATGGAAAGAGGGATGAAACGAAAGGTGCACGGAACATCTACACAGCGTTAGTAGCACGGAAATAGAAAGGATGTAAGCGTATGCATCTCGTATATAAAGCATTAAAACAGACAAAACGTTTGTATCTGGGATGTATCTCAGATATTTAGGATGTCTGCAGTATGTCTCGAGTATGTAGAAGGACACCTAGTGGACAACCGATATTTCCTATAAAAAGGGGGAGGAAATCACCTGGATCTCAGTATGAGTCCAGCAGCCGTGGTGTACAGACCTCTTCACCCTTGGTCTTGGTCTTCCACATCATCAATTGTTCTCCACCATGGATCATGACACAGTCCGTATGGTAGCTGCAATCATTCATCACCAGAACCAAAACCTATTCAGATTGTTTCACCTTTTATACAGAAGGAGAAGAAGGAGACGTCCAAGAGCTGTGTGGGTCCAACGATGGATCGTGAGAAGATTGGAGTTTGGACTGTATGACCAGTTGATGGTGGAGCTGAGGAATGAAGACCCTCGTGCATTCCATCACTTCATGAGGATGCCACCAGCCATGTTTGACAAACATGTAGAGCGTCTGAGACCCAGGTTGACCAAGCCTAGCACCAACTTCCATCCCAACCTGGACCCTGGACTGAAGGTGGCACTGACTCTGCGCCACCTGGCCTCTGGATGCTTCCTTGAGCCTGTCGCATGACACTGATGAGATTGTGCCATGTATGTTGAGTGGTCCGACAATGAATAGGGCATTACTAAAGAGTTTTGTTTCTTTTAAAATGTGTTGATCAATGAATACATTGTTATTAATAATAAAGGTCCATATGTGTGGCAGCTGGGATGGTGGACCATACAGTCCACTATGCTTGTACTGGTGGTTTATCTATCCCACAACTATCCTTATCTATCCCACAAGCATACAAAGGCTTAACCATTTTTTCAAAGTTTTCACCAACACTTTATTAAGTTAAAAAAATGAACCAAGTGTCTTAAGCAAAGATAACCTTTATTAACTTTCTTAGGTAAACTTTATGACTTTATTAAAAAAGCAAAATGAACCAAGTAAAGTGTCTCAAGCAAAGATAAAGTGAACAAGTAAACAACTCAGTCTCTGGCACTATTCTCAGTCACTCTGAGTCATGTCCATGGTCTCAGCTGTTAAGCAAGCAGGGACTGTGGAGGTGGCTGTGGCTTGAGTGCTGGTCTGAGGCGCCATTGGGGTGCTTGGCCCCGAGAGTACAACAGGGGATGGTGTGTTCAGGAAGCTGTTCGAGAGCTGACTCAGTCCCATGAGGTTGAGAGGCCCTTCATCAAGGACCTGAGATGTGAGGCCCAAGACTGATGACAGATTGTCTGTTGACGGGCTTGGCTGTGGGGTGGAGGAAGGAGGAGTGTAGTGGGGCTGTCTGGTCTGCAGCTGGGTGAGGACTGGCGTCTGTGGCGTGCGATGAACCTGGGCCTGGACTGGGAAGGTCTGCTTGTGCTGTGGGAAGTCCTGGTAGTCGTAGCCTTGGTAGGTGAGGGGCTGTTGAAAGCCGTGGAAGGGCTGTGACATTGCCTGGGGTGGAGGAGCAGACCTGGACTGGGTAGGAGCAGCTTCAGCTGGGCCTTGAGGGTTGTGCAGAAGTGCTGTGATCTTCTGCTTCATCACCTGGTACTGGGCCTTGGGCAGGTCCCTGAGGGTGTGGCTCACGTAGGTGATGAAGGTGTGGAGGCCCGAGGATCCTCTGCTCAAGTGGACCAGCTGAGAGATAAGTTCTGTGCTAGTCTTCATTGTGTCCCTGATCTCCAATAGGACACTGTGGTTCTGGTCCTCCAGTCTGCCTCTCTGCCTGCATCCTGTGGAGCTGGGGTTGGGGGTGGGGTGGTTGGCCTCTGGTGGCTGCTGCTTCTTCCTCAATTTGTGACAGGGGATCCTCCAAGTCCACCGGCATGGGGAGTACAGCTGTCGGGGGGGGCTCTGCCGTGAGGCCCTCTGAAGACACCTGCCTGGACAGGGTAGCTGTCTCCTGGCTGGAAGAGGACTGGCTGTCTGTGGGCTGTCTGAGGGAGAGGGGTGTCAGAGGGGCTGCTTCTCAGTGGCGGATCTCACCCTCCAGGAAACTGCAGTTGGCCATGACGTACATCTCCCGGTCAGTGAGCTTGACAATGGCCTGCCCAGATTTTTTGAGGTGTAGCTTGCCATACCAGGTGTACATGTGCTTCCACCATCCCAGGAGTACATCTGCAGTGTAGCCCAGGCTCTCTGCCTTGTCTCTCCAAGCTGCCTGCTTCTTCTTGCTGTCACGATAGAGTCTGTGGCCCTTTCTCCAGAGGTACTCGTTCTCCCTCAGCCATTCTAGCACCTCATCCTCATGCTCCTCGGAAACGGTGTACTGTTTCCTCTCTCCCTTCTCCTTCCCTTGCCTCTTCCTCCCTCTGGCGGGGGCTTCAGCAGGGCCTTCAGGGGCTTCAGCAGCAGGGCCTTCAGCAGCAGGGCTTTGAGGGCCTTGGGGCTGGTCCACCACAGCAGTAGCAGCAGCAGGTTCAGAGTCAGTGCCAGGGGGTGGGATGCTGGTTCTGTCCTTCTTGCCAGGGCTGGAACAAGTAGGCATGGGCTTCCTCTTCTTTCCTGACTGATGAACCATGGTGTTCCTGCTAGATGTATGTGGCAGCACGTCCTTTATGCATATGTTTTGTGTCCGTCGGCCAGTGAGACCTAGCCTTAAGGAGCATGGGATGCCTCATGGGGCATGAGGGAGACCCTGTGAGGCTCCATTCAGAAGCTGAGAATCCTTCCTGGTGAAATCCAAGCAGGATTTTCAGCCCTTGAGTGGAGAGACACTCACGCATCGCCTGTGTGGGGCCTCCACCACCTACTCAAGGCACCCTGTGCTCCTTACCATATCATGCCAACCGGAGGTGGTATTCAATCAGTTCTGACCAGTTCTGGAGAACAGGTAGTGGAAATGTTGAGTAGTTTGGTTGGCCCAGTCCCCATCTATTTGCTGCCTCCCAAGTCCCAGCTGATCAGCTGGGTTTTCTTTTGTTGCCCTGCACAGGAGAAGGGAGCTGGAAAGCAGGTTGGTGGGGTGGGGAGGGAATGGGATTTTGCAGTACCCTTCCCCTGCCACACCCACCAAGCCATACCATGCCCACCAAGTCACACCATACCCACCAAGCCATGCCCACAGAACCAGTAGTAAAAAAATTTGAATACCACCACTGATGCTACTCCATACTTTCTGTTTGAATTTTGGCTCTCTTTTCTTTCTTGGGGACTTGCTGCAAGAGCTGCCTGCCAAAAGAGCACCCCCTGCTCCATGCATGGAAGGGAATTTCTTCCATTGGCACAGGAACAAATATAAAAAATCTTCAGGATTTCAGCTCCATTTCTGCATCCAGCTGAAGGACTTCAGCTCCCCTCAGGGAGCAGTTCTTTTAGCCAGTCCTCAGAAACAAAATGGAATTTGCTTTGCAGGTAGCAGGAGCTTGCAACATCCCCTGCCAATTTCTGCACTGACTTTCTGGAGAAGCCGGCAAAGAAGATGGTGCATGCTTGGAAATTGTTCATAAGTGCAAACAGGTTGCCAAGCATCCAAACTGCAACCACAGATCCCGAGGGTATGGGTGGAATTTGCACCATTTTGCAATGGCCATTGTAATTCTGCACCATTTTAAACAAACAATTGTAAATCAAGGGCTATCTGTAATGGACAATATGGCAATGCCAACCATGAAAGGTCTAGCCAATGAAACATGCTTTTGGATGCCAAAGAACTGGTAACCCTGCTGGCTGAGCCAGGGGCCAACTTGGCAAGGGTGTGAATTTAAACTACTCTTACCCTGTTTTCAAATATAGATCCCTCATTGCATAACAATATTCCTCCAACAAACATATACCCAGTCTGCCACCAACCCAGAGATTTCTGGTAGGACAAAATCAGGCTGAGACAAAAAAATCTTTTTGGTTTAGAGTTAATGGGGCCCTGGCCACTTTTGCCAAAAATTGCCAGGTAGCTCCGAATTCTTGAGTACTAGCAAGTCTTTATGACAGTCAGCCAATAGGAAGTGAGGTTGGACAATGTGACCAATCAGCAGAGGTTTGGGGGCAGGGATTTTTGATAGAGAGTTTTGTAAAGGAACGACGTACTCTGTCAGCCACTCTTTCTCTCCAGCTCTTTTTCCTGAGAGAGTATTATGCAAAATAGGTCAATTGATAAGATTCCCAATATACATAGATGATAAAATTAGTTGAACCCTGTGCATGATTGGATCTGTTTTGGGCTTAATTTAATTCCTCATGAGTTAGTTGATTGAGTCAAAACCTCCGAGTCTTCTTACAACTCACTATCTTTCAGCTTGCTTAAATATATGATGGGAACAAGAAGGTCATAGAGGCAGCTGACTGAAAATTGTTGGCCCTTCACTAATATTGTAGTGAAACTGCAATTCGTTGTTTGATGTCTCTTTGCTCCTTCTGGCAGGGTCTGCCTTCTACCTGTAAATACTGTGGCTTAAATCAAAAGTGTACAACCATTGGGGTGGGTATTATTTAAATGTCCTCTTTTGCTGCAGAGCAGGCCTGATTGCATGGTCTTGTGACATACTTAATTTAGCGCTAGCATATGGGTGAATTCCAATGGGAAGTTGAGCCTCCCAGTGGAAAACCATTCTGAAGCAATTCTGGCTTTGGTGGAGCAACCCTATTACCCAAAGAAAATAGACTATTTTAGGCATTGCAATTTGCACAGTCACTGTTATCACATGATCCTAGCATCTGCAAAGGGCAAAGGGTAAAAGAGAAAAGAGTGAAGAAAAATGGTATATTTGACTTTCATGCCAAACTCAGCAAAGGACCAGTTTCAGTTTTTTGCATGAGAAGTACAGGAAATTCTTGACTTACAATGACAATTGAGCCCAATATTGCTGTCGCTAAGCAATAACATTTTGCCCCCTTTTTACGACCTGTCTTGCCACAGTTGTTAAGCGAATCACTGCAGTTATTAAGTTAGTAACACCATTGTTAAGTGAATCTGACTTCTCCATTGACTTTGCTTAAAAGAAGGCAACAAAAGAGGATCACACGACTCCAGGAGACAGCAACCATCATAATCAGCGACCAAGCATCCGAATTTTGATCTCATAACATTGACGATGCTGAAATTTCACTTTTTTTTACTGCCGTTGTAACTCTGAATGGTCACTGAACGAACTGTTGTCAGTCGAGGACTATTGGTAGTAAATTAATAATAGGGGTTCAGAGGCAGATCATTTTTCACTTGGAAAGTAAGGAAATTGGGCACATCCATCCTCGACTCTCTTACAGAATTCAGGCATCCAATCTTAGCTTTTTCCTTCAGTGGTTGACAATTTTTAATGAGAGGATTCAAGACCACATGAAAAGGCCAAATTTTAGTATCCTGCTTTTCTCCTAGGTGTACAGCACTTTCCCAGAATACCCTTTTTGGGTAAAGTGGCTCCAGTCTGTGATTAAGCAGAGAGGCACTTCCACCAGTGAGCTCAGTGAGCTTCAAGATGAATAAAATCCTGAATCTCAGCCTCCTCAATCTTAACTAGTCATCTCAGCAAATGTTCTTCCATAACGTCCTCATAGTGTTGCCCTTCCCAGCCCAAAGATGAGGCAGTACGATGTCACCTTTTTGCCTGTTTCGCTTTTCTGTTTTTCTGCTTCTCCTGATATAAATTCTGAGGTGGACGGGGTGTAGCCTTTGTGATGTAGAGGGAGTCAGAGCAGTGGTGGGATTCAATTTTTTTTACTACCGGTTCTATGGGCGTAGCTTGGTGGGCGTGGCAGGAGAAGGTTACTACAAAATCCCCATTCCCTCCCCACCCCACTAACCTACTTTCCAGCTCCATTCTCCTGTGCAGGGCAACAAAAGAAGACCCAGACAATCAGCCAGGACTCGGGAGGCAGAGAATAGATGGGGGGGGGGGGCAGCCAGAGGTGGTATTTGCCGGTTCTCTGAACTATGCAAAATTTCCGCTACTGGTTCTTCAGAACTGGTCAGAACCTGCTGAATGCCACCTCTGGAGGTGACCCTTGGTTTCTACAAAAGCAGTTGTATATTAAGGGAGATACAAATAAATAAATAAAACAATGCCTGGCCTGCATTTTCTAGCATTTGTCAATTTTTACATTGCCTCCTTATATATGTAGGTTTACACTCATTTGGAAAACCACTAGATCCTTTTTTTAAAAAAGCCTTAATGCTGCAAAGATTAACACTGGGATACAGATGGATTCTTCCTGTTGCATGTTGGTGGTTCTGTTTTGAAAGAAGGAGGTAGGCATTTTCTAGGGATGTCTTATTAAGTAAAGGAAAACAGCCTCAAATTGTTTCCATACCAGCAAATGCTCCCCCTGGAAATCTTCCGCACTCCAGGCACATACTGGGTGGTAATATATTCCCAGTTCATCGTGCAAGAGAAAATGCATTAGCAAGAGAAATGCTGTGCAGTTGAAATGGCAAAATTAACTATTTTGATCAAAGAAAAGAACATTAGTACTTTTGTTTTCACATGGAGACCGAATCTGAACTTCGTGCCTGAAGTGGAAAAAAGAATGAAACTTTGATTTTGGGTTTCACCAAGTAGATTGATATATCTTTACAGAAATGGCTTTTTCATATTATTATGAAAAAGCAAAATGTGATTTGATGCCAATGCCTTATTTTATTGTGAGAGAGAGTTCTTTTTCTTTCTTTTTTCCCTTATTCTCCCTCACTTCTCTTCCCCCTCTTCTTATCCACTGCTTTTCTGTTTACTTTTGTATTTTATATCTTACAATATTTTATAATTAAATAAAAATGTTTAAAAAGAGAGAGAGAAACCTTTGTGGGATTTGTAGGGAAGCTTAAACACCTCCTGCCTTTTTCACAAACAAGAACCTTTCTTTCCTCTGCATTAGTCCTGCAATGGGAAACTTGAGCTAGAAAAACTGATGCATCCCTTCCCTTCTTAAAGCATAGGTCACATCCTGAGAAAGGTGATAAACTTTA
Source organism: Laticauda colubrina (assembly GCA_015471245.1). Lineage (NCBI taxonomy): Eukaryota > Metazoa > Chordata > Lepidosauria > Squamata > Elapidae > Laticauda > Laticauda colubrina. The sequence goes on along the minus strand of BLBF01000021.1, from coordinate 17,795,183 downwards.
TCTAGATCAAGCTAGAGAAGACTGGAAATAGTCCCTACAGAGCTTCTGCTAGAAAGACAGAAGCATCTCAGATGGTGATAGCAATAGCAATAGCATTTAGACTTATATGCCACTTCCCAGTGCTTTTACAGCCCTCTCTAAGCGGTTCACAAGAGTCAGCATATTGCCACCAACAATCTGGGTCCTCATTTTACCCACCTTGGAAGGATGGAAGGCTTGAGTCAACCTTGAGCCTGGTGGGATTTGAACTGCCAAATTGCAGGGTAGCAGTCAGTCAGCAGAAGTAGTCGCAATATTGCATTCTAACCACTGAGCCACCATAGTTCATGGGCTATGCCTTTCAAGTTTGCATAACCTGTTTGTTCTGCACTGCAGATTCCTTTGGGCCTTAATCCTAATGGTTCTCAAGTGGATGGAGTAGCAAAAGAAGTCACAAAGAGCTTTGAAAGGCAAATAATATTGACATCTGTCTATTTTCAAAGTTTAGGTCTATGCAGGCATGACTTGTTTCCAAGGGCTGAGTGAAAAATCTCCCCTTTAACCTCTACATTCCTAGGCTGTGAAGCAACAGGATTCTTCTTGCTAATTCTTTCACAGCCCACATTTCTTCAGAACAGTAAAAGTTCAGATCCAATGTGTGCCAGCTCTCCTGCTTACAACCTACCACGTGCGATTTGTCATTCCTCTTTCAAAACTAATCACTCTATTTAGCTCCTTAAACACACAGCATGGATTAGCAGAAAAGCTCTTAAATCCCATCTTTTACCTGGAAAGTAACAATCCAAAACTAAGTCCTGTCATGGTTAAAGAGTTCATCAGTGCTGCAAAAAAAATACAGATCTATAAACTCAGATCTATATACTCCAACTTTGCCAATGCTGTGCCACAGTCAAATCACACAAAATAAAAATGCTGAATTAATGTGCAGACTTGGGCAAGCAACCTGACTGAGAGATAATATTTTCATTTCTGAGCACTAAAAAGTCATAAAGTGTGCGATGATGTGTGCAAAACTATGCACAAAACCTACCAATGCTGCCAAATGAAGAACACAATTGTAACCAAAGAATATAAGCATTGGTTTTAGTGGGATCCACAGCATAGGGTTAAAAAAAATCAAAATGGCAACCATGATAGTGTAAAAGAATAGCAATAGCATTTGTGCCTATATGTCGTCCCATAGCACTCTCTGGGTCGTTTACAATGAAAGCATTACTTGTATATTGCCCCAAAAATTTGAGTCCTCATTTTACTGACCTTGGAAGGATGGAGGGATGAATTAACCTGGAGCCCAGTCAGGATAGAACTCCTGGCTGTGGGCACAGTTTGACTACAATAGTGCACTTTAATCACTGTGCCACCAGGGCTCCTCCACCTTTTTTTTTTTTTTTTTTTCAAAAAAAAGCATGATTATCATATTTGAATGTGTAAAATTATGCCTAAAATCAACTTAACAGCTGATGGCACAGTTGTACAGATATGGAAGCTACTTCTGCAAAGCATAATGCAACTCAGCACTTAGTTGTATGGAAATCATGCATCCTTGTGGGTGAAGTCAATCATGGAAGTATTTATTACCCAAAATTTTGAATGAGAAGAACCAACTGCAAAGAAAAACCACTGGCCAGCCCCATCTTCTCCAGCGCTTCATCAATATCCAGTCCCATGGAATCCCACTACTGGAAGCAAAACTCCGTTCTGGTATTGGTGATCTGTGATTCTATGGCTGTGCAAAGTGATAGCAGGGATGGAAATGCACTTCTGTATCTGAATCAATTCTGGCTTTGTGCCACTGCAAGTGTGAAGCTTTGAAGATATCACAGGACATTTCATGGATACCATTGCAACATGAATATTCCTCTGAGATTTCCAGGCTAGGAGAAAAGGACTTTTTACTAAAAGCAATACCCCACATCATGTATATCTTCCAATTTGTCTTGCAAAATTGAGCAACTTAGAATGAGTGGGGAAATTTGGTTTCTTGCGCCATGAGCAATTTCAGACAAAAGCATCTGGATCACACCCAGTTTGTCTGGATAAATGATTTGGCTAGATGATTTAAGCAGGAGCTCCCTTTGCTGGGTTGTTCATGAGAATCTGAAAAATGTGCTTCAGGAGGCTGGCTTACTCTGTTTTGCAAATAAATGTTGGAGAACTGGCAGAAGAGAACAGGGACCCCACCATGTCATGTCCTATTGTCAAGAGAACAAACACAACAGATTGGAATGATGATAAATAAATACAGACTATACTTTCTGTGAATTTAGGTGTTTCATTTTTGGAAAACATAGATATGTACAGAATTACTTATGTCTGAAATTGCCTTGGGAACTGTACCAGTAGCCTCTATTTTTATTCTACTACTGTCAGGTTCAGTCCAAGAATGATACCAGCTAGAGCAGGGGTGACCATCCTTTTGGACCTCAAGGACCACCAAACTCATAATTTTAAATCTCAGGAGCCAAAGACCCTGGGAAAATCCCAAAAAAAGTTTGCAGGAAAATTCCCCACCTTGTTTTTCCTACCAATCAATCATTCTTTATTTGGGATTGCAGGATACCATCTCCAGCTCCATTCTTGGGGGTGAGGGGGTGGGGGGGAAGAGAGTTTTGGCTTCATGCAAGGAAAGTAGCAGAAGCAGCAGAAGTCTTTATTTTTCTCCCCCAAACACTGCCAGAAATGAGTCTTTGTGAGACTTGTTGTGCTGGCGCAGCCTCTTGGAGCAGGATGCCTTGCAGGGTCCTAAAGACTCATTTCTGGCAGAGTTTGATGGAGAGAAAGAAAGTCTTTTGCAGCTTTCCTTGTCTGTAGCCAAAAGCAGAAAAAGAAAGAAGCAGAAAGAAGCAGTCTGGTGGCCAGGCGAGGCACGTGGGGTGCATGGGGCAAGTCCCCCCCCCCCTGCCCTTTCCTCACTACCTTGTGTTGTTCGCAATGCAAGTGATGCCTTGTGGTCCCATGGGCCATGTGGGTGGCACTGACTTGTGTTCCCACACAGCCTGTATTAATTGCTTTGGAGGGTGTTTTGGGGGTGACATTTCTCTGCGGACCACCCAAATTTTCTCACAGATCACCAGTGGTCCCCAGCCCATTCGTTGGCAACCACTGAGCTAGAGTTTAACTCTACAAACAATATTTTGCTCTACACACAATAGACACACAATATACAGAATCTTGCCAGTCTAAATCCTTACTACTGTCCTTAATTATCCACCAACAAAACTTTTACAATGTGCATCATTCCTCCTGTTGTGTAACTATTTCTTCATTTGGGCACACTCTTTATAATTTGCTTTCCTTAGCCCCATTCCCTGACAAGTGAATTGTGCCATTCCCTTCTAAGTGTCTGTTATGTCTAAGTTTATGCTTGTTCCCTTGTAGCCTAATCACCCTTTTTCCTTTGTTAAAACAATAGCTCATGGAGATCTTTATAATGTTTACTTCTAGGCTTAACATTGTTCAAAGAGTAGAAATAATGGAACAGCATGATTGCTTGTTGATAATAGATCACAAACTTCTTTGAAATGCCTGTCTGAGATGGAGTGATGGAATGGGGGAACAGGTAACTTATTTGAAATCTCTGCTGAGCTGCCCTGATGTCTATCTAATTTTTATCATTCCCTGCTTTGCATCACTTTTTTCTGTACACAAATTAATCACCATTTCTTTGTCAGAATGGAATGGGCCTTGATAACATTTATGTCACTGCTAACAAAGCCAGACATGAAGAAAGAGCCTGGGGCTATTTTCTCACTAATGATTTATAGTTTTCCAGCATCACTCATTAATTCTGTAGCAACTGCAAAGCATTGCTGATTTTCAGCACAAAGGCTGGGGGGTTAAAGACACCATAAATCATCAGTGGGGAAATGGCCTCTAATGGAAACTCAATGGGTTATAATAAACTATTATTTATTAAATAATCAAATAGACCTCTGAGGGACCTTTGAAGTCTTCTAGTCCAAGCCCCTGCTCAAGCAGGAGACCCTATACCATTTCAGATAGGTGGCTGTCCAGTTTTTTCTTAAAAACCTCCAGTGATGAATCACCCACAATGTCAACTACTATATAAAACATGCATACAAAATGTTTCTGAATGCAAGTCATTCCATTGGTTAATTGTTCTCACAGTGAGGAAGTTTTTCCTTAATTCCATGTTGCTTCTCTCCTTGATTAGTTTCCATCCATTATTTCATGTCTTGCCTTCTGGTGCTTTGGAAGATAAGCTGACCCCCTCTTCTTGGTGGAACCCCTTCTAATACCCCTCTAATAGTTCTAATGAGGCTATTTATTATAGGAGACTAAGTATGGGATCCTAAACTCCCACCTCAAAATCTGGAAGCCAAAATACAAATGAAAAAAAGGCTGACCTTACAACCACAAAGCCTGAGCTGGCAATCCTGTATTTTGGGGATTTTTAGTCACTGTAATTTGTAAGCCATTGGTTATGGCTTAGCATGATATTTGAATATTCACATTTGTATTACATTCAACAAACAAATCATGTTTTAGTGCAAAGAGTTAAGTTAGGCACAATGTCACCTATAACCGTGCCATTAATACAGTCATTACCGAGTTCCTTGGAATTAAATTCTATTAAACCCAGGGAGCTCGCTTCCAATCAACAAGATAGATCTGGATGCTAGTCAAGACTTGATGAAAGCTGGTTGGGAATTTAACTGTTAGACAGTGAATTAGCGGATCTCAGTTTAAACTACTGATGACCAAAGTTAATAAATGATGCATGTTCTGAGACCTTCAAGTTCTTAACAACTCTGGCCCACAGATAATCCTTATCAATTACCAGAGAAAAGAGCTCTGAAAAATGAGAAAAAATAGTATAACTCAATAGGTTACTAAGAAATAGCTGTAAGTATCTGTGTAACTCCCATGCTTTCTGTACACTAAAATTTATCAAAGGGTTCTTGGTATCTAAGGGTTCAATTTCTATCCAGGAATCTTCTGATCATCTCAGACAAATGGCTGTCCATTTTTTGCTTGAAAATGTCCAATGATGGACAGCTCCAGGAAGCAGGCTTAATAGTTGTCTTGACCGGGAACTACCTATTTCAAGTTTGAATGTCCTTCTGTAAAGTTTCCACTCATTCATTCTTGCTTTATCCTTAGGCACTGCAGAGAACAAATCCATGACCTCTTTCCTGCGGTAGCCCTTGAAGGATTGGAAGGCTGCTATCATGTCTCTTGGTAGCCCTTTCTTTAGACTAAACATACCACATATTTTTATATGTTCCTCCTACAACTTAGCTTTCAAGGCCCTCACCATCTTTGTTGCTCTTCTCTACATTCTTTTCAGTCCCCTAGTTTTCTTCTTGTATTATGACAACTAAAACTGGACAAAGAAATCCAGGTTCAGCCTATCCAGAGTAGCCCAGAGCAGAACTAACATTTTCCAAATCTTAACATTGTTGCCCTGTTGATGTGCAGCTTCAGATTCCATTGGCCCTGTGGTAGCTGTTGTTTATGCTTAATCTGTGGCAGACGTGATATTCAGCAGGTTCTGACCAGCTATGGAAAACCGGTAGTGGAAATTTTGAGTTGTTTGAAAAACTGGCAAATACCACCTCTGGTTGGCCATGCCTCCATTTATTCTCTGCCTCCCAAATCCCAGCTGATCAGCTGGGTCTTTTTTTGTTGCCCTGCACGGGAGAACAGAGCTGGAAAGCAGGTTTGTGGGGTGGGGAATGAATGGGATTTTGCAGTGTCCTTCCCCTGTCATGCCCGCTAAGCCACGCCCACAGAACCAGTAGCAAAATTTTTGAATCCCACCACTGATCTATGGTTTACCAGGACACCGGCCCTTCGGTAAAAGTACTGTCACTGAGCCACTATCACTTATCTTGTACCCGTGGATCTGCTTATTCCTAACTAAGTGCAGAACCTTATATTTGTCATTATTGAACATTATTTTGTTGGATAGGATCTAATGGTAGGAAACCCCCCAACTATGCGTTACCTGAAAAGTTGCTAAGCATCCCTTCTATCTCCTCACAAGTCATTTATAACAACACTGAAGACCAGTTCATCTAGGACAAAATTCCTGTATGCTGTATACAGTTCTGTATGCTGCTTTAACTAAATGTAAATCCATTAAAGACATATATATGTTTGATATGATTGTTCAACTATTCAGAAGTGTACCTAGCAGTGGCGCCATCCTTTCCACGTTGTTCCATTCTGGCAAAATGACAGTTGTGTTCTTCCACGTAGTTCCACTAGACTTGCGTTCATGGGAGACTCTAAGTCAAAATTAAACAGGCCAGTAGTGGGATTCAAAATTTTTACTACTGGTTCTGTGGGCGTGGCTTGATGGGCATGATTTTGTGGGCATGGCAGGGGTAAGATACTATAAAATCCCCATTCCCTCCCCACTCCAGGGGAAGGAAAGTTACTGCAAAATCCCCATTCCCTTCTCACACCACTAACCTGCTTTCCAGCTCCGTTCTCCTGTACAGGGCAACAAAAGAAGATCCAGCCAATCAGCTGGGACTCGGGAGGCAGAGAATAGATGGAGGCGGGCCCAGTCAGAGGTGGTATTTGCTGGTTCTCCAACCTGCTCAAAATTTCTGTTACCGGTTCTCCAGAATTGGTCAGAACCTGCTGAATACCACCTCTGGAAAAGGCAACATAATAATGGCTTGTTTGATGATTGATGGCTTGAGGAGCAAAGCCATCTGGCACTGCTCAAGGGTTCCAAAGAGAAATCTTCTCTAGCCTTCCTGGAGATACCAGGGATTGAATCTAGAATTGTAGGTTTCCACAGAAATGGGTCATGAAAAGCAAGTGTTGAATTTGTACATTGTGATCTCACAGTGGGGAGAGGTCAAGCTATTTTCTAAAGTGCCTGTAAGACAGAGAAGGAATAATGGATGGAAACTGAACAAGGAAGATTTAACCTGGAAATAAGGAGAAACTTTCTGACAGAACAATCAATACCTTGCCCTCGGAAGTTGTGGGAGCGCCATCATTTGAGACTTTCAAGAAGAGATTGGACTGCCATTTGTCAGAAATGGTGTAGGGTCTCCCACTTGGGCAGGGGGTTGGACTAGATGACCTACAAGGTCCCTTCCAACTCTGATGTTACCTGTTAGTGTGAACTCCACTCTTCACATGCTCATTGGCAGTGTCTGAAAGAGTGTGAAAGAGCAGAGCTTGCATTGTGATATTATCGATGTATCTTTTGCTATTTTGGACACCAGCGTCTGCATGAAAAATGTGCCTTTGGCATCAAATGAGGGTTCTTCCCCTGAAGAGTTGTGAAATGTACTTCTTGGATACCCTTCAAAACACCCCAAACATTCCAGCAAGAAAAGCAAAGGGCAACAATCAACTCTTCAGGCTTTTCTCCCCCATCCCACACTGTCCTTCTTTTATGATTTCTCCTGACCTTGAAAATACCTCCCTAAAGCAAACCTGATTTGGGAAGAAGCTGTAAAAGCGAAGAGAAAAGAGCAAGAAAGCCGATGTTTATCTAATATTTGTGCTTTGTCCTGGTAGCAGCCTTTAACAAAACACTAGAAAGATTTCCTTGCCCTTGATTCTTGCCTGAGCTCTAAATCCAGCAAAGGTTGAAACAGCTTGCAAAAAGACAACAGTGAATCTCCATTAATATAAGGAGAATAAAGATTGAATCTTTATCTGTTCATTTGCTTTATCCTGTAAATTTGATTTCTTGGAAATAAATTAGAATAAAGCCTATACCTTTCTTTCTATAATTATAAAACTGAGAAACAGATACAGGTATTCCTCAACTTATTACCATTTGCTTAGTGACTGTTCAAAGTTATAATGGTGTTGAAAAAAAATGACATAGGGCTAGTCTTCATTCTTACAATCATCACACCCTCCCTGTGATTCAGGCATTTGGCAACTGGAAGGTGTTGATGATGGTTAGAGCATCCCAGGTTCATGTGATTATACTAGCTGCCATCTTCCCAGCTGCCTTCTGACAAGCAAAGCCAATGGAAAACTGGCAGGAGGTCACAAGTCACAGTCATGTGATGACTCACTTAATGACCATGGCAAAAAAGAGATTGTAAAATCAGGTGTGGCCAAGTAATTCCTCACTTAATGCCCATCCTGCTTAACAATGAATTTTCTGGTTTCAATTGTGGTCGTAAGTCGAGGACTGCTTGTACACATGCACTTTTAGAGTTTGGCTTGCTGCAGCTGGATAAAGCTATTATATTTATTCATGATTTGAATGATTCGAAAGCTATATTTATTCATGATTTGAATTTGAACATTGTTGATTTGGTTCAAATAATATATCAAAACCCAAATCATGGCTCATGAACCATAATCATCATCCAAAACCAAACACATTTTGCTTAACCCAAAATAAACCAAATGTTATGACACTCCACTCACAGCACACTGAACTGAGTAAATGAAGTGGACCACTGTGTTTTGGGAACACTAAAAAGGGGTCAAGTGATTCAGTCAACTAATCCTGTGGGGTTAAATTAATCCCAAACAGAACAAATCTTGAGCAGCATTAAACTAGCTGCACCCAGGCTGTTGTGTTGCATTGTGGAAAATGACTTCATCCAGTCATTTGATTAAGTTTCCACATCTGATCTTCAAAGATTAACAGCTGGAAAGAACAGAGTGGTGGCTTCCCATTGCAATGAATCAAAGCTCTTCCTTACTGCCAAAGGTAGGCAACCTGGAATATATCTCCCAAACATTGACTGACTGTGGTGCTTAAGTCACACCTACTGGTAAACTAGCCTGGTCACGGAAGAAAGAGCTACAATCCTGCCAGTTCTCTCCCGATACAACAGCGTATGACGGGGTGTCAAACTTGATTTCATTGAGGGCCACATCAGGGTTGTGTTTGACCTTGGAGGGCTGGGGGGAGGGGCACAGCCAGAGTGAGGGGCCAGGGTGGGTGTGGCCAGGGTGAGCATGGCCACAGTGGGCATAACACAGGACTTGTGTTGGGGGCACCTGTGGTGGCCAAGTGCTAAGTGCTAAGGCAGGACTTCCCTGAGACCCTCCCTCACTTTCATTATATTTCCTTCCTTGCTTCCTTCCTTCCTTTTCCTTTCTTTCTTCCTTCCTTCCTTTCCTTTTTCTTTCTTTCTTTCTTTCTTTCTTTCTTTCTTTCTTTCTTTCTTTCTTTCTTTCTTTC
>BLBF01000021.1:17711263-17786022 GCA_015471245.1 Laticauda colubrina | reverse complement strand
TTCTTTCTTTCTTTCTTTCTTTCTTTCTTTCTTTCTTTCTTTCTTTCCTTCGTTCCTTCCTTCCTTCTCTTTTTCCTTCCCTCTTGATTCTCCTTTATGCTTCCTTCCCATGTAAAACTCAAGTCACACATCCTCCACCAAGCTCTGTTTTTACTGGCAGAGGCACCACAGGCTGGTCCTTTGCTATTTCCAGGTCAGCCCCACAAGCCAGATCTAAGTACTCCGAATTTTGCCCACATACCTGGAGGTCGACCTCTGTATGAGATCTAGGCACTTCCTGAGGAAAGTGAACAGAATAGGTGTTACGTATATTGAATCTCTTTCCCTGCCCAAACCAATTCATTCTAATTTATTTCTAGCACCTGAATGGGAATATCTCCATCTCCAGACCAGCCTCACTTTAATGAAGAAAGAATTGTTGGATCCGGGTTGAATGATTTGGATAGTTTCAAAATGCCATTTGTTCTGCCAGGGATTAGCCTTTGGCAATCCAGCCATTTTCAAAATCGCTTTCTGAAAAACATGGAATGCCACAAAAGCGCAATGTTTTATGAATTTGCTTTTTTGTTTTTGTTTTTTAATCTCACCAATCAGGAATCTTTCACTTGAGATGATAACAATTTGCAACTGTGTTTCTAAAAGCAGGAGAAGAGCTGCCATTCCGGGTTAACATCTTGCCAAATAGTTATTATAGTTCAGCACGGCAGGCGTACCAACAACAACCTATGGACTAAAGTCAATGCACCATGTATGATGAGCAAAATAACAAAGGAATTGCTGATCTCTACAATGCACCAAGCGCACCCAGAGAAGAAGTCAGCAGAAAAAGATGAAAAATAATTTGTAGCAAAAAGGTCAACATCACACCATTAGTTTTCATTCCTTTAAGAGCAGCCTGACACGTTGCAGTTACATGGAATTCAATCAGAGCAGCTTTTTTTTCCCTCACCCCTTTATCTGCGGGCCAGAAAATGCTTGGATAGCTAAATTCCTGTGCATTATGTTTCTGGGAAGAGATATAGAAGCTGAGATAGTTTTAGACAGAGAAAAAAAAGCTTTAATTATTGGTGCACTGAAAGTAAGGGTGACCACTTCTACCTAATATTTAATTTACAACTAATTAATTGAGGCATTGTCGGATTCAACAGCTTTTTCCCCAGTTGCATCTAACCATGGCACAAATATGCTCTAGCAATATCTAAAGAATATGGAATAACAGAGTTGGAAAGGACCTTGGAGGTCTTCTAGTCCAACCCACTTCTCAGGCAGGAAACCCTATACCATTTCAGACAAATGGTTATCCAATCTCTTCTTTAAAAACTTTTTTTTCTGGCATATCCTCACAATGTGTCCCAAAAATTATCCTTAATTGTTCTGGTCCAAAAATAGCCTTTTCTCCTTCAAGCAGGCAAAAAGCCACTGCAGTTTTACTATGAGTGCAACCAGATAGATTTCACTTAACCTTCAAATCTATATCAAAGTCAAATTACTCCTTGAGAGTGCAATCAGCGTAGCACCTCTTGGCCAATTGGTCTGTATGCAAAGAGGCCCTCATCTGGTTTAAACAGAAGGAACTATAAAAAAGAAGACCAGGATAGTTTCGAAGAGTTTATTTATTACATTTATTTTTTTAATAAATTTATTATATACATTTATTTATATGCAAGGCAAGTCAGCACCTGAAACATTGATGACTTAGGCCCAGTTTTCTCCCAAAGGATGACAAATTGAAGGACAATTTAAATTCTAGCCTTTGTTTTATACTTGCATCTTTTTTATATAAATTAGGATATACATTTTTTAATGCAAATATATGACCCATCTCTTCCGTTCCTACTTTGATGCATACTTAGTCACCCAAACTTGGCCATTGCTGAGTATCAGTTACTTTTGCTGTTGTGCTTTCCAATAAGTTTTGACTCCTGGTGGACAAATCCATGTGTTTTCTTGACTGTTGGTGTCTTCGTCCCAGGTCTGAGAGAAAGTGACTGGCGAAAACTTACCCCACTAAGATCAAGGCAGACTAGAATTCACAGTTTCCTGGTTTCTAGCCAGAGTCTTTAACCAAAACTGCTCTCTAACTGACCTAAAAAAAAGTTTAAATCAGCTTGCAATTATATTTATAATTACATCTGTAATCTACCACCTTGAAACAAGATGCATAAATTCTAACTTTGATAAAACAATATCTGCTGGTTGTGGCCATCTGTCTGGCCAAGGTCTTCCCCTCTTTAGAAGAGATTGCCAAGATAAAAATTACATTTTTTGACTAATGTTGAAATGCTTCCTAGTCATACTTGCCTTCAAGAATCCTGGTAATTGTACTTCCAACAATCATCAAAGTGATGGCCCCCTACGCTTAAAATGTTAATGAGTTATTAGCCATGGGGAGCAAAGAAAAAACATTTGTTTAGACAACATTACATTTGAGGAAACCTTCTAGAGTAATACAGATAATAACTGCATTTTGTAATTGCCTCGAACTAATTTTAAAATAATATGGGGTGTGGTTTTATTTATTGTTGTTTTTGTGCCTTTGAGTCATTGTTTACTGCTGGAGACTGCCTTAGAGTAGTTTCTGATGTTTTCTTGGCAAGATTTCAGAATGGGTCATTTGCCTTTGCTTGCTTCCTAGGGCTGAGAGTGAGTGACTGGCCTATAGACAGCTATTTGACTTATTACGTAAGGCAGGATTAGAACTCACAGTCCCTCTGTTTCTACCCTGGAATGCTTTAACCATTATGCCACATTGGCTCTTTAATATGGTAAAAGAAGGATAAAAAAGAAAGATGGAGGTATGGTAGAATCTAGAGAGAAAGAAAAAGAGAGAGAGAGAAAGATGGGATTGAAGTGGGAAAAGGCAATCAATACAGAAGCCTGAAGATGGCAGATGAGATTCTGCTGAAACGTTGCTACAACTTTAACAGAACTACAATGACGTGGGATAATACCCAAAGGAAGCTAAACAGCACACATGTAAGTACCCACGAAAGCCTAAGAAAACATATATATATATATATATATATATATATATATATATATGTATGTATGTATGTATGTATGTATGTATGTATGTATGTATACATGAAGAGTAATTTTATAAGATTCCATTCTAGTCAGAAGCACAGAGTTGTCCACTAGCGTTGGAAGGAGCTTTTAAACATCACATTCATAGTTTATTGTGAATAAATTGCTTTGCAAAATACAATATGTTTCATGTTTCATTGGTGAAGCAAATGGCCAATTTATTACCTTACACCCTGTACACAAGAGTGGTGGGACAGGTTGGGGTTTTCATTAAAACTAATAAATAAGCTTTAAGTTATAATAAGCTATTTTTAGTATTATATAATGCTGACAGATATCGCAGAGTTAGGCAACCTTACCGATTTGATTAATAAAATAAAGTTATGACATTCAGTTGTATTGTTGCTGTTGCTATTACCACTGAGAAAAGCTAAAGCCAACCTTTGCCAATAATATATGATAATTACTACAAATGGGACACTATATTATCTTTATTTAATTTCATTCATTTCTAAATTAATGAATATATTCCTCTTTCACACAATGGCACATAGAGGAGTTAATTTAACAGGAATTTATACAGCTCTATTACTCCCTCTTGAGTAATAATAATCAACTCTAAACTCTTAATCACATATGCAAACAAAAAAGAAATATGGCACTCAAAGGATGATCCCATTGTCTGACAAATTGCACATAATCCTATCATCAGCACCTGCTGATTAGTTTTCCATAGGCAGCTCATTGAATTTGTTTAAACAAAAACCAAATGCAAACCCAGTTGCAATGTTGACAAACTTGCTTGCAAATGGAGGAAACAGAGTTTACTTATCTACCTCATTGACATAGCTAAATTGACTGCTTTAATCAAAGAAAAAATTACAAATATTTTTAGTTCTACTTGGAAACTGCTTCTGGACTTTGTGATTAAGGAGTAAAAAAAAAGAAACTTTCATTTTGGGTTTTACCAATTAGATAGATTAATTGTTGTAGAAATGGCAAGTTTATATAATAGAAAGTAAGCACCCACCCCTCTCCTAGAAGAATGAAATATTCTAGGAAATATTAAAAAGGCAGAATATTCCCCCTAAAAGAGAAATAAAAATCTTAAAGGAAACAGAAACTTAGCCCCAGCTCCCTGGCCCCAGCAGATTTTTTGGTACCAGCTTATCTAAAAGACAAAAGACCTTCACCCTCCAGAACATAAATAGGATTATTTATCAGCACAACCAAGCCCCTTCATAATACCAGCCCAAGTTTCAACCAAACTTAACTTCAAGACAAACATGACCTCTGCACATCCCCATGGGATTCTGACAGCAACCAATCCAATACATGCCCTTACCACAGGAACAGAAAGTTCAAGTTCAAAGAACTTGAAATACCTCTCACTCTCCACTCCATGTGTTCAGCTGCATCAGGACTACAAATCCATGTGGATTGTGTGTCCATCAATAAACCATCTTTTCAATCAGCCTCCATATTTTCAGTGTCTTTCTCCCTATTTGGAACTGAACCCAGATGGATATTTCTTCCAACAATGCTATTATGTAAAAGTAAAAAGTTGAGGTTTGACATTAATAATGCCTTATTCTACTGCACCAAAGAAAGTCAGAAGTCAATGCCTCTTTTTTGTGTGTTTTTCCCCTTTGCTTTCCCTTACTTTTCCCTTCTCTATTTTCCCTATTACTTAATTTTGTGTTTCCCTTGTTTGTATGCTATATTATAAACTAATAAAAACTGTTTTAAAATTTAAAAAAAAATCTACCTCATCAAGCCAACACTGAATCCTTTGATTCTTAGCCATACTAAGGGGTTTCAGCAGCTTCTCTATCAACTCTTTAAAGTACCATGGTAGTAATAGTGATGCACGTTTGATACCAACATTCACAGAAAGTAAATAGGGCATCGATAATCAAAGAGAGAAGCAATCTGGAATTAAGGAGAAGCTTCCTAATAGTGAGGACAATTAACCAGTGGAATAGCTTGCCTTCAGAAATTGCAGGGGCTTCATCACTGGAGGTTTTTAAGAAGAGACTGGACAGTCACATGTCTGAAATGGTATAGGGCCTCCTGTTTGAGCACAGGGTTGGACTAGAAGATCTCCAAGATCCCTTCCAGCTCTATTCTGATTGATTGAATTGCACAGTTATTACCATCGAGATTCTCGACTTTTTTTAACCTCTCCCTTCCACCTGCAAATGTTGATATTCCTCTTTACCTCTTCAGCCCCTGAGAACCAAATTCAAAACCATATATCAATCCTCACTTTGGAAACTAAGTTTAGGTAAAAGTGGTGACAAGATTGTATATTTCAGGGAGGAAAGATATATACAGGTAGTCCTTGACTTACAACCATATTTGAGCCCAAAATTTCTAGGGCTAAGCAAGACAGTTGTTAAGTGAATTTTGCCCCATTTTTAGATCTTTCTTGCCACAGTTGTTAAGTGAATCCCTGCAGTTGTTAAGTTAGTAACATGGTTGTTAAGTGAATCTGATGTCCCCATAGATTGCCAGAAGGTCACAAAAGGTGATCATATAAACTTTGGGGATACTGTAACTATCATAAATATGCATTAATAATCATCTGAATTTTGACCACAAGACCAGGGGAATGCTGTTAACAGTTGTTAAGTGTGAAAAATGGTCACAGGTCACTTTTTTCAGTGCGGTTGTGACTTTGAACAACAACTAAATGAACTGTTTTAAGTCAAGGACTACCTGCATTACTCTCATCCTACAGCCAAAGTACCATAGCTAATTTCTCCCTAATGCTGCCAATTGAGGGAAGAGAATTCTTAATACAAAGATCCTCTGAGCTGAAAATCCTGTGCCCTCTTACAATGCTGGTAAGCAGAGGATAATTTCCTCAATTTCTATTTTAGTTTTTTTCTATCAAGCAATTTTTCTACAGTCAAGGAAGAAGTGAAAATGGGGAGGCATCTTAGATACATCACTACCTTTGCCTAAGACTGCTCTGTTGGTTGCTGGAAGCTATATTTATCATTATGCAAAGGCTTAGGTTTGGTGGAGGAGACTCCAGAGTTGGCAAAATTGGAAGGAAAGAGAAAGAAAGAACAGCTCGCAGCAAAGTGGATGGACGGACTCAGCTACAGCAGCTATAAGTATCCTGTTGGAAGATTTAAAGGACCAGATGGGAGCAGATCATCATAAAGAAAAATCTATGTATGTGGTTGCTAAGAATCCATACTGATTTGATGGCAGGTGGCTCAGTGGCTAAGACGCTGAGCTCATCGATGAGAAAGGTCGGCAGTTTGGCAGTTCAAATCCCTAGCACCGGGTAAAGCCCCTGTCACACTGCACCAACGGATGCAAAGAGGATGTAAAACGGACAAAAAAGCTTGCCATCCGTTGGTTAATGTGATGTATCCGTTCTGTACTCACTGCCTTCGTTTTGCTTCCTCTCTATCCGTCCAGCATCCATTTACTGACGTTTCATCCGCTCAGAAAGTTTTGAGCTGCTCAAAACTTTTGAGCGGAAAATGTATCCAATGCGTCCATTCTGCATCCGCTAGGCATCCGTTCTGCATCCGTTCTGCATCCGCTATATCCGCTAGGCATCCGCTGCACATCTGCGCAACTCGCATCTGCTCGGACGCAGGGAGGAAGCAGAACGGACACGGAACAGATGCAGAACGGATGCCTAGCGGATGCAGCACGGAAACAAAGCATTTAAAACGGAAAAAACATTCACAGAGGGGACCTATCTCGGATATTAAGAGGATGTCTAGAGGATGCCTAGAGGATGCAAAGGGACACCTAGGGGAAAACCTATACTGCCTATAAAAAGGGGGAGCAACTCATCTGGATCTCACTTTCAGACCAGCAGCCCACCTGTGCAGACCTCTGCACCCTTCATCTGACTCTTCCTCTTCCACAGCATCCAGTCATTTCCACCGTGGATCGTAACACAGTCCTTTTGGCAGCCACCATCCTTCTGCAACAGTGCAAAGCCATCTACAGGCTCTGTGAACTCTACTACGGGAAGAAAAAGAGGCAGCCAAGAAGCATCTGGGTCTGAAGATGGATCGGGAGAAGAGCAGAGTATGGACCGTACAACAAGCTGATGGTGGAGCTCAGGAATGAAGACACTCGTGCATTCCAGAACTTCATGAGGATGCCTCCAGCCATGTTTGACGAAGTTGTGCAGCGGCTGACACCCAGGGTGACCAAGGCAAACACCAAATTCCGCCCCAGCCTGGAACCTGGGCTCAAGGTGGCACTCACTCTGCGCCACCTGGCCTCAGGGACCACCCACAGGAGCATGCAGTACGGCTGGAGGGTGCCACACAACACCATCAGCATTGTGGTCAGAGAAGTGGTGCAGCCCATCATTGAAAAATACACGGAGGAGCTCTTCCAGTGCCCCTCCACTGAAGAAGGATGGAAGAAAGTTGCAGAGCAGTGGTATCAGAGGTGAAACTTCCCCCACACCGTTGGAGCCATAGATGGCAAGCACGTCGCCTGCAAAGCACCACCCAAGTCGGGGTCCACTTATTTCAACTACAAGGGCTTCTTCAGCATCGTCCTCTTTGCCATGGTCGATGCTGACTACAAGTTCATGTACATCGATGCTTCAGGCAATGGCTCATCTTCAGATGCCCAGGTATACAACGCCAGTGACCTCAAGGAGGGGCTGGAACGCAACCACATCGTGGGCTTCCCAGATCCAGAACCCCTGCCCAACCACACGCAAGATGTGCCCTACTTCATTGTGAGGGATGATGCCTTCTCCCTCAGAACCTACCTCATGAAGCCCTACACCTCCAGACTCCTCACCCGTGAAGAGAGGATCTTCAACTACAGGCTGTCCAGGGCAAGGCGGGTGGTGGAGAACGCCTTTGGCATCCTGGCCAACAGGTTCCAGGTACTTCTCACCACCATGCAGCATCGCCCACAGACCGTGAGGAACATCATGGAAGCTTCCTGCATCCTGCACAATCTCATGCGCACCCACTATCCAGTCTTGCAGAACAGGCTCGTGGACCTCCAACAAGGCAATGGGGACATGGAGCCTGAGGAATGGAGGCAAGGGCAAAACCTGATCGACACTGAGGATGTGCAAGGCCCCAACAGAGCCTCACGTGAAGGGAAGAAGCAGCGCAACCTCCTGAAACACTGGTGCAACTCCCCAGCTGGAGCGGTGGAGTGGCAAGACAGGATGATAGATGATTAATGGATGCTTCCTTCAGCCTGTCTCATCACATGGATGAGATTGGGCCATG
Source organism: Laticauda colubrina (assembly GCA_015471245.1). Classification (NCBI taxonomy): domain Eukaryota; kingdom Metazoa; phylum Chordata; class Lepidosauria; order Squamata; family Elapidae; genus Laticauda; species Laticauda colubrina. The sequence goes on along the minus strand of BLBF01000021.1, from coordinate 17,777,749 downwards.
TATGTTGGGTGGCCCTACAATGATCAGGGCATTTTATAAAGAGTTGTGTTTGTGTTGACATGTGTGGATGATTATTACATTATTATTGATAATAAAGGGCCATAGGTGTGGCACCTGGGAGGGTGGACCATACAGTCCCACTATGCTTGCACTGGAGGTTTATCTATCCCACAGCTATTACCCATTCCAAAGGTATCCCTGCTCATTCCACAGGTATCCCTGCCCACCCCACTGCTATCTTAACCCATCCCACAAGCATGCAAAGGCTTAAACCATTTATAAAAGTTTCCATGAAGACTTTATTAAAAAAGAAAAAGAAATGAAGCAAGTGTGTGAATCAAAGATAGACTTTATTGAACAACAAGCTGTAAAATAAAAATGACCCAAGTCAAGTGTCCAAATAAAGTCCACAGGTAGCCAGCCAGACAGTCTCTGGCACTCCTCTTGGTCACTCGGAGGTGTGCCCAGTCTCAGGGGTGAAGGGTCCAGGTGCTGTGGAGGTGGCTGGTGCTGGAGTGCTGGTCTGAAGCACCATTGGGGTGCCTGGCCCCAAGAGGACAACAGGTGACGGTGTGTTGAAAAAGCTCTTGGACAGCTGGCTCAGACCCGTGATGTTGAGAGCTCCTTCCTCCATGCCATGTGGTGTCAGCCCCAGTACCGAGGACAGATGTACTGAGGCCGGGCTTGGCTGTGGGGTGGAGGAAGGAGCAGTGTAGTGGGGCTGTCTGGTCTGCAGCTGGGTGAGGATTGGCATAGGTGGCGTTGGTGGCATGGGTGGCATCGCTGTTGTCGGTGGCATCATTGGCGTGGGTGGCATTGGTGGCATCAGTGGAACCGGTGGCAATGGTGTCGCCCGATGACTCTGTGCCTGGACTGGGAAGGGCTGCTGCCTGTGCTGCTGGACCTCCTGGTAGCCGTAGCCCTGGTAGGTGAGGGGCTGTGGGAAGCCTTGGAATGGGAGGGACATCACCTGGGGTGGAAGAGCAGACCTGGACTGGGTGGGAGCAGGTTCCTCTGGATCTGGAGGGTTGTGAAGCAGCTCGATGATCCGGTCCTTCACCACCTGGTACTGGGGTTCCGCCATGTCCCTGAGGGTCTGGTTGACATAGGTGAGGAAGGGCTTGCGGTTGGAGGATGAGGAGTCGGTGTGGATAAGCTGAGAGAGGAGATCTATGCTGGTCCGGATGGTGTCCCTGATCTCCAGCAGGACAGTGTGGCTCTGCCCCTCCTGCTGTCTGGCTCTCTGCCTTTCTGTGGAGGTGGAGCTGGGGGGGGTGGATGCAGGTACGGCTGTGGTGGACGCGCCATCTCCTTTCTCCCACCGCACCAGGGAGTCCTCCATGTGCTCCACCATGGTTACAACACCTGTCCGCGGGTTCTCTGCCATGGCACGCTCCACAGAAACCTGCCTGGAGACAGGGACTGACTCTCGGCCAGAAGAGGACTGGCTCTCAGCAGGCTGCCGGAGAGAGAGGATAGTGAGAGGGGCTCCTGGTGCTCCTCGGTGGTGGATCTCACCCTCCAGGAAGCTGCACCTGGCCATGACGTAGGTCTCTCTGTCCGTCAGCTTAACCGCGGCCTGGCCAGATTTCTTCAGGTGCAGCTTCCCGTACCAGGTGTGCATGTGCTTCCACCAGCCGAGGAGCACCTCCAAAGTGTAGCCCATACTCTCCACCTTCTCTCTCCAAGCAGCATGCTTCCACTGTACAGCCAGTGTCCCTGTCCCTGTACAGCCAGTGTCCCTTCCGCCACAGATAGTCATTCTCTCTTAGCCACTCCAGCACCTCATCCTCATGTTCCTCCTCAATGGAGTATTGCCTCCTCTCCCGTTGTCGCATATGCCTCTTCCTCCCTTTGGCAGGACCAGATGGGACCTCATCTGAGGGGTTCCCAGGTAGTAGGGGCTGCTCCTCCATACCACCAGCAGCAGCAGCACCAGCAGGATCATAATCATCATCATCATCACCAGCAGCAGCAGGATCATCATCATCATCAGCAGCAGCAGCAGCAGCACCAGCAGCACCAGCAGGACCAGGATCAGCAGCAGCAGAGTAAGCACCAGCAGCGCCAGCAAGACCAGGAGCACGAGCAGGACCAGGAGCACGAGCAGGACGAGCAGGACGAGCAAGACCAGGAGCACGAGCAGGACGAGCAGGACGAGCAAGTCCAGGAGCACCAGCAGGACCAGCAGGACCAGGAGCAGCTTCAGCAGAGTAAGCACCAGCAGAAGCACCACCGCCAGGAGCAGCTTCAGCAGAAGGTCCAGCACCAGAAGAGCGAGCCCGAGCAGCAGAAGCCCCAGCAGAAGCAGAGTCAGGGACAGGGGGTGGGAGGGTGGCCCTGTCCCTCTTGCCAGGGATGGTGGCAGGTTGCTGAGGCTTTCGCTTCTTCTCCATGGTTGTGGGGTTGCTGGCTGGCAGGGAGGCTGGCAGGCACCAAGGCTGGCAGGAAGGCTGGCAGGAAGGCTGGCACCAAGGCTGGCAGGCAGGTAGGCACGAATGCTGGCAGGCAGGCAGGCACAAAGGCTGACAGGATGCCTGGCAGGAAGCCTGGCAGGCAGGCAGGCAGGCAGGCAGGCAGGCAGGCACCAAGGCTGGCAGGCAGACTGGCTGGCAGGGAGGCTGGAAGGCAGGCTGGCAGCAAGGCTGGGAGGCAGGCAGAGAGCAAGGCTGGCAGGGAGGCTGGCCAGGAGGCTGGGAGTCAGGCTGGGAGTCAGGCTGGGAGGCAGGCTGGCAGCAAGGCTTGCAGCAAGGCTTGCAGGCAGGCATGCAGGCAGGGCAGGCAAGGACTCGATGTATCCGGCAGCAGGTCTTTCCTCCGAATGGTGACCTGCTTGGGAGCTGCTTCCCTTTATATCCGTGGGGCTTACGCAATGCATCCCCCCACATGCGCAATTAACGCTCGGCATCCGTTCGGCTTCCGCTGTGCATCCGCTAGGCTTCCGCTGTGCATCCGCTTCATCCGCTGTGCATCCGCTAGGCTTCCGCTGTGCATCCGCTTCATCTGCTGTGCATCCGCTGTATCCGTTCCACGTCTGCTTTGCTGAGGTCTCCCGGAAGCCTAGCGGATGTGCCATCCGCTCCCATCCGCTTCCATCCGCTGGGCTTCCGTTCCGCATCCGCTTTCCATCCGCTCTGCGTCCTCCCCGCATCCGTTCCTTTCCGTGTTATCCGCTCCAGTTATGCAGATTTTTGCCCCTTTTGAGAGTGGATAACAATGGATGGAACATTTTGCTAGTCCATTGTGTCCTTTTTACAAACATTTTGCATCCGTTGGGCAGTGTGACAGGGCCTTAACAGAATGAGCTCCTGTTACTTGTCCCAGCTTCTGCCAACCTAGTAGTTTGAAAGCATGTAAAAATGCAAGTAGAAAAATAGGGAACATTTTGGTGGGAAGGTAACAGTGTTCCATGCACCTTCGGCATTTAGTCATGCCGGCCACATGACCACGGAGACGTCTTCAGACAGCGCTGGCTCTTCAGCTTTGTAACGGAGATGAGCAATGCCCCCTAGAGCTAGGAATGACAAGCGTGTATGTGCGAGGGGAACCTTTACCTTTTAATCAATCAATCAAAAAATTTATCTTATATATTAAATCATAACATTTATTTTATGTAAATGTATTGGCTACCAAACTCAAATGGACTCTTGCGAATCCCCAATGCTCTTGGAGCAGCTTTGCTTGGTCCCTGTTTTGACATCCCAGAGAGCATCTAAACATGAGAAACAGAATTTGTTTCTTCTCTTCCTGAACATTTTTGACTGGCAGAAGCCAGGCTTTGACTTCAGCACTGGAGTTCAGCAAGAACCTCTTTGCTTTCTCAAAATACTTGCTGAGTATCCCTTTATACATTCCAGCCACACCTTGGGAAGCAATTCAGAATTCAGGCACACAGATTCTGAGGCTAAAGGTTAGCATCCTTTCCTCCAAATAAAAGCCAGGAGATGGATGGTGTGGAGATAAGCTTTATAAATGACATGAATACTGGCAAACCATGAATACGGGGAGAATCTCCTGCAATTTATAGGCCCCTATATCCATCACCCTATCTACTTGTCCTTCACCAGGATAATCCATTCATTACATCGGGTAACATTCCCATAACTGCATCAGTGGTGTTTCGAGTAACTTCTGGATAAGTTCTGATCTTCATGAATTGTCAGATGATGAGAAACAGGCAGTGTAGGGTAGACCTTTCATTTATTAGCAAGTCTAGTAAACACTGTGATAGGAAAAAGGTCTGGTGTGGATTAAGATCCCATCAAGTATTGGACTAGGACTGGGGTAACTCAGCATCTACAAATCATTCAGCAGTAAAGCTTTGAGGGTGGCCAGACATTAGGTCTCAGCTAAATCTATTGCACATAGACATAAAAAAAATTATCAAGGGGAGGGCAAATCATGTCCACTGCCCTAATCTCCTTAGAGGAAAATAAAGACATAACAAGGTGGATCCTTCAACATTTTGTATACAAGGGCATAATGGTTCTCTAAACTACTAAAAACCATAATCAAAATTAGTTCATGAAAAATAGAAACTGCAAGAGGCTTCAAGTAAAGCCAGACTCCTTCAACTGCTACACAAGAGCCATACAGCTCATTTTATACTAACTACTTTGCAGATTTCTCCCAAATCACTGTTGACTTCAAACCACTTTTGAAACTTCAGAGAGATTCCTGAGAGAAATATTTGGCTACACCAGCAAATTACAGCTCTGGTCCTTATCGATATACTAAGAAATAGCAATAGAAATAGCAATAGCCCTTAGACTTATATCCTGCTTCACAGTATATATACTGCTTTACAGCCCTCTCTGAGTAGTTTACAGATTCAGCATATTGGCCCCAACAATCTGGGTCTTCATTTTACCCACCTTGGAAGGATGGAAGGCTGAGTCAACCTTGAGTTGGTGAGACTCGAACTGTCAAACTGCTGGCAATCAGCAGTCAGCAGAAGTAGCCTACAATACTGCATTCTAACCACTGCATCACCACGGCTCACAAATGCCCACAGCAGCATTCTTACATAATGAGATCCCACTTTCCATATGGGGAAATTAACCTATAGTGAATGCTGGGAGGTTTAGCAGTTGTTAGGAGGAGAGAAAGACAAGTAACAGGGATACTGAGTGACAATTTTTTAAATGACTGAAAGCAGCTTGTGAAGCAGCAAGACTGAAAAATCTACAGGATTCTCCCCCACTCCCCAACTGCTGTCCTCCAAGGGTTTTGGACTAAGCTCCCTAAATTCCTAGCCCAGATCATCACTGGCATTGGGCTTGTTTTTAACCTTTTTATTTTTCTCACTGTCGATAAATGCCCCAAGCAATATAAAAGAGGTGAAGGGATATCTGTCTGTGCGTGCATTAAAACTATGAAACTTAAAAAGAGGAATGAAGGAATCTAAATCTGAAAAACAAAGATTTATATAAAATATATCTAGCGATCTTTGTGTCCTCAGTTTCTCTGCAAATCTGTGTTTTGCTTTAGGCCTGCCAGCCAACCAGAAACAACAGGGAGTAGCTATTTGGCCATCAAAGGTGTTTTTTTTCCCCTGTCGGGTCAATTACTCAAGAAGCAAGAAGCAAATGACATTTCAAAGGGAGGGAAGGTAAGAAAACTCATACCTACAACACTCTGAACCAGAAATTTATCACCTACATGTTAACCTATTTATATTGTGCAAACCCATCCTATGTATTAGCTTAACAACTCATATATGTATGGACATTTACAAGGCAGTCCTTTTTCCTGGTGGGCTGCCTAAACTAGTCTCTGCTGTTTTCTTGGCAAGTTTTTCAGAAGTGACTGGTCCAAGGTCACCACACTGTTTTGCTCTCTTTTGGGCTTTGATCCGCTTAATTAAGGCAAAAACAAAAGGGAAGATAAACGAAGTCAAAAATACAGATGAGCACAAATACAGTCTCCCCGTGGGCACAGATATAGAAATCTTTTAACTATTCAGATTTTCCATTTCCCCAATTATTTCGATTCACAATCAGGTCCATGAATTTCATATCAAAAATGTCTCACTACAAAGATCTGTCACATTTTCATGTAAGGGGATCCTTGATACTCTCAATATGTACAACAGTGTTCCTGCGGCTGGGTTAGGCTGAAGAAACTTCAGTGAATTTGACAACCATGTCAAACTTGTGTGATTGATAAGCAACAAGGAAGGGAAAGATTCAGATCCTGCTGTAGGATTCACAGATTATTTCAAAATCAGCATCTGCTTCTGGCAATCTTCCAGTTAATGTGGTTTTATTGTAGCACACAGAGAGTTCATTCTTTCTCTGAAGTTATTCAGAAGGCAGTTTGGGTGGATAATTGCCTTTTTGGGAGAAGTATTTGGCTGATTTATTTCCTGATTGATTTACTCATTTATTTTGGCAGCCTGAAACAAAGGTGTATGGGAGGAGAGATAAAAAAGCTTGAAGAAAATGAAAGATTGAAAGTAGATAAGTTGATTATCCCTTCTGGCTACCATATCATCAAAGGCGAGTGTTACCAATGAGTAACTTTTTCAAAGAGCTTTCACCTGGGGAGTAATCAGCACCACAATGAACTCCCAAATTCTTCGGCCAAGAGTGGGTTGCTGGCTTCACTGATGGAAAAGAAAAATCTGTGGCTATTGGCTTGAAGTTCCTCTTGCTTTGCAAAGCATTAAGGACATCAAAGTTCTGCTTCCTCATAGAATTTGGCAGTATGTCAGGATATCAATTCAACCACAATATTGTCAGCTTCACACAGCGGCTAGGTTTGTAACAGCCCAGGTAAATATGTTATGTGTCAGCACAGCTGTTGTGTTTGCAACAAGCCCTGACCAACCAAGCTTCTAAACACAAGCAAAGGAACACCAGAACAAAAAGAACTGGCAAGAGATTACAATTCTTTCCCCCAACTGCAAATCCACCATCAATTAAAATAAAATATCAAGGTCAGCCAGCTGAGTTTTCTTCAAACAAAGAATAAGGGTGATACAGTTGCCAAAAGAAAAGGAGGCAAAATGCAGACTGAAAAACTCACATTTAACACAGAGAGGGTGTATGTTTGGGAAATAACAGAACAGAGTTGGAAAGGAGCCTGGAAGTCATCTAGTCCAACCCCCTGCTCGAGCAGGAGACCTATGGCATTCCAGACAAGTGGCTCTTCAGACTCTTCCTTAAAGCCTCTAGTATTGGAGCACTTACTACTTCTGAAGGCAAGCCACTCCACTGGTTAATCATTCTATCAGGACATTTTCTTTATTTCTAAGTTGCTTCTCTCCTTGCTTGGTTTCCATCCATGATTTCTTGTATTGCCTTCTAGTGCTTTGGAAAATAGGTTGGCTCTCTCTTCCTCCTGGAACACCCTTAGATATTGAAACAGTGCAATCATATCACTCTTGATCCTTCTTTTTACCAGACTAGTTCACCGCAACCATTCTTCATATTGTTTTACCTCCAGCCCCCTAATCATCTTTGTGACTCTTTTCTGCACTCTTTCCAGAGCCTCAACATCTTTTTTTAAAAATACTGTTTCTAATTATAAAACATGTTTATAATTTATAAACAAGGAACAGGGTTCCACCAGCGGTGAGTTTGATCGAAGGACAGCAATTCAAAAACAGCACACAGAAGAATGAAAGGGGCTCACTTATCTCATGATATAGAAACTGGAACTGAGCAGTGAGAGCTCCTGCTTGCTCTTCTCGGAGCCTAAAAGTTGAGGAGAATCAAGACATTGGATCTGAATGGGAGACAATCCAAAAGCTTGAAGACTGGGAAGTCAATAATCACCCTACAACAAGGCATAGAGTTGCTTCTGTTTTGGATTGTGGGAATGCCCAGTTCCCTGTTTGGCAAGGCTCTGTCTGAGCTGTCCACCTTTTGCTTTACTAATGCCCTTTGCCAACATACAGAGTTCTCTTGGGCAATCCCATAGGGCAATCATGTGTGGAAAAGGCCTTGCTGTGAGTCTTTCCTCACTTGCATTTAACTGCAGCACAGACATGACCTGGAAGTCTTTTTTTTTCCCCTGCTATCTTCTATGCTTTCATGTTCTTGGTCATGGCCCATTAAAAGTATATTATCCACTAGATAAATTTGTTGGAATAAAATGTGCTGATCACACCAGCAGTTCCTTTTTAGAATATTCCTCCTGTACTTGAGCTGGAGTTTTATTCTAATGTTTTTTTAAAAAAAAACAAAAAAAAACACCTTATGCCTTGCTTATGGAAATCACAATTGAAAAGTAGAGTTTTAAGGCTTTATGTAAACAGAGCAGACATAAATCAAGAGTCCTTGGAATGCCTGAGATGCTATCTCAACTGTTCATCAAGCTGAGCTTCTCCAAGTCCCAGCTGGGATTTAAAGGTTGGTGGAGATAACTGCTAGTGAAATGGTAAAGATCCCCATCTCTGGAATGTGTCAGGATTTCAACCTGGAAGGGGAGAGTGAGAAATCCCAGTTTCCAAACCACCCATAAATCAAGAGGATCAGTATAAGTCAGCTTTTTGCAGCCCAGGCATTAGCCTGGGGTGTGATTTTTCTCTAGGGAAGAGAATGGTGGAGGAAAGACGTGACACACACTGCTGATTTGTGTCTGCAGGTTCAAGATGCTGCAGATTTATTTATTTATTTATTTATTGATTGATTGATTGATTGATTGATTATTTATTTATTTATTTATTTTTGCCAGTTGCTTACAAGATAATAGGTATAAGTAAAAATATAGTTGTGAATACATGGATACATATAAGAAAAATAAAAAATAAAAATAAAAGAAACAATAGGACAGGGACATTGCTCTCTTCTCCATTCCTCCCTGTGTGCCCTAGGATGAAGAGGGGGTGGGCATGTGTCTTCCTCTGAATTCCCTCTCCCTTGTTCTACCTCTTCCCTGCTCTGCCCAGATGGAGTTTTGCCCTTCCCCAGTTTTCTCCATAGCCAACAGAGCCACACTCCCTGTCAGCTATTCATCTTCCTCCTCAGATTCAGACTCTGACAGGGGCATGACAACTCAATATTAAAATCATTGTTCTCTAAAGTTCTTCCAAACTGTAGATAGATACACATAAATCCCACCACAGACACACATCTATTGTAGGCTTTGAGAGTGATTAGATCTGTACATAAAGTAATTATCCTTCTTTGGTAAATATTTACATTAGTGATCTTGCTACTAAAAGGAGTCTGTAGAGATTTTCAGTCATCCAGGTCATGGTTGTCCCAAAGGTGCTTTTTCAGGAGGCTGGACTTCCTTGTTTTCTTCTTTGAAGACTTTTCGCTTCTCATCCAAGAAGTTTCTTCAGCTCTGATGGCCCCACTATCCTGTGAAAGCTGAAGAAGCTTCTTGGATGAGAAGCGAAACAGAAAAAAACAAGAAACTCCAGTTGCCTCCTGAAAAAGCACCTTTGGGGCTACTAAAAGGCGTGCTTCCCTTAAACCTTATTTCCATTTGACTAAATTCAGGTGGTTTTGATTTCCTAGACAGCTGTCTAAAATACATCACTCTATTATCTTTTATGCTGCTTGGCCTTTTTCATACTCACAATAATGCACATATGCTCTATACAGGTACCAACGTGCATGGGGCATTGTGGGAATTTCAAATGGTTTAGATTTTTTCCCACAATACTTTGGGAAAGTGGGATCCTGTGGGTCTTATGGGAAATAAAAATGGCAGAGAATTCAAATCAGCACACTTATTGTTCCTGTTTCATAACGTCATCAGTAGGTAGAGTGTGGTGAGATAGAACACCAATTTAAATACAGAAGTTCACAACTTATAACCTTTCGTTTAGTTCAAAATTATGACATCACTGGAAAAAAGTGACTTACAACCAACCACTTACAATTGTCACAACTTTGTTATGGTCACATGATCAAAATCCCCTATATTTAGAGGGTTGTGGTATAGGCCAGACAAGGAATAATGGATAGAAACTGAACAAGGAGAGATTTAACTTCGAAATAAGGAGAAACTTTCTGACAGTGAGAACAATCAACCAATGGAACAGAAGTTGCCCTTAGAGATTGTGGGAGCGCCATCACTTGAGACTTTCAAGAAGAGATTGGACTGCCATTTATCAGAAATGGTGTAGGGTCTCCCGCTTGGGCAGGGGGGGGACTAGATGACCTAAAAGGTCCCTTCCAACTCTGAGTATTTGTTATCTGTCCCAGTGTCATGATTGTCATTTGTGACTTTTCTAGCAAAATAAAAGGGAGAAGTCAGATTCATTTTATAACTGCAGAGATTCACTTAAGAATGGTGGCATAGAAGGTCATAAATGGCCAGAATTCACTTAACTGCCACACTTAGCAATGGAAGTTCCAGTCCCAAATGTGATCATTAAGTCAAGAACTAGAGTTGATTAACTGCAGCCCCATCTGATTTTTTTCTTCAATTTAAAGATCACTTGGCTATTCATTTAAATAATGTCCACCGTGTGCATTAAAAAAAAAAGGACATTGATCCATGAAAGTAGATCTAATATACAATTAGTCCTCGGCTTATGACCACAACGGAGCCCAAAATTTAAGTTGTTAAGTGAGACATTTGTTAAAGGAGTCTGGCCCAATTTTGAGACTTTTCCTGCCGCAGTTAAGTAAGTCATTTCAGTTGCTAAGTTGGTCACATGGTTGTTAAGTGCATCTGGCTTCCCCATTGACTTTGCTGGTCAGAAGGTCGCAATAAGGGATCACATGACTCCTCCCTGGACACCGCAACCGTCATAAATATGATTCAGTTGCCAAGAGTCTCAATTTTGATAACATGACCATGTGGAGATGCTGCAACCATCGTAAGCATGAAAAATGGTTAGCAGTGGTATTCTACCAGTTCAGCCCGGTTCTGGCATACCAGTAGCACCAAAGATCAGCTGGCAGAGAACCGTTTCACTCCAAATCTCTCCAACACTCTGCAGTTGGGCCCACCTGCTGGCCCCTGCCCCTAAGTCAGTGGTGGCTAACCTTTTGGGCTCCTGTGCCAAAAATTGTGTGTGTATGCTTCCGCTCGCATGCCATAAAGCAATGCACATTCCCCCTCCACATCCCCTGTGCATGCATGTGCAATTTCCCCCTCCCCATGACCCCCTTACTTGCACTGCATCCCACAGCTGATTTTCAGCTAGGTTGAGACTTTTTTCGACCTTCCAGAGGCTTGAAAAAAGCCTCTGCAGGCTTTGCAGGCCAAATAATAGGCCTGTTTAGCCACTTGCAGTGTTTATAGGAAGTGAATGGGCCTATTATTCGTCCTGCAAAGCCTGCAGAGGCTTTTTTCAAGCCTGTGGGAGGCTGAAAAAGGCCTCAAACCATCCAAAAATCAGCTGTGAGGCGCATACGTGTGCAGTGAGATAAGTTTGCCTGCGGCTCACTTGTTGACACAAATGGCTGTGTGCTACCTGTGGCACACATGCCACAGGATTGCCACCACAGTCCTAGGTCCTTTTTAACCTCTCAGCTATTTGGCATGGCAGAGCGGATTGCTGTGCTAAACAGCTGAGAGGAGCAGTAGCTTAGTTTTTACTATTTTAACATGTGCGACACCCCCCCTGCAGCCATGCCCACCAAGCCATGCCCACTGAACCGGTGGTGGGAACTTTTGAATCCCACCACTGAAAATGGTCATAAGTCACTTTCAGTGCCTCTGTAACTTTGAACAGTCACTAAATGAACTGTTGTAAGTTGAGGACTACCTGTATATATATTTTAGAAGGACTGGAGCGCAATTCAGGGTTTTTAACCTATAAAACCTACATATCTTAAGTCTTGGCTGAGTAGTAGCTTTTTTCCTCATTGGCTTCCATCCCTCATTATAATTTGGGAGCTGGTATTTTTACTATTGGCACCTCAATGATGGAATTCATTCTAGGAAGCTGGTCTTTCCTTTCTATTAGAGCTTTCAGGTAGAAATACATGTAGCCCTTGGCTTACAACAGTTCATTTAGTGGTCACGTGATCAACATTCAAGATGTATGGCAACTGGTTCATATTTATGACTGTTGCGTTCTCCCGGGAACACATGATCCCTTTTTACGACTTTCTGACAAGCAAAGTCAATGGGAAAGCCATATTCACTTAAGAACCGTGTTACTAAGGTAACAACTACAATGGTTCACTTAACAACCGTGGCAAGAAAGATTGCAAAATGGAGCAAAATTAAATTAACAACTGTCTTGCTTACCAACAGAAACATTGGGCTCAATTGTCTTGATAAATTGAGGACTACCTGTCTTGGAGGACATAGGAGTCAGGAGCGATCTAGTGGCCTGACTTTCAGATAGCTGCAAAAAGTGCAACTCCTCTTGCAGCTAAGGCAATGCAAACTCCCATTGTTCTGTATGAAAATAGTTTACTCCAAATTCGCTAATCTGATTGGCTGAGAAAGCCAGCATAGGGATTGGTTCACTAGGAACCAATCCAAAGGAACCGCCAAAAGGCGGTTAAATCGAACCAATGTCATTGGCTACAAGCCGGCAGGCAAGCCGTATATAAAGACTGCCGCGGCTAGAGCCAAACTGTTCCGTTTATCTTTACTGTTGCAAATAAAGACTTTTACTGTTGGAACCCGGTCTATCTCGCGTTTTTCCGGACGGAACACTGGCGACGAAGGTGGGATCGTCCTAAAACGTGAGACTGTGCACGCGGCGAATTGAAACCCAGACTGAAAGCGATGGCCGGAAATAATGCACCGCCCGCACCCTTCAACCCCAATCAAGAGGATTGGGAATCCTACGTAGACCGTTTCCAAATGTACTTGGAAAGTAACGAGATGGAAGATATTTCAGACCAGCGTAAGAGGGCTGTCTTCTTAACGCATTGCGGACCAACGATTTTCAAAATGGCCAAGGCATTAGCGAAGCCCAGAGACGTAAAGCAAATGACCTGGCCCAAACTCCAATGAATGTTGAAGGTTCATTACGCACCAGTGGTGTCAAATCTCATCAAACGGCACGAATTCTACCTAAGGGACCAAAAAGAAGGCAAGACCATCGCTGATTTTGTGGCAGCCCTCCGACAACTGGGGGGAGCATGTGAGTTCCTGAACTGAGACGAAGCGATGCGAGATCGAGTAATATTGGGTTTAAGAGACTCTAATTTACAAAGCAAGCTGCTAAATAAACCCAACATAACCGTAGCCGAAGCAATCACAGAAGCCACAGCTGCAGAAGCCGCAAAAAAGTCAGCGGCCACAATGAAACAAATGAACGCGAACAACGACGAAGCGAGCCTAACGAGAGGGAAGAAATAATTTCCCGCCACCACACACCATGAAGATTTTGACGAGACATCAGAATCCGGAGAGGAAGACGATGAGGTCCACCGCCTATACGCCTACAAAAAAAGGCGCGAAAAAAGAAACTGGCGGGAATGCGCCAGTTGCGGAGGAAACCACCCTCGAGCCGACTGCAGATTCCTTGATGCCATCTGCAGAGCTTGTAAGAAAAGGGGACACATCGAGTAAGTCTGTAGGAATCAAAAAAATTACAGCCCTAACAGACGCAGTAACTCTCCCCCACAAGCTGAATTGAAACAAACCGAGAGAAAGTGGCAGTGAAACAAACGAGCCAGTAACCGAAAAAAGACCCATCAAACTTTCACTATCGGAAGCGCTCAGACGGAAAGCGGGAAAAAAGTTAAAATAATCGTAAAAATCGAAGGCAGCCCCTGCGAGATGGAGGTCGATTCAGGGTCTTTCCTGTCAATGGTGTCATGGGACACAATCAAACAACTGGTCCCAAATATTAAGCTAAAAGAGCTCCAGAAACAAAAATTAACCCTCAAGGACTACCAAGGAAATCGAATCCCTGTAGTAGGTCTAGGACATTTCCGAGTCGCCTACAAGCAGCATGTCGAAGTCCTGCCTCTGACAATAGTCGACCGGGACTGACCGAGCCTCCTGGGCATCGAATGGTTCGCACCATTGGGCATCAGAATGACCGGAGTAGACCGGGTGGCCGCAACCGACTGGGAAGAAAACCTGATCCACGAGTTCCAGGACGTTTTCGATGGCTCCCTAGGCAGGTATCGGGGGACCCCAATTTCCTTTAGTTTAGACCCCCAGGTGGCCCCTAGAAGATTAAAGGCCAGACGAGTTCCTTTTGCTCTAAAAGCAAAAATAGAGGAACAATTAAACAAATTAATTGACCAAGAGGTTTTGGAACCTGTTGACCATGCTAAATGGGAGACGCCAATAGTAACACTGGTTAAACCTGATGGGTTGGTACGCATCTGCGGAGACTACAAGGCTACCCTGAACCATGCACTGCAACAAAGCGCATACCCAGTGCCAGTCGTACAACATTTGTTACACTCACTAGGGGGAGGAAAAATTTTTGCTAAACTCGATCTAACACAAGTTTACCAACAGCTTCCAGTTAGACCCCTTAACGGCCGAGGCACAGACAATAGTGACTCACAAAGGGGCATTCAAGTGCAACAGACTCCAGTTTGGAGTGAGTGTGGCCCCAGGCATGTTCCAAAGCCTCATGGAACGCCTATTAAATGGAATAAAAGTAGTCGTACCATATTTTGATGATGTCCTGATTTCGGCTAAAGATACAACCTAACTAGAAAAAAGACTAAGAAATGTACTAACAAAATTCAGAGAATCTGGCCTGAAAGTTAAAAAAGAAAAATGCTGCTTAATGACTGATCGCGTCGAATTTCTGGGCTACTTAATAGACGGAGAGGGTATACACCCTACTGAAAAAAAAGTCAAAGCCATTAAAGACGCACCACAGCCAAGAAACAAAACAGAATTGCAGGCATTTTTGGGACTAATAAATTTCTATAACGTATTCCTCCCCCACAAAGCGACAATAGCGGAATCATTACACCGTTTGCTGGATAAAAAAACTAATTGGACTTGGGGTCATAGAGAGCAAAAAGCTTTCCAGAAAATAAAAAAATTATTAACATCAAACACCGTTCTTATCCAGTTTAGTAACACACTTCCATTGACGGTAACCTGCAACGCCTCACCGTTTGGAGTTGGTGCCATCCTGAGCCACCAATTGCCCGATGGGAGAGAGGCACCCGTCGCTTATTACTCAAAGACTCTGTCTAAAACAGAACGTAACTATAGTCAACTAGACAGAGAATCCCTGGCAATCGTCGCCGGAGTGAAACGCTTCCACGGATATCTCTATGGAAGAACATTTTTGATAGTAACAGACCATAAACCGTTACTAGGTATTCTGGCAGGAAACAAGCCTACACCGAACATTTTATCCCCGCGAATGACTAGATGGTCAGAATTCCTAGCAGCATACTCTTACACATTAACACATCGACCCGGGAAGCAAATCTCCCATGCAGACGCATTAAGCAGAGCACCGTTGCCAACGACGGAGGAAGACCCGGTGCCAACAATGACTACCCTGCAGATAGAGACATGCCCCGAACTACCAATATCTGCAAACGATGTCACCAGAGCCACTGCAAAGGACCCAGTGACTGCCTGTATATTTAACTGGGTAGGTAAAGGCTGGCCGGAAAACCAAAAAACTGAAAACTTTAAACCTTTCCGGACCAGACAAACCGAACTTTCAATTCAAAAAGGTTGTTTATTGTGGGGTGATCGGGTAGTAATCCCTCCTAAATTACAAACTAGAGTGCTGGGTATGGTTCACGAAGGCCACCCTGGTATTGTAAAAATGAAAAGCCTTGCTAGAAGCTATGTCTGGTGGCCTGGTATAGATAAAGACATCGAATACTGGGTTACTACTTGTAATAAATGTCAAAAAACCAGGCCTTCCCCACCACAAGCACCCATAAGGGACTGGGAGACCCCACGAGGCCCCTGGTCTCGGATCCACATTGACTTCGCGGGTCCTACTAGGGGACATACCTTTTTAATTATTGCAGATGCATACTCAAATTGGCTGGAAGTTGTAATAATGTCATCTATGACAACCGAGGCAGTCATTAAACAACTTAACAAACTCTTCGCAACCCATGGATTGCCGGACGTCCTAGTGTCCGACAACAGGCCACAATTAACAGCCATCCAATTTGAACAATACCTAGCCTCCCTAGGTATATGCCATGCACTAACCGCGTCAGCCCACCCGGCTGCAAATGGTAGGGCGGAGAGAATGGTCAGGTTTACTAAAGAGGGTTTAGAGAGAATGGACATTGGGGATGTCCAGGATAAAATTAACCGCCTACTCACTCTCCAACATATCACACCCAGTACTGTAACCAACAAAAGCCCGGCGGAATTATTAATGGGAAGAAAACTTAGGTCACAATTAGACAGGTTGTAACACCCAAATTACATGTTGGAAAGACCCCCCGACTCCTCCAGCCGTTTCCGAACATTTGAAATCGGCGACCTAGTCTACGCAAAAAATTTCACCGGGGACCTCTTATGGCTTCTAGGCACAATCACACAAATTACAGGCCCCCGGTCCTACTGACTAACTGTAGACAATGGCAGGGAATGGAAGTGGCACATAGACCAGCTTCGTTCCCGAAACATTGAAAGAAATACAAACTCACAACCACAAATAATAAAAAACGATGAAAATCAAACCAAAGAGGGGGGGAAAATACAAGAAAATAATAAAGAACCTTTAAAAATAAACCCAGCACATCTTAACAAACAAAAAAAACTTACGGTTAGATGAAACTTGTGGGAAAAATCCAGTCGAAGGGGCCAGCCGAGCTAGCTCGACCTGCCCGGAGAAACCAGGAGGGAGCGGCGAAACCACCGGCCTGAGAAACTCAAGCGGTAGTAAAATGGCTGACACACCCTTCCAGGCGGTTCCATGGAGAAGAGCCGGAGAGACAGCAACCCCATCCGAACCAGTTGCAGTCTCCAGCAAAAATGAACCATGCAAGTCCAGTAGAGTCAGAAGAAGCCCCACCTACCTGCGTGACTACGTCATCACGTAGGACTAAACCAAGAGGGGAGGGGTGTTCTGTATGAAAATAGTTTACTCCAAATTCGCTAATCTGATTGGCTAATGTGATGTGGAAGCAGATAAAAAAACCACCCAAAAGATTCGTTGATCCAAGGAAAACAAGGTTTTATTCACGTGTCTGCAGAGACGGGTTCCCTCAGGCATAGAAGGAACATAGAGCAAAATTCAGGCAGCATTTTTATCCCCTCTTAGGAGGCCTTGGCTCACATTCTTTCTGTTTTGAAATTGATACATGTATTTCGAAGGTCCATACTAGCTCCTTATCTAGCAAAAGTAGTTATACGGTTTCTGACATCACAGCACTTTATTACAGTTCCCCATTGTTCTAGCCTTATCTTGTTTTTTTCTCTTGTGCACAAACTGGAACACTTTCTTATTTAGCAGAACTACTGAGTTTTGAGACACACTTCCTTATTCAATTCAATGGGCCATCCAACATGGCTTCGGTTCTGTTCACAATCCCCCCTTTTTCTTTTTCCACTCTTGTCTCAAACTCAAGCAGCAGGTCCTCTGCTTCTTTCAGAATGATTTTTCTCTGATACATCATTAGAGGTTCTGCTTCCTGCTTCTTCTCAAATCTTGAACCCAAGGATTTCCTTATCTTCCCACACGTTGTTATTGCACCAGGAAGACACTGAAGATAACAACACAACAATACACAGCATATAATAATCAATATAATTCCCATTATGGTAGATCTAAACCAAGTGGAACTGGGAAGCCAAGACCATAGTGCTCCCCACAGGTCTGGCAATGAGGAGTCACCTCTTTGTGATAATGGATTAGAGCGAATACGTTCTTCCATTACTTTTACTGTCTTTGTAATATTGGGTTGGAAATCATGGATGTATACACAGCAATGTGAATGAATCAGAGCACACACACACCCTTTTGTAGCTAATACAATGTCTAAAGCATACCTATTTTGTAGAGCAACCTGTCTTACTTCAGAAAACTCGGTGTTAATCATTTTAATATTCTTTATTGTATCATTGAACATTGTTACCGTGAAGTTATTTAGAATATGTATATCTCGGTAGTTCATGGCTACTCCCAATGGTGTTATTATGCCACGAGAGATTTAGGTCCAGAGTCTCCGGGTAAGGCCAGATTCTGGGTCTCTTTTATTATGTATCCGGCCTTGGGGAAGGCCATCAAGTTTATATATCACCGGTATCACATACCCGAGTGTACATGTGCCACTCCAGTAAGGTGGCATCTCCCTCTATGCATATTTCCCACACAATACCCACCTAAAATTTTCCATAGCATAGGTCTGTTGTGATGTTCGGGTCCAATTGATCATATCTTCAAAACGCATACACATCTGATACTGATCTTGATTAAAATAATCTAATTTATGATAACTCTTGGTATAGCTATAGTTACTACAGGATGATGGCATATCAAAAGTCTTATTACATTTTTCCCAATCTCCTAAATGGAGCCCTCTAGTTTCATTTCTCCTAAAACACACATACGCCTTTTCCCTTAAATGAACAAAAATCCTTCCTGTTATATTTCATTCTACACCATATTTTTTTTCTGTCCCATGCCCCTGTGGTCTTAGTCTGTTCTGATCAAGTGGAATTGCGTGTAGGATTAATCCTTCACCTGTTCTTCCTGGCAGGTGCATGCATAACCAGCAATTGGTGATGTTCAAGGAATGTGAGAACTTCTTGAGATCCTTTATGAACACATTGTCATCCCACAAGTCCGTTCCCAAGTCACCTGCAGGTCCAACATATTGTGAACTTCTTTGATGTATTAATGTAAATATAGTTGCAACAAATAGTCCTCTCCAGAGTTCAGTTGATATCTCCATGGTGGTTTCTGCTGGCTATTTCTTCAAGATTACCTTTAACGGCTGACCATCCACTGGGATTGCCTTCCAAGGTTTTTCTGGTTCCGGTGCTTTCTTGACTCTGCTGTAATGCGTCCAGCCTCCTTTCCGAGTACGGACTGCAGATTCAGTCATCAGTAGCACCTGGTACGGACCTTCCCAGCTAGGTTGCAGTTTTTCACTCCTCCAAGTCTTTATCAGGACCCAGTCTCCAGCCTCGTGTGGGGGTTGGCTACCAGCCAAAGGTGGTCATTGCACCAACAGTCCCTGTTTGTGAAGAGAAAGCAAAGACCGAGACAGTGCCAGCAAATATTTCTGGAGGAACAAGTCCCTGAACTCTGGAATGAGATTGCCTAGTTTGGCCAAATAGGGTCTCCCCATCAGCATTTCAAAAGGAGAAACCCCTGTGTCTTTCCTTGGACAAGTTCTGATCCTGAGCAGACTAAAGGAAGATTCTTTGTCCATGGCAAGCCATTTTCAAGTTGTAGTTTGGTCAAGTGTTTCTTCAGTTCCGCGTTCGCTTTTTCAATTTTTCCACCCTGTTAGATCCATCTATAAACCACCTCTCTCCCTTCTCCAAAGGAGTCTCTTCCAAATCCTCTCTAACCTTCGTCATGAGATCCACTTGCAATAGACAATCATGGTCTTCCGGTTCCCACGCCTGCCTTCTCCCCTCCAAGAATTCTGCTGGATTTAGATTCTTGTCTGTTCCTATCACCACATCAGGACTGGTTCTCAAAATGGTTTCATACTTCAATATCCTCCCTTCGGTCATCCAAGTGGTAGCCAGCTGGCTCAACACTGAGTTGACCTGATGAGGCGAATGCACCACCAAAGCTCCCCCAAAGGTTAACTTTTTGCTCTCCACCACCAACATCGCTGTTGCTGGCAGACCACAGCCTGAACACAAACTGGCCGTCCTTTCACAACCGGCTCCAAACCCTTGCTTAGGAAGGCTACCGGCTGGTACTGCCCCCCCCCTCTTTTGGGCAAGGACTCCAACTGCTGTTCCCTGAGCCACCGCCACATACAAATGAAACGGTTATTTCAGGTTTGGCAAGGCTAAAACCGGAGCGGTTGACAAAGCCTTCTTCAGCTCTTCCCACCTTTCACTATCTCCCTCCTCCCATTCTATGTGCTCTCCCTTTCCAGGCAGCTTTCTATGCAAAAATTGTGCCAACACTGTGAATTGGTCTACCCAGATTCTACAATACCCCAATAATCCCAACGCTTTCCGCACCTCTGTCTTGTTCCTGGGAGGAGCCAAGCTCATGATCCCCTTCACCCTTTCAGGGTCCAAGGACCTCACCCCCTGCTGAATGTAATGTCCCAAATATTTCACCTTTTTTTTTTCAACAAACTGAAGCTTCTCTTTTGAGACTTTCAGCCCCTGCTCCTTCAGCCAATTCAACAGACTCACAGAAGCCGCTCTCACTTCCTTCTCTTTCTCCCCAGTTAACAACAAGTCATCCACGTACTGAATTAGGGTGATTCCTTTCTCTCTCTCAAACAACACCAATTTTTCTTCCAATGCCTGTCCAAACAACAAAGGGCTCTCGGTATATCCCTGAGGAAGTACTGTCCACCTCAACTCCTGTCTCCTTCCACTCTCAGGATCATTCCATTCAAAGGCAAACAAGTCTCTTCCTAGCAAGTTCACCCCTGAATCCGGAATATATAATATTTCAGTTTTAGTAACCACATCATTCAATTCCAAACTCACCTCTTCCAAAATCTTGACCTCTTGGGATTTCCCACTCACCCCAACCACTTTTAAAGTCTGCTTTGACCTGCATGCTCCCTCTACCGGATCGCATACAGATGTCCGGTTTGCGCCGGTGTCGATCAGGAACAGCCATTCCTGATGGTCAGGACCCACTAACATATTTACCAGTGGCTCCCCGTGGGTCCCTCTTGGGGAGCCAGAACTTCCCTAATCGTATAGGGCATAGCTTCGTTCCTCTGGGGTTTTGGGACATTCACACGCAAAATGTCCCTCTTTCCCGCATCTGAAGCAAGTTTTACTCTGGGACGGCCGTTGGAATCGACCGCCTCGATTGCCCCCTGGACCTCCTCGCCTAACCGGGGGTCTCCACTCCCTGCTGGGAGATCTTTCATCTCTCCACCTTGGCCTCGGATCTGACATCTGGGTCTCCCTGTTTTTCCTAACTTCATTCTTGGCTGCCGTTTGCACGGCAGCTACCATCATCTGAGACTTCTGTTTGGTTTTAACTGAGTCTCGGTTCACAAAAACTTGTTGGGCTGCTCTCATCAAATCTGTCATGCCCAAATCAGTCCATCCCTCTGTCTTCTGGATCTTTTTCTGGATATCTGGCCATGCTTTGGTGATGAATTGCATGTTCAGGAGAGTCTCGAAGGCAGGGGTTTCTGGCTCCACTCCGGAGTACTTGGTTAACCTTTCACGGACCCGAGCACAGAAATCCCCCGGGGACTCATCCTTTCCTTGTGTTATTTCAAATGCTTTGGTCAAATTTTTCCCTTGAGGGATGGCCAATTTAATTCCTTCAATGATCATGTGTTTCATATCTCTCATGTGCTCCCTATGAGCATCATCATTGATGTTCCAATTTGGATCGGCTATGGGGAACTTTGTGTCTGCAGCCACTGCTCCCTGTTGCCCTGCATGTCTCCTATCCCAGGCAGCCATTGCTGCCCTCCTAATGAGGTTCCTCTCTTCGGGGGTGAAAAGATGTCCAAGAATATACATCAGTTCTTGGTATGTGTATTCATTGGGCCCCAGAAACAATTCCAACTGTTCCGCCACTTCATGAGCATTCTCATGGAGTTTCGGAAGGGTCTTTTTCAGATCCCGTAACTCAGCAGATTTTATGGGGACAGCCACGAAAACGGTGACTGGATTCCCCTGCACATTTATGCCATTTGGGACTTCTCTGACTGGGAAAGCCGACACGGGATTGGCCGACCTTCCTCCTAGAGGCAAATTCTCTAGGTCCTTGTTTAATTGAGCCAGTTCCCTTCTGAGCCCTGGATATGCAGGTGGAGGTGGAGCCTGGGCAACTGGAGCCGGCAGGGGTGGCAGGGGCGGCAGTGCCGGGACTGCCGGAGCCGATGCCGGTGGACTCCCCATCCAGTCCTCAGTTTCGCTTTCCTCCACCTTGCTGACACCTTTCCTCCACCTTACTGTCCTACTTCTGTTTCTGGTGGAACTGGACCTTCAAAGTGAGCATGATACCATACCTCCACATAGGGTATTTGCTCCTTCATCCAGTGTTTCACTATATACTCTTTCAACTGAGTTATCCAGTACGTGCTGGTATTCCCTTTGGGATCCCAGTGGTAAGGAAACTCAGGGTCTACTAGGGGATACTTCGGCCACCTATTTTGGCATAGGTAGATCATTTTCTTTTTCTCTAGACTCCGAGTGTAAGTCCTCAGATGGGGCAACGACCATTGTTGTAGTAGTTGACCCAATGGGGAGTCAGTCGGAATCAGCCTTCTCAGGGTCTTTTCTATCTCAATACCCGTTCCCTCTTGGAACGTTTCACACTTGCTTTGTCCCTTTCCCATTCTCCACGCTGCCCGCCAACAATCTCCCAGAGATTCCCAATTCAGGGATTTACACTGTCCTCCAGCAGTTGCTGGATTCCCAGAGTTTAAGGACAGTATATCCCTTCTTCTATCCCAAAAGGCAACAAACTCACCTGATACACCCCTGGTCTCCCGGAGACGAAAGGAGTGTGGGCGTCCCCACTTCAGGTGATCAACGAAACTCCCAGAGCATCAGGCCGGCTTCTCTCTCTCTTGTTTCCAAGGATCGTCTGCTGAGTGCAATTACCCCGGGATCCAACTGAGACAAGGGAGGGGCCCCTCTACAATGGGAGGCGGTGGCGCCACACTTACCCAGTCCCTTTTCTCCAGTTGAAATTCTGTTGGGGCCCCACGTTGGGTGCCAAATTGTGAAGTGGAAGCAGATAAAAAAACCACCCAAAAGATTCGTTGATCCAAGGAAACAAGATTTTATTCACATGTCTGCAGAGACGGGTTCCCTCAGGCATAGAAGGAACATAGAGCAAAATTCAGGCAGCATTTTTATCCCCTCTTAAGAGGCCTTGGCTCACATTCTTTCTGTTTTGAAATTGATACATGTATTTCGAAGGTCCATACTAGCTCCTTATCTAGCAAAAGCAGTTACACGGTTTCTGACATCACAGCACTTTATTACAGTTCCCCATTGTTCTAGCCTTATCTTTTTTTTTTTTCTCTTGTGCACAAACTGGAACACTTTCTTATTTAGCAGAACTACTGAGTGTTGAGACACACTTCCTTATTCAATTCAATGGGCCATCCAACATGGCTTCGGTTCTGCTCACAAAAAGAAAGCCAGCATAGGGATTGGTTCACTAGGAATACCTTCAGGCTAATCAAATCTTTAACTCAAGCTTCCTTTTTTAAAGCTGTGGGCCACATTTCATGGTTCGGAGCTGTTGTGTATTGTTGACTAAAGCAAAAGGGTGGCTTGGAATCTCTTTTCTCTGGCAGGCATTAATTGATATTACAGTACAGAAAGAATTATATCTCAGAAAGTCATAGAATTAGCAGGTGTTGAAAAAAAAAGGAGAGGAGCTATATTGGTTAGTTCCGGACTATGCCGCTCCCTTTCCTCTGGAGATAAAGCAGGAATGCAGGATTGCTCACAAGAAGATAAAATGTTAGGACTTTACTAGAAGTTTCTTGTCTAACAGGCTAGTTAGCAGGGCTGTACTTGTGCACAGCATGGTTTTCTGCAAAGTGTTCCAAGGGTACAGAACAGAGGTCAGCCCTACCTCTCTGTGCTCCTTTATTGTTTGAGTAGTTACATTCCACAGGCCTGACTTAGTAACAACAAACAATGAACCATTTTTTATAAAGAGGAAGCAGCGGATAGATCTTCTCAGAAAAATATTAAGCTCTACAATATACAAAGATATTTGGAGTCATGTTTGAATTGAGGAGTGGAAATTCAGTAATTCATCTGTTGCTGGGTAATATCCCCTCGCATATTTATATTTGTATATTACAAACTATTTTGTAGGTTTTCTTTAGTACTGAGCTAAAACACTCCTACCCATTCTTGAGAGCACAAACAATATTGCTGTCCCCACCGCTATTCCATCTCTGTAGTGTAGGGATGAATAGGCTTGTGGTGATTTGTGGATATGCCAGTAGACTAGATGAATATAGAATAAATAAAATAAAATTCTTTATTGGCCAAGTGTGATTGGACACACAAGGAATTTGTCTTGGTGTGAATACTCTCAGTATACATAAAAGAAAAGATACATTCGTCAGGAGTTGAGAATCATAAGGTATGACACTTAATGACAGTCATAGGGTACAATAAGCAATCAATCATACTAGAAAACAGTCAATATAAATCATTAGGATACTACAAAGTTACCATCATACAGCCACAAGTGGGAGGGGATGGATGATAAGGAGTGATGAGAAGATTAACAGTAATGGTAGTGCCGACTTTGTAATAGTTGAACAGTGTTGAGGGAATTATTTGTTTATCAGAGTAATGGCTTTCAGGAAAAAAAACTGTTCTTGTGTCTAGTTGTTCTGGTGTGCAATTCTCTATAGCGTCATTTTGAGGAAAGGAATTGAAACAGTTTATGTCCAAGATATGAGGGGTCTGTAAATATTTTCACAGCCCTCTTTTTGACTCGTGCAGTATACAGGTGCTTGATTGAAGGCAGGTGGGTAGTAACTGTTTTTTCTGCAGTCCTAATTATCCTCTGAAGTCTGTGTCTGTCCTGTTGGGTTGCAGAACCAAACCAAATAATTATAGAGATGCAGATGACAGACTCATTTTTATTTTTTCTTCTGGCTTGGCTATCAGGAATGTTTAGGACGTTACCAACCAGGGGTGGGAGGTAAGTGGAAGGAATTATCCATGAATCAGAGCACTGCAGCTTGAACAGGATGGGTCTGATTTTGGATTTTTATTCCCCACCATCCAGTCAGAGGTGAAGAAGCTTCTTGGATGAGAAGCAAAACGTCTTCAAAGAAAAACCAGAAAGTCCAGGTGCCTCTTGAAAAAAAGCACCTTTGGTACATCTGATTTTGGAGCGTGCCTGTATTTGTCTACCCTCCTCCAGCATCTTACTCGGCAATCTCTAAAGTTAAATTTATGTGAAATAAATAAACGGGGTGACAACCTTGCAAGGAAAAAAACAATCACACAAATGAAGGCAAGCCTGGAAAATTAGCAAATGGGACATCTGAAATTTTACTAGCTCCCAATATCTTAAGGGGAGGACGGGTGGGAAGGATGTAACTGAAACTGATTCTCCCCCCCCCCCCCCATTATTTTCTGGATACTGGATTGGGCATGAGGGAAAGCAAGAACTCTGCATTTAAAGGTAAATATATAAAGTTTTAGAACATCCATATAGTTGTGCAAATACATGCTTTTTCATCTCCATTTCAAATAACGAAGCCCGGTCATTTCAGAGTTTGGTTAATACAGAATGGCAAAAAATATATCTTGGATGATCTTGGTTTTATGTATTTTGTGGGTATGCATGTTGCATCTTTATATATGTGTACCAGGAGTGGGATTCTACCGGTTTGGCAGAACCAGTAGCTCTGAAGATTATCTAGGAGCGAACAGGTTTACTCTGACGATCAGCTGCTGGGCCCACCCGCCTGCCCGAGCTCCATACCGATCCTTATTTCTTGCTTTTGATGCTCAGCTGCATCACACAGCACAGTGGATTGCCGTGCATCAGCTGTTAAAGAGACAGGGAGAGTGCAGGAGGTCAGTAGGAAAGCTTCTGTGTGTGCATAAAGTACGCGTTTACTGCCTGTGCACGCAACGGATGGAGATGGCAACAGATGGAGCCACCCCTGAAATTTTGCTTGTCCGCTGTGTCCTTTATGCATACATTTTGCGTCCGTTGGCCAGTGGGACCGGGCCTTAAATGCTTGATTAACCAAGATGGCTTTTCTTTTTCAATGAAACTCATTTAATCTCAGATTACATTTTTTTTGAACACAGTAACACTCTAAGACACACCCTAGTAGAAAATGACTCACATTATTGATTTTCTAACGAATTTGTCTGAATTTGAGCCAAGGGCAAATCGGAAATGACACATTTGTAATTTTGCCAACATGTTAAGAGCCAGGGGTGGGATTCTACCAGTTCACACCTATTCGCTAGAACTGGTTATTAACATTCTAAGCAGTTTGGAGAACCAGTTGTTAGAAGAAATTACTGGCCTAATCCTGTAAGGAAGGCAGGAAGGAAACATTCTGGTGTTGCTTATAGAAACTGCCTCTCCATTAACCCTTATTACATTCTTGGCAGGACTAGACTTCCTGTCTCAGGAACTTTTCTGGAGTTTTTTCCCCTCCTTTGCTGGTACTTTGCTTGTGTGGAGTGACCATTCAAAGTTACAATGGCACTGAAAAAAGTGACTTATGACCATTTTTCAGTCTTACAACTGTTGCAGCATCCCCAAAGTCATGAGGCCAGGCAAGGAGATTCATGTCTTGATGTGAGTGATATTGAGTTTGCCACACCCAGCCAATAACATGATCACCAAGCCATGTCCACCCAGTCACATGACCACCAAGCTACGCCCACCACCTAAGCCACGCCCACAGAACTGGTTGTTAAAAAATTGAATCCCACCCCTGTTCACAGCCATAAAAAAATGACTGCAGGTATCCATTCTGCCTCACCTTCCTTCCGATTAAATCTCATCCCTCCCTTTCTTTTGGTTAAGCTTAACTTTTCATCATGAAACTCTAAAACAATAACTAAAACATTATCTATCTATCTATCTATTTATCTGTCTATCTATCTATCAGATCTAATGGCTAAGGTGCCACTCTAAAAACCAGAGGACTGTGAATTCTAGTCCTGCTTTAGGCATGAAAGTTAGCTGGGTGACTTTGGGTGAGTTACTCTCAGTTCAGCTCACCTCATGGGGTTGGTGTTGTAGGGAAAACAGGAGAAAGAAGGAATATTAGGTATGTTTCCTGCCTTGAGTTACTTATACACTATTAAAGGTAAGATGAAAATTGAATAAATAAATAAAATAAAATCAGCTCAAGGTAGCAAACATGTCTAATACCCCTGCTTCAGAGGTGGTATTCAGCAGATTCTGATTAGTTCTGGAGAACCGGTAGCAGAAATTTTGAGCAGTTTGGAGAACCGGCAAATCCCACCTCTGACTGGCCCTGCCCCATCTGTTCTCTGTCTCCCGAGTTCCAGCTGATCAGCTGGGTCTCCTTTTGTTGCCCTGCACAGGAGAATGGAGCTGGAAAGCAGGTTAGTGGGGTGGGAAGGGAATGAAGATTTTACAGTATCCTTCCCCTGCCACAACCACAGAATAGTACGACCACGTACTATTATAGCCACGACTCCTCAAGCCATGACCACAGAATAGTAGTAAAAAAAATTGAATCTCACCACTGCCCTGCCTCCTATTTTCCCCATAATAACTTTGTGAGATTGGTTGGTCTCAGAGAGAGTGACTGGGCCAAAGTCACTCAGCTGGTTTTCATGCCTAAGGGATGAACTCAACTGTTTCCTGATTTCCAGGCCAACACCTTAACCACTCCACTAAACTGGCTCTGTTAAATTTAAAATTGTTGGGGAGATTATAGCTTTATGAAGTATAATTATGATTACACACTATAGCATATATTATTATATGCACACAGAGAGAGAATGTTAAGAGGCTAAAATTATGAAATTAAAAATGAATAATAAAAATCATGGTCATGACAATAGGAATTGAGTGAAGTTGTACATTGTAATAAATGTTTCCCATATGATTTAAAATAATCTATTCTGATCAATATTATAAGGCCTTTGTTATGTTATAAAATGTTATAGAATTTTTCTTCTTTTTTGGTTTATTTTAGGAACAAAAATTGTTCTCTAGGCATTCAAAAAACAAACTTTATTGACACCACATGGGTAAAGAGACAGCATTTTTATGTACTTCATAAGGCACTAATTAGTACAATAATTACTGAAATATTCCCTTTGCACATCCAGAGCCATTTCTACTTATTCTTTGATTATTCATTGTCCATTAACAGGATTTCAGCCCTCAGGTCCCTGAAGTCCATATCTTGCTTGGACATCATCCAGTCCTCTCAAAGAGGTTTCAAATATTCTCTCTACTCAATCAACCAATCCCTGAATATCATACGGCTCTAATATGCATGTGGTGAAATCGATCTTTCCAAGAATCTAATTCACATCAGGCTGCAATCAATCTCAAATTCTTATGAATTCTGGTTCTTGGATCTTTCAGACTATAGATGATTATAATGAGGGCTGTCTATGGAATGACAATTAAGCTTGTCATTCTTAATGACAATTAAGCTTGTCATTCAATTGTCAACTAAGCTTGACAATTAAGTCCATAACTTGCTTTCCCTCGGCAAGGGGCAAAAGGACAAGTCTGCAGCTGAAACTAATTTTTTTCCTTCTTTGTTTGTAATAGTAGAGGCTGAAGCTGGAATCTTCTGCATGTAAAAATTCTCCTCTGGACACAAGAGGTGTACTGTATTAAAATGGTTGACTCCTAACCTCACATTCTGATTGGCTAAGAAAGACACTATAGTGTTTGGTTCACTGGGAACCAATCCTAGGAGCCGCTAAAAAGGCAGCAAAACCAAACTAATGTCATTGGCTACAAGCCGGCAGGCAAGCCCCTACAAAAGGGCTGCCGCGGCTTGAGCCAAGGTTCCGTTTTCACTTGTAAATCAACGAATAAAGACTTTGTTGTTGGAACCCGGTCTACCTCGCGTTTTTCCGAACGGAACAAGAGGAGCAAAAAGTTAAGAGTCTATTCTGCCGAGACTGAATAGAAGAACTGGAGACAGTGGCCCAGGGGGGGCATGTCTTCAGTTTTTCTATTCAGTCTATAGCCGAACAGAGCATGGATCCTGTCGAAACCATTCTGGAGAAGCAGATCTGATCTTATGGACTAGGGGTAAACAATTGGGGGGGAGCTCTCTCATATCACTCTTCCTTCTCCAACAAGGTTGCCCCTGATGAGGAAAAAAAATATCCTGGCCTTCTCTTGCTTTTACCAAGCCAACAGATTAAATTTTCCACAGCACAGAAATAAAAAGCATTATTTGCTACAGTTAGCAAACCAACTCTTAAATATGCCATATGTGCCCTCTCCCTTTAATTTCCATTGTCCAAATAGTGATATTAAAAACAGATGGAGAATAGGATGAAGTAGATTTTATATTTGCAGAGCAGTGGTGGGATTCAAATTTTGTGACTACTGGTTCGGTGGGTGTGGCTTGGTAGGTATGGAGTGGCTTGGTGGGCGTGGCTTGGTGGGCATGGCAGGGGTAGGATACTGCAAAATCCCCATTCCCTCCCCATCCCACTAACCTGCTTTCCAGCTCTGTTCTCCTGTGCAGGGCAACAAAAGAAGAGCCAGCCAATCAGCTGGGACTCGGGAGGCAGAGAATAGATGGGGGCGGGGCCAGTCAGAGGTGGTATTTACTGGTTCTCTGAACTACTAAAATTTCCACTCCCGGTTCTCCAGAACTGGTCAGAATCTGCTGAATACCATCTCTGTTGCAGGGTCAATAAGCATCAAGCAGACCCAATCGTGTTTCGGTAATGGTAGCCTACTCAAAACATTAAAAATAGGTCCCAAAATGTTTTTTTCAAGAGGCAACTGGACTTTCTTGTTTTTCTTTGAAGATGAGAAGCGAAACATTTTCAAAGAAAAACAGAGCTGAAGAAACTTCTTAGATGAGAAGTGAAAATCTTCAAAGAAAAACAAGAAACTCCAGTTGCTCTTCAAAAATCACTGTTGGGACAACCTGGATGATTGAGAATCTCCACAGATATTAAAAATAGGAATATTTTGGTTTCATCAGGCAGGGGAAAAAATAATTTTGCTGGGTTTACAAACAGAGGTAGGTAAACTGATCAGATTATGGCACACTCTCTGACTCACAAACTGGTCAAGAGTTTTGGAGGCAATTAGAGAGGTCTCTCTGGTCACTGGCTTAATCTCTACTGGAATCTGAAACTAAAATATTGACTGTCACAAAAACCACCCATTCCGGTTGGTAGCTGTCTTGTCATTATGAAAGAGCTAAGGTGCTTATTCCAGAAAGAAGGGAGATTATTTTCAGCAAACGGTAACAGCAAAAGACCGCAATGTATAGTTTGCTTGATTATCCCTAATGGTAATTACTGAAAGGAAAAGTTAGGTTTGGTTGCTTCCTTCACTAGAGGGGGAAAAGAAAAGCATAGGAAAGGGAATGCAATCTTTGAAATATATCTCCAGATTAAGTGTTAATTGTGCCATTTTTCTGCCTCAGAGACAGAATTCCATTTGTAATTCTTTTCCTTCCATTCTTCCCATACAACAGGGTCCACTGAAGAGAAGATGAAAGAGTCATTATCAATACTTAATTGTATTTTAATTATATATTTCCCACAGACTATTGAAAACAGTTCTTATTAAAGACTATTTAACCATAGTATATAAAGTATACTATTTATACTTAAGTATGTTTTCAATGCATTGTTACTGAGTTAGCAAAAATATAAATGACCACAGGATAAGTCAGTCTATCAACTACTGGTGTCCAAATCAACCTAATACTTATTTAAAGTATTTTGCTCAACAAGGTGACTCATTTGAGTATGTACTTAAGGGACAAAAGCAGATTAAAAAAAAAAGTAAAGAAGAGCAGAGAAATACAGCAACTATACAGAAATAAAACACTGAAATGCAATTCAGAAGTATTTACATCAAAGGCCCACTAAAAATGGGCCTTTGGGCCTCACAGCTATCTAAATAATATGATGTATAGATAGTCCTTGACTTTGTTTAATGTTTGTTTAATGATGGTTCAAAGTTACAATGGCCTCAGAAAAAGTGGCTTAAATTATGACCCATCCTCAAAGTTACGACCATTGTACTAGTCCCCACAGTCACAACTGCTATTTGGGCGCTTAGAAACTGACTCACATTTATGAGAGCTGCCGGGTCTTGTGGTCATGTGATTGTGATTTGCTACCTTCTCAGGCAGCTTCTGGCAAGCAAAGCCAAATCAGGAAGCAGGGTTCGCTTAATAACCATGTGATTAATTTAAAGACCATTTCATTCGCTTCATGATTGCAGTATTTGTTAATGACTACAGTAAAATGATTATAAGATCAGGTGCAGTCATGTGATGGTTTAGTTAAATACTACACAACCACACCCAAATTTCTGGTCCCAATTGTGATCATACTATCAAAGACTACTTGTGCTGTAATGTTAAAGAAATTGTGACTACATCCCTTGAAAATTCACTTGCTTGCCCACCCTGGATAAGGAACTCAAAGAATGTTTTTTAAGTGGGAATAACCCTATATAAATTCAAAAAGTAAATCTTCTATTCTGGAATCTGAGTGAAAGATGTAAATGGGGGTAGGAATGATAATAATAATAATAATGCAAGAGGAAAAGAAGTATTAATAATGATAGCAATACTGTAGTAATTATTATTAAGGAACCAGCCAAGAACTTTGGACTAACCAGGGTTAGTCCAAAATACTTTGCTGTGTGTAGTTCAGGTTCACTTCCATTAATCTCCATGTATAAAAAGCCAGTCACATTATATGGGCATAATAAGCAGAAAATTCCACAAGAATTTTCTCCACCCCAGGAAGAAAAATTCAGAAAGTAACAATGACGCAAACAACTAACACACCCCAGCCTTTTCAGTACAATGATCATATCTTATCTTAGGATAGTTATCTCAGAATACTTAATAACAGAGTGGCCTGGTTGTCTCCGAATAAACGAACTCTTTGAATGATCCAATCTATAAGTAGTTGCTTCCCTGCATACAGAAACAGCAAACCAGGTTTCCTGTATGGGGAGGATACATGTAAGCTTTGTCTCTGGTTTTCCATGGCTGCCTAAATTGAAAAGGAAGACCTTTGCAAAGTAAGATTGGAAAGGGGTGGAATAACCAGGATCCTACTATAGTATGAAACCCTCTTCGTCTTAACTAAAAAGATTCTTTGTACTGACACTTGAAAGGCACACCAACATGTAAGAACATGGGAGGAAGGAATTAAACATCCAATCACGCATCCCCCAACTCAAAATATGATATCCATGAGCAAGTGAACACCTGCATTAAACTCCTATTCTATTTATAACATTGCACTTCATAAGGCTTACACTGTAAAGATAATGAGAGAAGCTTAAAGCTCAGGATTTTCAGCCTTTTAAATGCTCACTTCCATGAAAGACTGTTATTAATCCATGGATCTCATAAATGGATTCTCCACGCTAACCAGCTTAAATCAATTTTGCAACAGGTTGCTGGAGCTATAACTGAAGAATGTGTTGTCATTTACCAGTGATGTTTATTTTTACTTATAATTTACTGTAAATAACATCTGCAATAAAACACAATAGCACCTCATATATTTTTTCTTAGTAAAGTTGGTAACCTTACGTTCAATCCTTGCTATCTAGCTACTTGTATACAGAATTCTGTGTATACAGAATATAAAAAGGAATTGCTTTGTGCCTCAGGCACAACCCTGGATTTATTGTATCATTATCCTTTAACTGATCATCCAAAGTAAATTTTACGTCTCAGATTATTTCCCAACAATTCTGAACACAGTTTTCTTACTTCTAATCTTTTTTTATCTCAGGGCTAGATAAGATGGTATTCCTAGTGCAGGGGTCCCCAAACTTGGCAACTTTAAGACTTGTAGACTTCAACTCCCAGAATCCTCCAGCCAGCATAGCTTATACAGTAACCACCTTACAATTCTTGTATACAGACTGTGTCACTCAGCGTGGGAAGATATATCGTGGGATAAACTAGCTTGAAATGGAATTCATGGAAGATGTGAGAACTGAACCCAAAAGAAAAATGAACCTGTGCATGCACATACTTTAAAACTACAGTTCTTTAGATGAAAAGTGATAGTTTTTGAAGGGAAATTGAACAGAAATTCATTTAATATCAAGATCCCACACCTTCATGTTTAGAATAGCACCTCACAAAATCCAGCACCCTGAAGTTATGAAATAAAAAAAATATCATAGCAGTGCTGATAAACCTGGGTCCCGTCAATGCCTTCCTTTCCCCAATCCACATCAAGGATGTTTACAGCAACCCTGGTTCAAACATGCTGGCAGTGAAATGGCACTCTCATTGTCGCCACCGCGGATCAACTGTGCTTCCAAAAGTACAGGCAGCGACTAGCTTGGGTTTACTGCCCCTACAATCTTGGTTTACTGGGGAAGATTCCTGAGACACAGAAGAGGTTCAATTCTACTCAGATCTCAATGTGCCCCGAATCGAATAGAATTCTTTATTGGCCAAGTGAAGTTGGATACGCAACTATATAGCACCGAGGACTCCAAACTTGGCAACTTTAAAGACTCGGGGACTTCAATTCCCAGAATTTTCCCAGCCAGCCATGAGGACTTGTCCCCAAGTCCTTCATGTTGCCAAGGCTGGACACCCCCCTTCCCCCTCCTCTCCGCCATACAGCATATGCGCTCTCAGGCTGGAGTAACCCATTCCGATGGCCCGTGAAATGTCTGCAGCGCTGTTAAATAATATGGTGCATTTCGGCGCGGACAGGGCGTCGTCTTCACCTTCCCGTGAAGCCGATTTACCTCGCAGCCCCGGAAGGCTAGGAGTTCGGAGCCACCTTCCGACCCCCTTGGCCGCCCAGGCTCCCCCAAGCGCCGAGCCGCAAATCCGAGAAAGAAAGTTTGCAGAGCTCAGCGTTTGGGATTGGCCGCAAGTGGGAGAGGTGGGTCCGGTTGGGTCCGCCCCCGCTCCTGGCTATAAAAGCCAGAGGTAGGCTGTGCTTTTCAACTTCTCACATCCACACACACACCCCCCCCCCCCACTTTGTCTTTGCGGCTCCTTGCCTTCGCAGGTACCATGAGTTTCTCCAAGTCCACCGTTTACTCCACCTCCCTTAGGCCACTCAAGTTTGGTACCGGGAGCAGCGCGGCCAGCGTTTATGCCGGAGCCGGCGGTTCCGGCTCGAGAATTTCTGTCTCCAGACTCTCCAGCCTGAGCTCGAACTACGGAGGGGGCTATGGAGCCAGTTCGAGCTACGGAGGGGGCTACGGAGGGGGCTACGGAGGGATGAGCAGCAGCCTCCACCTCTCCGGTTCTGGGGTGGTCCAGAACGAGAAGGAAACCATGCAAGACCTGAACGACCGTCTGGCCAGTTACCTGGACAAGGTGCGCAGCCTGGAAGCCGATAATCGGAAGCTGGAGATCCAGATCAGAGAATACACCGAAAAGAAAGGGCCCAGCACCCGAGACTGGGGCCGTTATTTCGATATCATCGACGATTTGAAGAACCAGGTGAGAAAAACCTCTTGCGGGGGAGGGGAGGGGAGGGGGGGGCGAGAGACACCGAGGAAATAGGCACTTGAACTCTTAATAGTATGGTGATTTCAGAGGCCCTCCTAATAGAAACTTTCTGAAATTGAACTTTCTGAAACAGTCTTTTTGCTCACTTTCAAGCCCCAGTTCTGATTTGGGACACTTTTTCTCCTTCCGGCCCCTTTATGTGCAAATTTTGCACGTATTATATTTTTATCAAGAGTAACACAATAAGGAGAGCAAAGATAAAGGGAGTATGGATAAGCATCCAACATGAAAGTGGGGCAGTCTCCCTGAAAAATGATTCTGCCGATAAAACTTTTTTCCTCCCGAATTGCCTTATCTGACAAGCAGTGACTCATAGTTCAGCAGCTTGCCTTCTCAGGTTAATGGTTTACTAGAACCTAATGCAGCTTTACTTTACTTTATGGGCACCAATGTAGGAGGCACCTCCCATGTTTGCCTTTTGAAGTTTGAATGGAGCCCTGTGTAGAATTTACCTGCATATCTGAGGAGTAGTGGAGTTTTTCTTGAAGAAATGCAGCCTGGGGGAAGGGGGGAGGATTATAGCAGAGATTGGTTTTCTTCCATAAAAGAAAGATGCAATAAGTGAAGTTCTGATAAATTGGCTCATTTAATTATGTTTTGCCGTTGCAAAGAAATATTCAATGTACTTTATATTGGGAAATATTAAATATAGCATCCAGCAACACTTTGCAACAAGGAACCTACTATACAATTAACATCTCTTGACTGTTTCAGAGGTATCTATTTTCCTGCCTTTGTGAAAAAAGCTTTCACCTTTTCATCTCTTATCTAGCATTTTATTTTCTTCTGCCATGCCTCCTTTAATTTTATATTTATTAAATTGATTGGCCGGCCCATCTTACTACAGGGTAACTTTTGTGATATAT
Source organism: Laticauda colubrina (assembly GCA_015471245.1). Classification (NCBI taxonomy): domain Eukaryota; kingdom Metazoa; phylum Chordata; class Lepidosauria; order Squamata; family Elapidae; genus Laticauda; species Laticauda colubrina. The sequence continues at coordinate 17,742,672 of BLBF01000021.1, read as the reverse complement.
CCTTTTGGGCTGAAGATCTAAGGAATAGAACCAGTTGCCCACCCATTTACAGTTCCACAATGCCTCTAATATTGAACTTTTCTAGAGCATTGTAGAGGAATGAAAAAGTTTGACTCTATTTTCAGAAGGTCAAAAAAAAACCCAAAACCCAGGCCAACTTAAACCCTGGGATAGATCTTGAACAGGTAAAGAGAGTTCCCTGCTTTCAGGTAAAGAGTTAAAATTCCTGCAGCTTAATGCCAAGCAGGAAAGAATAAGCCAACCTGGGAAAGAAATAGACACATTTCTCATGCAAATGTAGCAATGGGAGAGAACAACTAACTCCAATTTGGTGATTGTGAGACTTGGAGTGTAATACCTCTGAAGAGAGCAGCAGGTTGGGAAGGGCTGGGCTACAGTGGTTTTGAAAAAGAGGCTTTAGCTTACAGGAACACTCCAAATGGTGGTTTCCTAACAGAGTTCAAAAGAGCTTTGTCAAAGACAAAGGATTTTTTTCCTTATGAATCATTTTTATGTATGTATAAAATCATTAAGCAAACAAAGGGAATAAAGATAACGGTAAAAGCTTCAGCACCTGTTCAGGTCAAATATATGGCACTGAAAACAAAATAACTAATTAGAGGGTGTGGTGCAACTGTAGAAAGTAGAAAGAATACAAAAATGTCCTGGGGGAAAGAGATTCTTTTTTCTTTCCTTTTTTTTCCTTCTGAGAAACATTTTCAGAACAGCTTCTAATTCCTACCTGCCCTGTTCTTTTTTTTAAGCAACACCTGACACCATATCAAAGCCAGGCATAGCCACTTTATGCATGGGGCCTTTTTTTTTGAGTGAAGTGCATTCTATAACACCTGGCAGATCTGTTACCAGGAAAGAGAAGAATTAAGCTCTTTGTAGGTTATACCTCAAGGTATGGTTGCCTGGAATATACCCAATTCTCCAGAACCCTTATTTTGTCTGCTAGAAACAATAGGTTTCTTAAAAGCCCATGGCTGGTGGCTTTTAAATGGCTTTTCCCATGAATATATGGGAAAAAGTACTAGTTCCCCTCTTTAAAAAAAATCCTTAGATTCTTCCTCTTTTATAGTTTCAAAGATTACATGATATATGGTCCATCAGTTAGAAGTTAAGGAAGGATCATGACTGTGTTAGGCCCGCTGAATTAAAGCTTGGCCGTGACCTTTGTAACCAGTTTTCTCTCTCAATTTTGGCCAGCCAGCCAGATATCAGTAAGAATCCCTTAAAGGAACATGAAGACAATAGCATTGTTTCTACTTGGTTGTTTTAAGCAGTCTGACTTTTCCTATATACTAGGAAGGGCAAGTCGGCTATAAATCAAAACTGGTTAGGCCTGTTTATCTTTTTTTCCACATCCCTTCTCTCTCCCTAATCAATTGGCAATAGAAAATTAGTTTTTAATGGGAGGTACAAATAAGAAAACAGCTTGGTTACCTGGCTCATTGGAAATTCAGGTTCGTACACCCGACTGTTAGGGTTCTTTACTGAGATTATAATCTTGTGGGTAGTTTTCCTGAGCCCTGACAAACTCTGGGGGCTCATAGCTGCACTTCTACATATTTAGAGGCAGGTTGCTGTAAATATCAGGATTCCTTCATCTTTAATAGCTGCTGAAATTTAGTCTTTCCATTCAGCTGTTCAAGGCACAGGAGCCCTGTTAGCTTTTGAATGTCCTTTATTCAAGGAGGTCTGTGGCTATAAAATTAAGTGTACGTGGAAGTTCCCTTAAGGGACACTGTCAAATACTGTAAACTTATGAATTAAGATCTTCCAAATTCTTGACAGAAAGAAGGACACTCATCTTGAATTTGTGATTTGGATATTCTTGGTTCCATCAGTGGAAGGCTTGCCTATTCACAAAATGGCCATCATTGTAGAATCAATTCCAAAGCAACAAATTACTTAAGGCAGAGAGCCTATGTGCATCTCTTTGGGATCTTAAGGGTTTGCCTTATATTATTGTTGCTAAGGAATAACTGCTAAATTGGACACTTCTGCCAACAGCAAAAAAAAGGAAGGCTAGGCTAAAGTGTCTCACAATGTCAGCTTCCGATGCCAGAAAAATTATTAATGCTTAACATCCATGAGAAGAGCAAGGGGGTGAAACTGCATTTCTAAAGGAATGATCCCCTGATAGCTGAATAATATTGTCCCCTGAAAAGCAGTTGTAGAGCCCAGCAAAATTAGTGAGTTTGAAAACTTTACATAATGGAATGCAGTATTTCCCTGGTCTGCTCAAAGTAATTTAATTTACAGATTTGTTGCAATATTGCCTGGAAGTACAACTTCTGTTTTCTGGGTGCTTAAGCGTGTCTTGGAGACACAGATTAGGAAAAGTGAAGGCACCTGAGAAGCCGCTTGATTAAAGCAGGCAGTTTCTCCTTTAAGAATCTTGGTCTCCCTGTTGCTTTGGGAACTGGGAAGGTGAGTTGCACCTGGGATGGCTTAGGCAAACAATGGAAACTCTGTAGACTGGCTGAAAACAGGTAGGTTCAGATTGCACTGGCCTTCCCTAAATAAAATAATAATTAAAAACAAAGAGGAAGTTTCAGGTCTGGTTACTATAAAGCCTGGAAAGTAGCATCTGGATATTTTAATTCTTCCACTCCATCAGGGAATCTTAGTCCAAAAGTGTATGGAGAAACCAGGTTTAGCAACTGCTGTAGAAACTGCTTTTTGTAGCATCTGGATGGGCACAAATCTGAGTCCATTGAGTCTGTGGTGGGAGAAGCTTTTTCTGTGGCTTTCTGCCAATTAATTTATGCTGTTACAGGTGCCATGCCAGAGTGCCCTTTTTTTTTGATTGGCAATTCAAATATTTATGAATCCTCCATGTGTGTCTCCTCTCCTCAGATCTATGATCAGTCTGTAGAAAATGCTCGCATTGTCCTGCAGATTGATAACGCTCGTTTGGCTGCTGATGACTTCCGTGTCAAGTGAGTATTTTCATCCCAGTTCATGAACTGGCTCTGGAATCCTGTCTAGCAGCCATCCCATGGAACACAACCCAAGCGTTAATAGGCAAAGCAGGGTTAGGCAATCTAATGTTCTTCCAGTGAGTTTGGATTACATCTCAAGTTTAAAGGAAGAAGGAAAGCTTTTAGAAAAAAGGGCTAATACAAATTAAAAACTATATTTTTATGTCATGAAAGGGATTATAAATGATTAAAGTCAACCGCTCTTGAATTCTACATACTGTGTTTCTCATGTAATAAAGCCGGGTCTTATTTTTTTTGAGCCCCCCAAAAATGGCTAGGCCGTCTTTTGGGGGGTGACTTAATTCCCCCTCCTTCCATCTTCGGGTGGGTGGGCGGCGACGGATTGGATGTTGACCTTGGCGTTGGCGGGGCACTTCGTATCGGGATCAACGTAGGCAGCACCATATCCGGGTATGCAACAAAAGTACTTCCTAAAGGCAAGCACCCCCACCATTCCCCCCCCCCATTTTGCATGTTTTAATATAGGCCTTAATTTTGGGGGAGGGGCTTAATTTCATTTCATGCCTATAAAACATGCTGGGACTTCCTATTGGGGGAGGCCGTATTGTTGGAGAAACGGTATTTTTCCTCCTATCCTTAGCTTGTATTTATTTTGATGTTGCTAATTTATTTTGACATTACTAATATGGTAGATGGGCAAGAGCACAAAAGACTAAATCAATCTTATTCAAGTATTCCCTAGCTGGGATATAGCTTCTATAAAGCTCTGGTTCTTTCTCAGAAACCCACTGTCATCAGCATAATACCCAACAACACTTTTGCTTCACAAACCCAATTACTGTGGGAATTTAATCCTGCCTTTTCCCACTGCCCAGGTTTGAGGCTGAACTGGCTATTCGCCAGTCAGTGGAGAGTGACATCATTGGCCTCCGCAAAGTCATTGATGACACCAACATGTGCCGCCTGCAGTTGGAGAGTGAGATCGAGGCCCTCAAAGAAGAGCTGATCTTTATGAAGAAGAACCACCAAGATGTAAGTCTTTATTGGCACTGAGCAGTGAACTCTAGAAAATACAGTGCCAGTAGTTTAAAGGGAAGGGAGTTAGTTACTGCCTATGGTGGAAGAGAGTTTGACAATCAATTATGGATAGCCATCATTCCAGGATATCTTTTCAACTCTTAAGTTAACCCCCCAAATGCTCCTATTTTTGCATCTTTTAGGAAGTCACCAGCTTGCAGGCTCAGATTGCCAACTCTGGTCTGACTGTGGAAGTTGATGCTCCCAAAACACAGGATCTGGCCAAGATAATGGCTGAGATCCGTGCGCAGTATGATACCTTGGCTCAGAAGAATCTTGAGGATTTGGACAAGTACTGGAGCCAGCAGGTAGGTAGAAGAGTACTTCCTGGCTTTCTCCTAAAACAGACAGATCCATGCTGACCTCTTTAACTCCACAAAATGAATTGCCAAGAGAGAGATTCAGTTGGTAATGTAATCTGCTTTGACATTTTGTCCTCTAGATCACAGAGAGTACTGTCATCATCAACCAAAATACCCAAGAAATTGAAACGGCTCGTACCACCATTACGGATTTGCGACGCACAGTCCAAACATTGGAAATTGAACTAGAATCTATGCGCAATGTGGTATGTTGGCAGGAGCTTCCATGGAAATCAGTCTTTTGGTGTTGTCTTTTGCAGGGGTTTGGGATATACAAATTCCATTATCATCAGCTGGTATGGATCTAAGGTGTGTTGCCTTAGATAATGGTTGTCTTCCAGCAGCCCTTGACAATACTAAGATGAAGGTGATTATTTTTTGGGAATGACGAAAATGCATGATTAAGGGCCTTGTTAGGGTTCGCACATTATGCCAAACTGTGATTTGTTTCAAACATAATCAAATTAGTTGCAGTTACATGGACAAACTTAATCAGTTAAATCAAACAAACCAAGGGCTTAGTGTGTTGTGCAAACAAAATTACAAAGTCTTAATTTTGGCTTCTGATGTTTCCAACACTGAAACCAATTTTAAAATGAGACTGAGTCTTGGTCAGAAACTGTTTTGTTCAATGACCAAACAGCTGCTGCAGAAACAATATGCAACACCAAGTGAATTAGATTGGGATTGGGAAAGAAGGCAAGCAAATGTAGAATTATTCCACAAGAGATCAGAGCTGGGTGACCCTGGATTCATGAATGAAGCAAAACGATTCACATAGGGAGCTAATGAGGAATATTGCAGGATGGAAATGCTACCTCAGACCAGAATGAGTTTTGGCTTAGCAAACCCCTGATCGTGATTCCTTCTTATTCTGTCATCCCCTCTCCCCTACAGAAAGCCAGTCTGGAGGCCAACCTGCACGAAGTGGAGTCTCGTTATGCAATGCAAATAGAACATCTGAACGGAATCCTGCTGCGGACAGAAGCTGACCTGGCACAGCTAAGGAATGACCTCCAGCGTCAGGCAGATGACTATCAGGCTCTGCTGAACATCAAAGACAAGCTGGAAACAGAGATTGCTACCTATAGGCATCTGCTGGAGGGTGGAGAGGAATTGAAGTAAGCCTGTCCCCTTTTATGGCCTCTTCAAGACTAGAATAGACAAAGAGATTGAGCTGTGTGCTTTGATCTGTATAAGTTCCCCCTGGAGGCTTTGATTGTGCCATTCCTTATCATGGGTCATATAGACTTAGGGAGCCAAACACAAATCATCCAGAGTAATCCTTCAGCTTTCATATTCTAAGACTCACCAATCACTTTTACCAAACAACCTCAGATATGCTGGGATAGAAATAAAGTCATTTTTTTCTATGAAGGATGGTTATGCTGACAGGTATTCAGTTTTTAAGACTAAAAAATTCATTGACATATTCTGTGCCTACTTAGATTAATTTTGAGTTTAAGTAATATGTAGAATTGCTGGCCTAGATTGTCCTTACACGCGTGTGTATCCATCTCTATCAAACTTGTGAAAGGAAATATGACACATAGCTGAATTGAATTGAAATGTTTAAGTATAGTAGCCCTAATTCTATTAAATTCTAACTAATATCCTTAAGAAACTAATTCAGCAGAAATGTTAGGAATATTTAAAAGTAGCTATGGAGAAGCTGTCTCTGATATCCAGGTCATTTTTTTTTAATATTATAGTCCAGTGTTCCTCAAGCTCAGCGACTTTTAAGATATGTGTTCAACTTCCAGAACTCCCAGGCCAGATAGATCTTAAAGTTGTCATGATTGAGAAATAATGTATGGCCTGTAACAGTAGATTTGGCTTTGGGATAAGGATCCTTTACATGCCAAAACCAGTCACGCCTGGACCTAAAAAGAACAAATTAATATTTACAGTGCTCAGTATTACATAGAAAGTAGAGGAAAGTAGAGCAGCCTTAGTAACCTGACACCTAACTGGGTGCGTAATTTTGTAATGTTGCTTTTTTGCAACCTGCTCCAACTTGATGCTTTCCAAATACCTTGAGGTTATAATTACCACTTATTCTTGCATGCCTGGCAGGGAATATTATCTTAGGGCAGAGGTCTCCAAACTTGGCAACTTGAAGACTTGTGGACTTCAAGTCCCAGAATTCTCCAGCCAGCATAGCTGGCTGAGGAGTTCTAGGAGCTGAAGTCCACAAGTCTTCAAGTTGCCAAGTTTGAGGACTCTTTACTTAGGATAATGTACTTTAACATTCTAGAATATATACAGTGATTTATTCAAGAGAATCCAATCATTTCTTGCCCATAATATGCAGCTTGGAACTTATCAAGCTAGACCAGTAACATATGTGAAATAATTACGTTCCTATATCAAATGTAGAAAGGGACTTTTGTTCATTACCCAAATCTTTCTTCCTTCAGCCTGAAAGATGCTTTACTGGAAAGCACCATGCAAGTGTCTCAGAAGATTCACTCCACCAAAATTGTGGATGGCAAAGTGGTGTCGGAGACCAGCGAAACTAAAACATTGAAGCGTTGATGATCTCCTGGTGTGGCAGACCTCCTGGTGCAGCTTCAGTGGCATCGTTTTATTTTGAAGTGGGAGGTTACTGAGAAAGGGATTGGGCTGATTCATTGTACAATTCAATAAAGCAGTGTTGCCTGAAAGCAGTGCTATGCTGTACCTGTGCCATTATTGTGAGAAATTCCCCAGAGTCAAAGCATTGAGAGTTGTTCTCTGGGGATTTAATATCCAAGGATTTCTGTGTTTGGGAAGCACTTTTTCATATTGATTTATGAAATAATGCTAATCTACGGTTTGGATAGGCTACTCTAATTGGGTTCACACTTTAAGCTAGGCCTGTGAAACTGGCGGCCCAGATATGTCACACACAAGCCATGCCCACCCTGGCTCCACAAAAGCAAAGAAAAACATAATACGTCACGATCTGGCCTATGACACAATCGAGGTTGACACCTTTGCCTTAAGCCAAACCCAAGAATTACTTTATGGTGTAGTGTGTCCAATGAATCTGAACATTTCAACTCTCTGCCATGAAACCACCTGCCTTATTTAATATACAGTGTAAACTTGGACAGTGCAAACAATCTCACTTCTGCAGTCACATGAGAAAGGAGATGTGCCTAAAATCATCCAACACTCACCTATAGAGGAATATTCCTTGTGTGTCCAATCACACTTGGCCAATAAGTAATTCTAATTCTATAGATGCATATTGGAGAAATCCTGAGGTCTATAGTGATACACAAGAACCTCGGTTCCTCACACCAAAGATGTCATTACTGCCCATTATCTTTCTACTAGTGTTGGGTGTCATTTCTCCATTTTCCCATGATTGGTAGGCATTCCGTGGAGTTAGAGATTAATCTAGTCTAGTTATTCACCAGTGATGTATAATTTGGAATTACTCCATTTTTTTCTGCACATACTCCTAGCTATCTGGTTTTTCACATGGCATTCTTGCATCTAAAGGTACATATTCATGTCCCCAATCTACATTCTATTGTGTTGGTGTACTTGTTTAACCATTATACGTTAAACAACTAGAGGATAGTACATGTCCTTGTCTTACTTCCTATTCCATGCTTACCCATTCACCTGTAGGGAAGTGTCTCCAACTATGCAAACTTTTAATTTCTTAAAAGCATACAAAAAAAATTATTTTTGTCAAATGTTGTCTTGTTCATTTTTTATTGTTGGTTTAACTTAAAAAAATTCCCAACTGCTTTAAAAGCTACTGATACCAAAATTGCAGAAACTGCTCAAGCCCATGCATCAAATAATGACTCCAATAAATAGTTTAATGTACATAGTTTTAGATAATTGATACTCCTCTTGTAATATTTCAGAAATCTGAAGCGTTGTATATGTCTGTGGATGGTTGTGTCTCCAAATCTGCAAGATAACAGGTAGAGGAACAAACCTATCTCCATCCACTCTTTCTGCAAGTATGTTGATATTAGGCACCCATTCAAATGGGTGGTCTTCAGATCACGACAATATCCCCACTATTTTCAGATTTTGACATCACACCTTCATGAATGTCTGTATTTTGATTATTCATATTTTTTCACACTTCATGGAAGTTGTTGGAATGTTTCTGTCTATGCATAAAAATGTACTTAGATGAAACTGCTCTCAGTAAAAAAGATTCCTAGGGCCCACTTAGTTATATACAGATCCAATCTAAATAAAAAAATGGGATAATTACTATATACAAAGCCATCTGTATCTATCCATTTGGATGCAAACTAAAATGACTACAGCCTTCTCAAAGCTAATGCAATGTCTTCCAGAGCTATGACTCAAGAGCCAGGCCTAATTAACACCATTATTTTGTTTTGTTTTTTTTAAAAAAAGGAAGAAATATTGACACACTCTTCTTGAATTTTTTCCTTTTCCAACTTTTCCTCTTTTTTGGGGGACAAAGTGACAAGATCATGGAGTTGGAAAGCTCAAACTCATGGAAGGACCTCCAAAGCAGGAGTGAACTAATGGCAGTGAAATACAAATGTAATAAATAAATAGGAATACATTCCATGAGAGATCTTTATTTAATGATAAATAACTAGCTCTGGTCTTATAATTACACTTTACATAGAAGTTGTTTATTTTGTTGCCGTCAATGCACTTAATAGAACCCTAAGGCTAAAGCCTGGGTTGCAAAACTCTGAACAGACAGCAGATGGAGGTTGTTTCCCATCAAATTCATCCTTTGGGTTTTTTTACAATTGACATATGGTAACCCTGTAAAATACCCTTGAATCAGTGGTGGGATTCAAATTTTTTTTTACTACCGGTTCTGTGGGCGTGGCATGGTGGGCACGGCAGGAGAAGGTTACTGTAAAATCTCCAATCAGAGGTGGTATTTTTCCAGTTCTCCGAACTACTCAAAATTTCTGCTGCTGGTTTTCCAGAACTAGTCAGAACCCGCTGAATACCACCTCTGACTTGAATGCCATCTGTTGAAGCTTACTATATAAAATCTGGCTTGGGAAGGAAGAGAAAGAAGAGAAAGAAGAGAAAGAAGGCTAAATTAAGTGGGAAGCAAATTGTAGTTGTTTGCCCTGAATATGATTTGGCTTAGTTGTACGGTAATACAGCATGGATGAGTGACCGGTAATTCACAGGGCCACTGGTGGCCTCCTGGCAACTTTCTGACAACCTTTGGACATCCCAGATTTATGTTTCTGAAATTCATTGCGCCAAAAAACAATTTTTTGTACAGATTTTAGGGGGTTGGTTGGTTGGTTGGTTAATTTAGGGGGGAAAAGCAAAAGATGGAATATTACATATTTTTGAGTGGCGTAGTAGTCTGAAAGAGAGAAAATTAAAATCATCAAAGGAACCAAATAATTTCAGAGGAGTGGAGGTGGCAGAACTGAGGCATGAGTAAGGTTCTTGCTATGGGCATATTATTTCTCATGGCCAGAGCTACCTAAATACAGCCAGTCCATAAAAATTATCAACAGAAGGCAGCCCTGCAGCCAGAAGAAGTTCACACCAATTCTTTTTCCCAAGATCGTTTATCAGGCCAGGGCAATAAACAGTTGAAGCTGAAACAAACAAAAAACCCCAATGTAGTCTTTCCCAGACATTTTTTGACTCAGAATGGGTATCTCCAAATTAACTTATCAGCAGTTGATAACCTTTGGTCTCTAGAAAGGCTCACCTCCCCCGGAAAAACTGCAAGCCATTCAGTTGCTGGGAATGAACTACTCCTCCCATAAAACTATAAAACAGCATGCCATTCAGTTGCTGGGAAATAAACTATTCCAATAAAAGTATGTTTCTGGGGAATCTTTGGAGTGTATCTGCTATTCTCAGGAAAAAAGGGCAAGAGATGTCAGCTGCCTATTAACTCTATTATGAATTCCCTTTAGGGCTAACTCTGACTCTGGCCACACCACCTACACGAACATTCTTATTGCTTGACTAAAGTATTTCCCCCCCCCCCAAAAAAAAAAAGAAAGCCAAGGACATATATGGCTATTAAAGCTCAAAGAAGGAAAAGCTTTTTCACAACAATAGAATTGGTTTACCCATGGCTTAGGATGCTGACTGCCAACATCCACAAGGAGAAGACAAGGAAATGCAGCCCTCTAGATTCCACTGGACTCCAATTCCCACCTGCCCTAATCTAAGAGTGCTAAAAATCCAATGCATGGAAGCAAAGATAAACTCTCTTTGCTGCCTCTTGTGGGTGTCTGGAGTTTTGCAATTGAAATAATGTAACTCTATTTAGTCAATGCACCTAAATTGTGAAAGTTGAAACCTGAAAAGTTTGGGGGAAAAAACCTCAGCCTAAACGACATAAATGTCTTTGCAATGGAGGATGATTGTTTCAGGGAACTCTGCATGTTGGCAGAGATCCTTGATATAACAAAATCTGCAAAGCTCAGGCAGAATCTTGCTAAATACTGTAGATTTCAGATACCTCCAAAGTCCAAGGTAGAGACAAAAGTCTGAAGCCAGCTGGGCCAAAGATTAATGGATCTTGGATCCTGGCAGACAATGAAGAGAAGACTCATCAGGATGATAACCTTGAGTTCAGATAAATCAGTAACACAGTTACCATGGAAAATACATAAACAAGAGACCTTCATTTTGCCTTATCATCAAAGAAGCCTAAGTTATTCATCAAAGAGTTGTTGAACCCAAAGACAGAATGTATGTGTAGATTGAGAAATGGAGTGACACCACACAGGGGTTTCTTTTATCTGTAGTTTCTGTTTAGTTCTCCAAATTGCAGGCATGGGAATTTAACAGCACACCAAAAGAGAGCCAGTCATAAACAGCCACCTACCATACTTATGCCTCTGGCAAATGAACCCATTTTGCAAATTTCTCTGCTAAGTCACCTCTCAGAAATGCAATAGTTCAACTCTCATCATTGACAAGGACAAGGGGATTTCTAATGTATTCCTCCTGTTTCTAAGAGTTTTTTGGTATCTAATTGAGGCATAATCCCATATCTTCTAGATCCAGTTTTCATTCAGATTACTCCAATGAATGCAGGTCTCTCATCTGCTTCAGTATCCACTTAGAGAAACCTTTTCTTTGAATGGTGGATCTGAAACTAGCATAGGAAATCACCATTGTCGGACTTATTTCTTCAGATGGATGGCCCCGACTGAAGACCAGCAGAGTAAACTGGTATGAGGTTAGGAAGAACTATCCTAATGTTTGCATTAAACTCTTTTTGGAGAATGAGCACATGCTAAGAGACTAATTTATATAGGAAAAATGGCCTCTGGACATGCAGAGGACCAAAGATTTGGAAAAAAACAAATTTTATACGGAGATACAGATGAAGTTAATCATCATGAGGTTTTTTTTCCTCCCAGAATTCCTCCTTGACTTTAGGGAACTATTGGCCAGGCTGCACTGCACATATAGTACTTTGTATGCCTCATGGAGACTGAAATGACTCCTGAAATTAATGTCTAAGATGCAGCTCTTCGGCAACCAATGATACATGATCAGATAAGCTCCACACAGGCAAAATTTCTTTAATTCAAATTAAACAGATTAACAAATCTAGGGGTGGGGAAAAAATAGGACAGGCTCTTTAGGGGAGTCCCATTAGCTTCAAAATCATTTACACTGGTTTGTACATTGCAATAAACTTGGCTTTTGTTCAGATATTTTTGATGTATACATGTTATTTAATCATATACCACATTAACACAGCTTCCTTATCCCGACATGCAGAACATTTATATTACTGAGGATTTGTCCTCATAGTGGAACCTCAGTCTTGCTATCAGCTCACTGGTGAAACATACAGAAGCTGGATCAAGGCAACAGGGCAGGAAAATTGTGTTTTCTGTAGGGAAAAAAACTTACAGCAGTTGTCTGGACAGTATGTAGTTAATATCTTGGTATCAACATTAAATAATAAAAAACACATATAACTAGTGTAAAACTTAAGAAGTTTACCTAATTTTGAAATCAACTTTACAATAGCTACATAAGAGCATTGAAAGTTTCATTATACTATAATGAATGGACTATATGATAAAAATCGGCGAGGGATTTAGACCATCCCACAGAGAAATCATATCCTAGAGATCTTTTCCATTTTGCAACAAATAAATTAAGTTCAGCACTTCTTGAAGTGACAAAAGAACTTTTAAAATACCCCTATTGGGCTAATTATTGAAGATCTACTGGATTCAAAAATTGAATGACATCATTTTGATCATTCTTAATAAACAATTTGTAAAATGACTCCCCCCCCCCAACCATTCATTCAATCACGTGCAATTCTCAGAGGCTACCTAGACAAATCCCTGAAATTTAGTTGGCAAGGTTTTTCAGTAGTGGCTTGCCTTTGCCTACTTCCCAGGGCTAAGAAAATGACTAGTTCAAGGTCACCCAGCTGGCTTCGTACTTAATCACATTCTCCCAGTTTCTAAGCCTGATGCTTTCATCACTGCACTAAACTGACTGAGGAAGTGCCAAATGGAAACCTAGTTGTTAATGCCCACTGGGGGGAAGGGGAGAATTCTTATTTATATGAAGATCTGGAAAATCAGGGAATAGCTTTAACTATTTGGAATTCTATTAGGAATTTGCAATTCAGTTATCGAGTGACTACTGCTTGTCCATCTTTTTTATAAGATCTAGATTTTCAATACAACTGGAAAGGAGCTTGCTGATCTTAATAGTTGGAGAAATTTTACTGGTAACTAATTTTAACGATCTGAAAGTGCCCTTCAGAACCCCTCCAGGTTGCCATCTCCACATCTGAGTCTCTGAATTCTTTAAAAATAAATTAACAACTTTCGCACTGAGTTAAATTGGTACACTAAGCCTTTATATGATATATATTTCTTAATTTGAAAAGCAGCCAACCTAAAATTCTGATAAATACATGTATGACAAAGTTCAGAGGTGATATTCAGCAGTTCTGACCAGTTCTGGAGAACTGGTAGTGGAAATTTTGAGTAGTTCAGAGAACCGGCAAATACGACCTCTGACTGGCCACGCCCACATCTATTCTCTGCCTCCCGAGTCCCGGCTGATTGGCTGGCTCTTCTTTTGTTGCCCTGCACAGGAGAACGGAGCTGGAGAGCAGGTTAGTGGGGTGGGGAGGGCATGGAGATTTTGCAGGATCCTTTTCCCAGAAGTGGGGAGGGAATTGGGATTTTACAATATCCTTCCCCTGCCATGCCCACCAAGCCACGCCCACAGAACCAGTAGTTAAAAAAATTGAATCCCACCACTGCCTGAAGCTAAGAATGGTGGTTTGCTAGGTTTGGGGTCATCATGCTCTCTTAATCCCACCTATTGCAGTTCATTTCCTGTTAACTAACTTACGAGAGTCAAAATGGATCATGGCTTGGCACTATGCAAGAGGCAATAACTTAAGAAGAACCTTTCTCTGAAGGAGAAGCAAATCCTATGAATACAACCAAGCCATTTCTAGCTGGCTCCTGTACCTTGTTTTGCCACATACAGTGCAGCACACTTTGAATCTCTTCCCCAATTGTTTTCACAAAACCAAACAAAGCAATGAACAGAGGATCATTTGTACACCTGTTTCCTCTTAAACTTCCTGGCCTTCCAATACCATCTCTGGTAAGGTCAGGTCTAGCAGCGGAGCAAAATGATTGCCTCAAGGGGCAGTTGCTAAGAAGCAGCAGAGAGACTAGCCTGCTGCCTTAGAAACAATACAGAAGGCTTCAATGGCCTATCCTGCTGATTTTTGCACATGGAAAGAGTAGCAGGTCCCTCTTCATTTGGACAGCAAAATGAGCATCCATGCTCCTTAAACCTTTTACTCTCAGGACCCCTTCTTTCTTTTAAAAATTATGGAGGACCGTAATTTTGTATGGGCTGTATTTATTGACAATTACCATATTAAAAATGATAATTGATGCATTTCATGGAATATTTATTTATTGAACCATATAAAAATAACAAACCTATTGCCTATTTACATAAATACTTTTTAGTGAAAAAAACATTTTTGACAAATATAAATAATGAGAAGAGTGACATGGCTTTAAATTTTTGAAAATATATTGAATACATGGGAAATAATTTTGATTATAATAATTTTGAAAAGCAGGCCCCCTTTTTAAGAAATACTTACCTAGATTTTGCTTGTTATTGCTCTTGCTGAAGGTGTTTGTCCCTTCAACCCTCTGCAAATGATTTTTCTGTGTTCGGGGAATAGGCCCTTGTGGAACAGGAATGCTACAGAAAAGAAGCAGCTCAACTGAAACCTTTTATTATTATGATACTTCACTATTACCAGGTTGTAGTCTGGTTCCATGAGCTGGTCGAAATAGGCAAAGGAAGACAGGAAGACAATAGGAAAGGAGGATGCACACTAAATAAATTTTCTTGGCATCTACAAAAAAAAGGCAAAAATTGCAAAAAAATTGTACTTAAGCCTACATGCATATGACATTATTTTTTTCCAGGATCAGAAAGACTGAGGGTGAAAGTTCTCTGAGCTTGTGGGTTGGTTTCCTAACATCTCATTATCAGACTAGGTAACATCTTCAACAGAGTATAGAGGGAATGTCAGTGTCAGCATTCTTCTGTTTATCAGGGCTTCAGGTGTGGGTGTGTCAAGTGAGGGTCTTGTGATGGGTCAGGTATGAATCATCCCAAAAACTAATTTTTCAATCACAATATTTTTCTGACCAGCCTTTATTTTCAAGGACATACGCTAGCAATAATATAGAATCAATGACAATGTGCTTTCTAAATTTCACCGTAGAAATATACAGTATAAGGAGTCCTGTGTGATCTGCGCATTGTAGAGATCATAGATTTGAAAAGACTGGATGGAAGCAGATTGCTAGAATCAGGAAATAAAATTAAATCACACAAATGTGGGCTGTCAAGGGAAAGAAAAAAGTTTGAATGACTACTGTTGTGAAAACAGCCTCAAAACTCTGGATAATATTTGATCTTAAGGCTTAAGACAAAAAGGAGACATGTCCTTATTTTGTCAACCTCTGGTAATTCTATTCAGGACTCTAGCACTTTTCTTAAGCACAAGGGAGCTATCACCTCTGAGGGGTTTCATTTATACAATGGAAAGCTCTTATGAGGTTATGTGGAGAGCAGCACGGGTAAATCTTAACTCAGAAATGGCATTTGATAGAGAATGAATAACAAAAGCAATGGAATGATTATAAGGATGATAGCTGTGCCAGAAACAGGAATGAGAGAGCTACGGAGATTGAAGCAGAACTGTGCCCTCTTAATGGTGGCTCCATCTGGGTCGCATGGCACTGCCAGGCAACAGCAGCACCTGGAGACTAAACCTACTTCTCTTTTTAAGTTCTTGCTATGAGGTTCATCACATCAAAGACACAGAGGGAAATCAAGATGGCAACTGTGTCATAACATAAGTAACCATACCAACCAAATCTTAATTCATGACCTTCTGAATCAAGTAGCCTCTTATTTTGGAGGTTTGGGGGTCTTTTAGCCAGACCAAACTGCTTGAGTTAAAGTGATGGTGCCAGCCTTCAGATTCAGTGTTCAAATGTAAACTGTGAATGAATAAGGGCAACTATATGCTTATGAAGAAGGGTTAGAGAGCTGCCTAGATAATATCAAAGAAGGATGATTCAGAGCATGTGTGAACAGCCACACAATCCTTGTTACAAGTCTTTTAAGGAAACTGAATCTTTTCCTGCATTTGCAGGGAGTTGGACTAGAAGACCTCCCAAGGTCCCTTCTAGTTCTATTAGTTAATTTGCACAGTCCGTCTCATCATGGGATCCCAATAAATGTTTGGTTTAAAGAGGAGGCTTGCAGTAGGTAAATGGGCTCTGATTACCTCTTGCCCTTCAATTCCAGGTCACTATGCAGTTCTGATATGAAGTGGTTTTATTATATTATCGTTATTTAATCAACATCTAGCAAGGATTGTGGAAACTGGAGGAAGCCAATGGTGAAAGGCTAACTTAATTCAATGTGGCTGCCTGCCAAAGCAACCCAAGGCATGATATGCAGCTCGGTGCTGCCCTCTAGTGTCCATGGAGATATTAGTATCTCAACCACATTACAGTAGTTGAAGCACAGTTGTGGGAAAGCACTTTCCTAACAATTTAGTTCCCCTCTTTTATATTACATAAAAAAATGAAAAAAGTCATTTTTTTTTGAGTGACACTGTAACTTTGAACAGTCACTAAATGAACTGTTATAACCTGAGGACTATCTGTACTGTTCTAGACCAGAGTGGGTGAGGAAAGTTTCCTTCTGCTGCTCCCCTACAGCTTGGACTCCTGGATATGCCCGATGCCTGTCCAATGCTCCCGAATTTCAAGCTAGTTATGTGATCATCTGAATTAGTAACTTTAATAGCCTTATCATGCATCAGTCTGAATAGTTGCCCTTCAGTATAATCTATACTGCTGAACATCACATCTTGTCATAATTTCCACAATTAAATTCTGCACTGCATAAAGATGCAAGATAAAAAAGAATAATACCTCTCTTGAATCTCCATTGCTCAGCTAAATGAAGGAGGGTTCCACCTGGTTACTACTAAACTAGGAGAACACCAGGAAATAATTAGGCTACACTGAAAAGTTCTATAAAAAAAAAAAAAAGACAAAGCATTTCCATCTGGTTACCAAGAAAAACTGTAAAGATACTTTAAAGTCACCAGAAACCAAACTCAGGCAGACTAAGGCTTTATGCTTAGCTGGCTTTTGTTTGCCGTGTTCTAAATTTAAAAACCGCAGTTTTCTTTCTTTATTCTAGCTACCTTTTCCAACTCCACGATACCCTTTCCCAAATTTCATTTGGTGATCCGTGTGACAGAAAGCATTGTAATAATATTACAATTTGCGTAATAAAATCAGGATGAGTGTCAGTTTTGTGAATGGCAAGTTGAAGCAACAAAATGTGTGTCCCATCTTTGGAATGCAGCTCCACTCTTTAAGACACTGCTGTGCAAAGTCACAATACAAATATGAAAGAAAAGGTGTGTCCTGGGGTCACAACCCATGTTTTGTCATTTTGGCATCATCATGGCTAGATGCCTACATTCAAAGATACTGCATATCTAATCAAGATGGATACAAAATGTTCCAAGTTCTCTGTCGTGATAGATAACAATCAGCTCTAAGATGTCTATATCCCCACCCTTTGAAATATCCTGCAGTCCAAGCTGAGTCTGTCCTGTTCCTTCAGTCCTTCAGAAGAGACCTTAAGACCTGTCTCTACCAGTTGACATGGGACTTTTCAGGCTGGAAGTGGTTTGTCCTATGACTGAAGGCCTTGCTTCATGCGAATCTTGGATTTTTTTTATTCTTTTCCTCTATTTAATTCTTGTCATTTCAACTGTATTACATGTTTCTATTTTATTGCACCATAAGCCACCCAGTGTCACTTAAGGCCCGGTCCCACTGCACTTACAGATGCAAAGAGGATGTAAAACGTTAAAAAATGCTTGCCATCCATTGGAAAACGCTATGCATCCATTGTGTACTCACTGCATACGTGTTTCATATGCTCTATTCGTCGAGCATCCGTCCACTGCAATTTCATCCGCGTAAGAAGTTTTGAGCTGCACAAAATTTTGTGAACGGATGAACTTTCCGTCGCATACAATGTACATCCGCAACATATACGGGCAACAAACGTTCTATGTCTGTTATCATCCTTTAAATGTCTGCTGTATCCTCTCTGCATCCTCTGGCCATCCCCTCAACTCACATCCGCTGTAGCTGAAAACGGAAAGAGGGAGGAAACAAAAGGTACATGGAACGTCTACACAGCGTTAGTAGCACGGAAATAGAAAGGATGTAAGTGTATGCATCTCGTATATAAAGGATTAAAACGGACAAAACCTTTGTATCTGGGATGTATCTCGTATATTTAGGATGTCTAGAGTATGTCTAGAGTATGTAGAAGGACACCAAGCGGACAACCAATATTTTCTATTAAAAAGGGGGAGAAAATCATCTGGATCACTGGGATGGTGGACCATACAGTCCCACTATGGTTGCACTGGAGGTTTATCTATAGTTGTGGAATAGATCCCACAACTATCCTTATCTATCCCACAAGCATGCAAAAGCTTAATCATTTTTTCAAAGTTTTCACCAACACTTTATTAAGTAAACAAAATGAACCATGTAAACTAAGTGTCTTAAGCAAAGATAAACTTTTTAAACTTTCTTAGGTAAACTTTATGACTTTATTAAATAAGCAAAATGAACCAAGTAAACTGTATTGTCTTAAGCAAAGATAAATTTTATTAACTTTCTTACGTAAACTTTATGACTTTATTAAATAAGCAAAATGAACCAAGTAAACTGTATTAAGTGTCTTAAGCAAAGATAAACTTTATTAAACAAGTAAACAACTCAGTCTCTGAGACTATTCTGAGTCAGAATAAGACTATTCTGCGTGCATGCTGCATTCTTTTATATCTGCGGAGCGGACGCAATTCATACCCCCTGCACGCGCAGTGAACGCTTTGCATCCAATATACATCCGCGCGGCATCCCCTTTGTTTCCTATAGGTGATGATGCATCCGCTTCATCCGCTATGCATCCGCCCCTTCCGCTATGCGTCCGCTTTGAAATTCTCCCTGGAACCCCTTCGGAGGTATCATCCGCTTCCATCCGCTAGGCTTCTGATGAACATCCGTTTAACATCCCCGCTACATACTACCCACGTCCGTTCTTTTCTGTTCTTTTCCATTCTGTTTATGCAAATTTTTGCCACTTTTTGGAGCAGATGAAAACAGATGGAGCCACCCTCGAAATTTTGCTCGTTCGCTGTGTCCTTTCTGCATACGTTTTGCGTCCATCGGCCAATGGGACCTAGCCTTTTGGATGGCGAGATGGCAGTATTTAAATTTAATAAATAAATAAATTTGATTGATACAAGATGTCTATCACAATGGATACAATATGTTTTAATGTCTCTTTCCTGGTTATTTAATGAAGGTTCAGATCTCCATAGGCACATACAGAATGTAACATTAGGAATGATTTGGTACTTTAATCCAAATCGACTCTCATTTTATAGCTCGTTTGAAGGCAAAAAGCCGTACACAGAGCTTGCTGCCATTTTAAAGAACAACTTTTCTGTTGTTCTTAGCACTGAAAAAGTCATGAAGTAATTGAAAGAATATACAAGCAATGAAAATTACAATGTGATTATTAATGCTTGTAATTCACTCCTCACTTTTTTTTACCCTAGTCATTAAATACATGTAAGTATCTGCCATACAGAAGCACATAATTGTGATGAACTCCATATATCTGGCTATAAAGTGACAAAAAGCATATGCCCCGTGAACAGGCACTGGGCCGCAGCATGCCAGAAACCAGGCCACACAAACAAGCAAAGGCCCATCCATAGGATGCAGCTGCACATGAAACTATGCCCCCTCCAGTCCACGGAAAAACCTCTCCCCATGGAACCGGTCCCTGGTGCCCCAAAGGTTGGGGAGCAGCACTGCCCAAAATGTACACATTAAGTTCCACAAGATTCTTTCTACTTTCAGAATAATACTTGTGTTAGGGAGGAGTCTATAGGATAATCAGTCCAGGCAATAAAGATATTGCTCAAAAATAAGACATGAGAAGTGGGAGGATGACGTTTAAAATATACAATGGGCTGGCAGTTGAAATGATAGATAAAATCGGCATTTGCTGCTGTTACTACTTCTCACAAATGTTTGATGGAATTTTAATAGTATTTTTCAACCTAGGCTGATAACTGATTTTGATTTTGCAGACCTCTGGGAAGGGTTTGGGGGATACCCAGGGGTCCTATGGCCACACTTTAAGAAACACTTTTTAAAATAATTGTATTTCTAGTGTTTGTTAAGATACAGAACATTTTTTTCGTGGTTATCTGCTGTTCCAATGAGACAGACTCTGAATTGCAAACAATATACTTTATATGCAGGATCATTCTTTCAAAATACAATTTTATTCTAGTTTTAAAGAGTCTTTTCCTAAGGAGAAATTAAATCGTTTTGTTAACAATACAAATAAAAAAAATTGAAGTTTAGCTCATCATAAAACTCTGTTACTTGGTATTACTTTTTATCTTTCAACCAGATGATTGGAGCCTAGCTTTTTAATCAAGATATATTTGTCTGTTTACTTATTTATTTTAGTCGGTCGATATGGGCCATCTTGTAAAGTGATTCTTACAATATCCACGTATTACAGCAAAGACTCTCGGAAGCAACTAAGGCTAGGGCATTGTAAAACATTGTTAAAATAATGAAAACTATTATGTAAAAATATTAAATAATGAAAACTAATTTACATGGAGATTTGGTGTAATACCAAGACATATCAGTTACCATCTTCACAAAATTGATTCCATCCACTAGAGACATATTTAGGAAGCATTAGTAAGTCTGCCATCTCATAAGACTCAGGCGTCATAGGTAAGATCTTACACCTTTCCCTAATTACCTCATGCTTCCATAGTTATTGATTTTTGTATGTTACTCATTACTGTTGTTGGAGAGAGGATTTGCTCCTTGTTGAAAACCACTTAGAATCTTTTTAAAAATATTTTTACAAACAGTGTCTGGTAACTATATAAATATAACCATTTAGAATCTTAAATGAGGTGGGTGCATTCAACAAATACAGGAGAGGGTGGAGCTGGCGTCACAATGATATGGCATGCAATCTTGGAGGTCCGAGATCGCTGCCGATATCTTTGCTCCTGGACAGTCCAATTGGATCTAAACCATCCTGAAGAGATGGCGATCGTAAAGAGCGCATCCTGTCGATCCCAGGGATACTGCAAAGTCCCTGGTAGATCCAGGAGAAGCTCTTTTTGCCAGCGGCAAAGAGGCAGCCATTAAAGCTGCTGAAGTTGGGACAGCTCCGAAATGGAAGGGAATAGAAAGAGAGATTGTGCCGGTTTGGTGAGAACCTCTTCTTTTTATATTTTAAGACTTGAAAGGACACCCTAAAGAAAAGAAAGAATCTGTAAGTTTTGACAGAAGTGATTAAGTGGCAATTTTAAACAAGGATGTCAAAGTAATAATTCTTTTTTCTTTATTGCTGGATTTTTATATATGATTTTATATTTTGAAACTGGACTGATTTCTTTTTCCTCTTGTTATTTATTCTTTTCTCTTTTTTGATTTTATAACATGTTACGCTAGAGATTCCTTTTTAGTAATTTTTTAAATACTTTTTTTCATTTTTAGTTAATCCTTGTTATATTTTGCCTGGAAAAGGAGAGGGGGAAAGTGAAAGCTAAAGAAATCTTGTTGCACTGCCAACTAGAGGCTTGGAAGTATCCTGTTTTTTCTTTACCAGACAAAGCTGAGAAAGAACTGAGATTTTGTTTCAAGGACATTGCCTGATTGAAAAGATAGAGGGAAGAGCACGGGAGAGTATTATTGCAGGTGCTCTTCTGGATTTCTATCAACAGCTGGAGTCTGGTGCTGAAACTTAGGAAAAGAAAAAGTGATAAGTTTTTGGAGAAGAGAGAAGAGAACTATAATAAGAGCCTTGAATAATTAAACAAAGTGCAGTGTACTCTTTTTAGTTTTTTTAAGCTGTGCTATCCCCCCTCATCAGTTTATCTTTTTTTCTGGAAATAGATATTTGGACTTTTGACTTTTTGGAACTTGGCTTTCTGGAACCTGTCTACTTTTCATATTGGTTTCTTTTTGGTTCATTTTTATGGATCCTTTTATATTTGAGAACTCTTAATTGGATTAAGGTGTTGAAGAACTTGAAGAATTTTTTCCTTTCTTTTTTCTTTTTAGCCTTTTTCGCCACCTTTTTGCCTTCTTTGGGATTTTACAACTTTGCTTTTTTTCGTATTTGTTTATGATGTCCTTATGCTCTTTTTTTTCACTTTTGAATTTTTATTGTCATCTAACTAAGAGATTGGATTAAGGCATACAAGAGCCTGAAGAAATCTTTTTTTCCCCTTTTTGCTTTTTAATTATTATTACTATTTGGTTTTCTTTTTTTCCACTATTTTTACTTGGAATTGTAGCTGGTTATTTTACAACTGGATTAAGGTCTGGAAGAATTTGAAGATTTTGAATTTTTCAAAATCAGCAGGAAGTTAACAGTTCCTGGTTTTTCAATTTCTGCTTCCTCCTCTCCACCATCTGGAGGACAACGCTCAATAGAGATAATATTAAAGCAAGAAAAAGAACAAGTGACCCTGCAGCTGATTATGGAAGGAATTCAAAATATTCAAACAAGATCAGAGAATATTGAAAAGAGAATAGAGAACATTGAACAAAGGACAGGGAACACTGAACAAAGAACAGAGACCATTGAACAAAGAACAGGGAAAACTGATGAAAAAGTGGAGAACATCCAACAATTGATGATGAAGTATGATGAGAGGCTCCATGAAATTGAAGAAGAAGGTAAACAAAGAGATAAAAAGATTGGAGACATTGAAAACAGATTAACTGTGGTTGAACAAGACAAAAGTGGTATGTTGAGATGGGAGATGGACAGGTCAGAATGTTATCTTAGATTTCAAAATATAGAGGAAGAAAAAGGACAAAACTTAGCTGAGATAATGACAGAAATTCTGGCGGAAGCTTTGGAAATAATTCAAGAGAAGATGATGGTTGGAATAGATGAGGTTTATAGAGTCTTTATAAGATATGTGATGAGAAATAGTTTACCAAGAGAAGTTCACATCAGATTTACAAAGAAAGCCATTAAAATGCAAATATTGCAAGTGGCAAGAGAGAAAACATTGAAATTCAAAGATAAGGAGATTGTGGTCTTGAAACAAGTACCCAGAAGAGTGAGAGAGATGAGAAGAGAATACTGATTTTTGACCAAATTGTTAACTTTAAAAAGAGGTGAATTATAGATGGCTGATCCCAGAAGGTTTAATGTTCACATGGCAAAAAAAGAGATATAAAATTGACTCAATTGAAAAAGCTGAATCATTTTACGCAGAATTTTTTAAAGAGGAGAAAGAGGCAGAAAAAGAAATTTCACTAATTGAATTCCAAGAGGACTACCAAATGACATCTGGAAAAGAAGAAGGTGCAGTAGGTGGAAAGGAGGAAGCCAAGGAACAACGCGAACTAAGATCGACGAGACCTGTTAAACCAAACTACAAAATTTAACCATGGAAGAAAAAAATTAAATCACAATCAATATAGATGGACTTAATTCAGCTGTAAAAAGAAGGAATTTTTTTCATAAATGAGATAAATTAAAATTTGATAAAACTTGTCTACAAGAAGTACACATCAAAAAGCAACATGAACATTTGCTGAGATGGCCAAAATTAGGGAAAATATTTACCTCTTTGACACAATGCAAGAAAAGAGGAGTGGTCTTGTACATTAAAAATATTATCCCAATGAAATTGATATATATTGATGATGATGGAAGAATACTAATGGTGGAAATAATAGACAATAATATAAAAACACTCTTGACTGCAATTTATGCCCCAAATGATAATCAAGAAGAATTTTACAAAAAATTACACATGAAAATAATTGAACTGGACTATGCCAATATAGTTTTGAAGGGAGATTTCAATGGAATTGTAGATAATAAACTGGATTATACAGCACAGAAAACAACAAACCAAAACAGAAAGACTCTCCCTAAATCTTATTTTTACATAGTAGATGAAATAAACTTAAAAGATACATGGAGAGAAAGAAATGCTAAAACTAAACAATATACTTTCTATTCAAATAGACATTTATCATGGTCCAGAATAGATATGATATGGATGTCAACAGAATTGTTAACTAATATTCAAGAAATAAATATTGAAACAAATACTTGGGCAGATCACAATCCAATGACAATTAAATGGAAAGGACAAAAAAGAAGATCTAGATGGACGTTAAATAATACTGTTCTAAAGGAAAAAGACTTCACACAGTGGATAGAGAAAGAACTGGCCTTTTTCTTTAGAGAAAACAAAAAAGAAGATACATCAATCCAGAATGTATGGGATACAATGAAGGCATATGCCAGAGGCTTGATAATATATTATACAAGGAAAAGAAATACCACAAAAAGATTAGCCTCTAAGGCATTAGAGGATGAGTTTAAAGGACTTGAAAAAGAGTTACAGAAAATGCCACAGAAAAAGGATACTAAGTTAAAAATGGATATAATTAAACATAAAATGGGTTTAATAGAAAAAGAAGAGTTAGCACAAAAAATTAGGGGTGCTAAACAGAATTACTTTGAAGATGTAAATAAACCAAGAAGATGGTTACCATATAAATTGAGAAAGGAGAAAGAATCGAGGAAAATTTTGCAACTAATAGATGATCAAGGCCAAGTTTGCTATGGTAGCAGAGAAAAGAAGGAAATCATACAAGACTACCATGAGAAATTATACACACAAGAGAATATTGATGAGGAAAGAGTCAAACAGTATTTACAGGATGCTAATCTACCCCAGATACCTAAAGAGATTGAAACAATGTTAGAAAGCAATATAATGATGATGGAGTTAACTGAAGCACTTAAGAAGCAAAATAATGGAAAGGCGCCAGGCCCAGATGGACTTCCGGCAGAATTTTATAAAACATTACAAGAATTGTTGAATCTTTCATTCTTAGAAGTTATGAATGAAGTTATGTTAAAGAAGAGGATATCTAAAACATGGTTAGAAGCTTATATTACACTTATTCCAAAAGAGGAGGCCGATCCACTACAAATTAAGAACTATAGACCTATTTCTTTACTAAATGCAGATTATAAAATCTTTGCTTCAATATTGGCAGAAAGACTTAAAAATATTTAAACAGTTTTATTCATCCTGATCAAAATGGATTTCTGCCAAAGAGACAAATTAAAGACAATATGAGAGTAATTTTGGACACTTTGGAATATTATGAGGCTCATCCTGAAAAGCATGTGAACTGGCAATTCCTGTTGTTACTGCTGTAAGAGATGGGCTTCACTAAAAAATTTACTCAAGCAATAGAAGCTAAACAAACAGCAAAAGTAATAATGATAGAGGGAGAATTGACAGACTCTATTGATATAAGAAAAGGAACAAGACAAGGATGCCCACTGTCACCTTTGTTGTTTGTGTTAACCTTGGAAGTGTTAAATAGAAATATTAGAGAAGAAAAGGACATAAAAGGGATGAAAATTAAAAAGGAAGAATTTAAATTGCAAGCATTTGCAGATGATTTGGTTTTCATCTTAGAAGATCCATTAGAAACAGCACCAAAATTGATGGAAAAAATAGAGACATATGGAAAGATGGCTGGCTGGCTTGAAAATAAATAAAGACAAGACAAAGATTCTGACAAAGGACATGTTATCAAGGCAAAAGGAAGAATGAGCAGACCAATTGAAAATCCAGGACACAAATAAGATTAAATACTTGGGGATATACTTGACAGCAAGATGCAGTACATTAAAAGAGAATAACTATATTAAACTTAAGCAGCAGATAGCGCTAGATTTGGCGAAATGGGAAAATTTACAACTGTCACTAGTAGGGAGAATATCAATAATCAAGATGAATATATTACCCAGAATTTTATATTTGTTTCAAACAATTCCAATCAGGCTTGGAAAAGATTATTTTGAAGATTTAAATACAATCGTGTTGAAATATATATGGCAAGGTAAGAAGGCGAGAATAAAGTTAAAACTTTTGCAAGATGCTAGAATAAGAGGAGGATTTGGCTTGCTTAATTGGGAGCTGTACTATCAAGCCACTAAACTGATGTGGGTAAAAGAATGGATAACATTAAGAAATACTACATTGTTGACATTAGAAGGACATGATTTGTTGTTGGGGTGGAATGCTTTTTTATGGTATAAAGGAACAAAAACACAGGGGTACTTTAGAAGACATTATATACGGGAGTCTCTGTGGTTAAACTGGGAGAAGATCAAAAGACAATGTTATTTGAAAATTCCAGTCTGATTATCGACTATTGAGGCATTTTCTTATCCTATAATATACAAAAAGGAACAAACAGTTAGATAGGGTGAAATATTGAATGAAAAGGGTGAACTTAAATCTATGCAAAAATTAGAGGAACAAGGTATAAAGATGAATTGGTTTTCATATGCGCAAATATAATCAAGGTATGATAAAGATATGAAAATAGAAGGTTTTTATGATGAGTTGACCGAGTTAGACAAGATTTTGACAGGTGCTGATGAAAAGGTGATTAAAAAATTATATGGATATTTATTAGAAATTAAATTAGAAGAAGAACAAGTTAAAGAAACTATGATTGCTTGGGGGAAGAATTTTGAATACGGGATTGACTTAGAGAAATGGCAAAAATTGTGGTTTCAAAATTATAAAATGACAATGTTAACAGCATATAAAGAAAACTTGTATAAGATGTTTTACAGGTGGCACTTTCCCCAGACAAGAATAGCAAGGATGTTCAAGAATAAATCGAAAAGTGTTGGAAATGTCATCAGACACCTGGCTCATATTACCATCTGTGGTGGACATGCCCAGGATGCTAAAAAATATTGGACTAAAATCCACATGTGGCTGGAAAAAATGACACATAAACATATAGACTTGAAACCGGAGATTTTTTTATTGGGAATTTTGCCTGAAATATACAGTAAAGATTTGAATATCTGACTGTAATTGTATTAACAGCAGCTAGGATTGTATTTGCTAAAAACTGGAAAAATGAGAAGATACCATTACAGGAGGAGATCATTAAGGAATGTGCTGAAATGAGTAGACTGACATTTGAAATTCGAGAATAAGATGATAAACAATTTTATAAAATTTGGGATCTATTCTATCAGTGGTTAGATAATAAAATATAGTAATGGAATACGTAGATTTTTAGAAAATAATAAACATAAAGAGATGTATTTATTTCTTTTTTAATTATATATACAAAATGATTCTAGGATAGATCTGGGAGGATAATATGAATTGTTATAAAATAAATTAAGTAAAATATGATTATTTTATAAAACATGAATAAAGGTATAGTCAACGATTGATTAATAATGATATTAATGTACTTGATATTTGATTGAAAGTTTCAGAGGATATATAATGTAATTGTAATAAAAGACTACGAAATGGTTGCACAAAATAATATGTAAATCAACCGGCACACTGTATGTATATATATGGAAGATGGTTTATGTTTTTATGGTATGTTTGTTTATGTTTGTCTTAAAATCAATAAAAATTAAAAAAAAAACAAATACAGGTCATTTTTCGACTTCTTAATTCAATGTGACAGAAAAAAGTGACGTGACCATTTTTCATACTATGTCCGTGATCATCGTGAACAAAATTGGAAGGCTTGGCAGCTATTATGCATTTATGAAAGTTGTGTTCTTTGTAACAGTCACATGGTTGTGAAGTGAATCCAGCTCCTGCCCCACTACTGACTTTGCTTATTGGAAGCTATCTGGGAAGGTTACAAATGGCAATCACATGACCCAGGGACAGTACAACTGTCACATATACTGCCAGTTGCCAAGCGCCTGATTTTTTTTTAATCACATGACCATGAGGTAGTTATGGCAATGGTTGTGCAAAAATAGTCACAAGTTGCTTTTTTTTAATGCCATTGTAACTCTATGTTGAAGGCTACCTGTAAGGTAAAACATTGTAAAGGGAGTCCTCAACTTACAAGAGTTAGCTTTGCGACTGTTCAAAGTTACGACACTGAAAAAAAGTAACTTACGACCGGTTTTCAGGGTTATATTTCCAGCATCCCCATGATCATGTGATCAAAATTCAGATGCTCAGCAACAGATTCATACTTATGACCATTGCTATGTCCCAAGGTCATGTTATCATCTTTTGCGACCTTTTGACAAGCAAAATCAATGGGGGAGCCAGGTTCACGTAACAATCAAGTTACTAACTTATCAACTGCAGTGATTCACTTCGCAACTCAGGTAAGAAAGTAGTAAAATGGGACAAAATTCACTTGGCAAACAACTCACTTAGAAATATAAATGTTGGGCTCAATTGTTATCATAAGTCAAGGAGTACCTGTATTCTGATGCATGCTATCTTGGTTGTTGTCCCCGGGGAGTCAGCATGCTGTACAAAAATGAGAAACGAATGCAAATAAATATTCCTTATGGGTAAAACTGTCCAGTCCAATATTGCTTGTAGGAAGGTGTGGGTTTAGGAACAAAATACCTGGAATGGAAACCGAAAGATAATTTATTTAAATTGCAGGTCCATGTAAAAGCATATATAGGTTCAAAGTCTGCAATGCCTGTGTACATTTTCATTTCCTAATTCTAAAGTTTCCAAAGTCTCTGGTTTTCAGATTATGGAAGCTGCAGTATTAATTTATCCGAGGCTCCAGACTGCAGTAAATTCAGTAACAACGTCACCGCTAGAGAGCAAAAAAAAGAAATTAAATTTTCCTTTTCCAGGCCCACTGACGTTTGCTCCCGCGCGCTAGGTCTCCATCACCGCTCTAGGGTTGTGAACCGCAAAGCCAATTCTCCCTTTTGGTTTCTCGCCTGTTCCCTCCCCAAATTTTTTTTTTTTTTTTTTTTTGCCTCCGCCCTTCTGAGAAAGAGGAGGCGGTGCCGCCTTCGCTATAATCACGTGACGGGCGCATCCGGGCCTTTTGCCTTCTCTCGCTCATCCCAACATGGCGGCTTCAGGTGAGCGGTGCTCCGCGGGACGCGGGCCTTCGCTTAAAAGGCAGGCCGGTAGCGTCCGCCTCGATCTCATTCCAACGCCGAGTTGCAGGGGAGAGGCCTGCCGTGAAGCCTCCGTGGGCCCTCGGCGTCTCTTTTAGGCCTGCTGGGCGCCGACGTGGGGGTGGGGTAGTGGGGGGGGGGGCAGCGGAAGGCGAAACCCGAATCGGCGCGCGCCGTGGTTTTCGAACGCGGCAAAGCGGCCTTGGGCCGTTCTGGCTTTCGGGCGGCACCGGGCACCGCGCGCCCGAATTTGGGTCGTTCTGGCTTTCGGGCACCGCGCGCCGAATTCAGTGACCAGCAATCTACACGTGGGGCTGGGGGGGGAGGGGGGGGGGAAGGAAAGAAGGAAGGAAAGAGCAGATGGAACCTTCGGCCGCCTTCCAGTGCGCAGTCGCGGCGGGCCCGGGTTGAAGTGGGGAGGGGAAGAACCTGGGCGGCACCCACGTGGGTGCAGCTCCGGGTGGCTCCCCCACAGCGGGACCCGTCGCGAGTGGGACCTTGGGCGTCCTTTCCCTCCCCCGCCTGCGGAGAAAGAGAGACACGAGCAGCCCGTCGTTTCTCCTCCCCTCCCTCGCTTTTAATTTTTTTTTTTTTAAACCCCGCTTTCTTTCTGCCAACGCTCCTCTCCTCCTCTCCCAATATCTTTTTATCTTCCTTCTGGGCTCCGAAGGGGCCGGTTAGGAAACCTTCCTGTCGGGAATGTGTTGTCTGTAAGGGGTGGGGGTGGGGGGGGCACATGAGGTGGCATGGGGCCCTCGGCCATTTGCCGTGAATCTCTCGCAATGACGTAAAGGAGATCCGGCCTACCCTGGAGGCTGCCCTGAAAGGGTTTTACTGAACGGAGGAGGTTTTTTTTTTTTTTTTTTTTGAGGGGGGAGAGTGGAAAGCAACACAGCAAAGGGTCCGAAAGGGTTTTAATGGAGATCGTGGTGTGGTCGTCCTCGTCATCCTCTCTTAAGGAATGGGAGAAGGCACGGCCTTCCCTTATTTTCTCAGAAATTGGGGGGGGGGGGGGGGGGGGAACACTGCCTAGTCCATGGAGGGCTCAATTCTGCACAAGGTTACTTTTGCCTCGCCTCGTCAACTAAACGCACTTGTATAACTGGTAAAGGCCTCAACTTAACGACCCCGCAGTGGAGCCCAGCATTTATGTTGCTTAAGGGAGAAGTTTGTTCAGGGAGTTTTTGCCCCGTTTTATGGCTTTTCTCCCCACAGGTGCTTTGAGTGAATCGCTGCAGTTGTTAAAATGAGTTAACACAATTGTTTAAGTGAACCTTGGTTTCCCCATTGTCTTTGCTTGCCAGGAGGTCACAAAAAGGTGATCACATAACCTTGGGACACAGCAACGGGTCATAAGGATCTGACTTTTGATCAGATGCCCAAGCATCTGACTTTTGATCACATGACACTGCAACTGTCATGAATAGGAACCAGTTGCCAAGCAGCCAAATGTAAATCATGTGACCGTGAGGATGCTGCAGCGGTCATAAGTGTGAAAAATGGTCATAAGGTCACTTTTCAGTGCCGTAACTGAACGGTCACTAAGCAAACTGTTGTAAGTCGAGGACTACCTGTATTTCTAAAAATGGTTTTTATATCCATGCTCTTCCTAGAATAGTTCTATGTGCTGATAGTTACCTTTGTAACATTTGCCATAATGTATGCATGTCCATTATAGAGAGCCTTATTCATGCACCACCATTACAATTTTGGGGGAAAATGTGGCATATTGATAATGTGGTAAAATGAACTCTTTTTATCAGTCCAATCTATAGAATAAGCTTTTAAAACAGTTTTTGTTGTTCAGTCGCCAAGTCCGACTCTTTGTGACCCCATGGACTAGAGCATGCCAGGCTCCCCTGCCCTCCCCTGTCTTCCTGCTACAGTCCTAATTTAAAATAGTAGTTTTATTTTTATAAATTAGAAAGCCAGTAAATCATGACGCATTGGGGTAGAGCTTCTGCATTGTATGTTTTTCTGCCATCACAAGTCTTTGTGGGTGGGTGTTTACTATTGGGAAACATTCATGAATGACGTCCCTCATTAAAATATGAAGTGATTTGGATGAATTTAGCATTTTGTTATCTTATATGAATAGATAAAGCGTACCCTGCAATCATTTTTTTCTCCCAGTAGTTTTGACTATGCTGTTATATGCGTACTTCAGATAATGCTGCTTATGTAGCTTTGCCCTTGGAAAGAATACCTGGGCTTGTATTATCAGGATCCTTGAATATAATTTTGTGATTTAATTTTGAGGCTTTTAATATGTGCAGGGTTTCTCATGTGGTAGAATGTTATCATCTGCACAGAAATATATATATATATATATATATATATATATATATATATATATATA
>BLBF01000021.1:17676384-17711163 GCA_015471245.1 Laticauda colubrina | reverse complement strand
TGATTGGCTGGGAGCCTGGATCAGTGTTCATTGGACTTGGAGTTTGATTGATTGGTGTTTCTGGTTCATTGGACTTGGAGTTTGATTGATTGGTGTTTCAAACTCCAAGTCCAATGAACACTGATCCAGGCTCCCAGCCAATCAGAATGGACCAGCCTCAAATTTGAAACCAGGAACTAACTCTATACAGAAGCCTGAGGATGGCAGATGAGATTCTGCTGAAATGTTGCTACAACTTTAACAGAACTACAATGACGTGGGATAATACCCGAAGGAAGCTAAACAGCACACATGTAAGTACCCGCGAAAGCCTAAGAAAACAAATATATATATATTTGTTTTTTTAAGTTTTCGCGGGTACTTACATGAATGCAATTCAGCTTCCTACGGGTATTATCCCACGTCATTGTACTTTTAAAGTTGTAGCAACGTTTCAGCAGAATCTCATCTGCCATCATCACGCTTCTGTATTGAGTTCAATACTTCTCAATACAGAAGCCTGATGATGGTAGATGAGATTCTGCTGAAACGTTGCTACAACTTTAACAGCACTACAATGACGTGGGATAATACCCGAAGGAAGCTGAACAGCATATATACATATATATATATATATACACACACACACACACACACACACACACACACACAATATATATACTTCCTATTTCTAGTTATTTTCCCTTATCTGCCATTATTGCCTCAACATTACTGCCTACACTATTTGCCGAAAATATATTTTTGGAAAAAGAATGATAGATCTGGAATAGATTTAATAGGATTACCAGATAGCAGGATTGTTCCTACTGTAGCTTTATTGATGAAACATATTAGAAGAATATTTAGACGTCAAGAATTTTATCATATTCTCAGAAGATTAGTACCGGCAGAAAGTTTCTCTAAAAAGCAGCTTTTTGAGTTCCAATAATTTCGCCTTCACCTACATTTTATTTAGGAAGTTGTATGTTTTTAAGGTGCGTTGCCAGATCATAAGGAATGTGGCAAAAAAAGATTTAGATGTGATTCCCCAGAAGAAGAATGACAAATTGAAGCATGATAATTGAAAACATTTATTTAGGGATCTTAATCCCTCTTCCCAACCGGGTGCATAGAGTGCACATTTTTTAAAAAATGTACATATAATTACAAAACAAATACAATTGCAATAGAAATTGATTGCTAGCCAGTATACTGTAGATATTTTTGTGGAAGTATTCTAAAGTATATCGTAATTTGACTGCACCATTCACGAATTTATGCTAGAAATCCAGCAGATAAAAAGTACTGTGTAAATACTGTGGGTTTTTTTCTTCTCCTTTCCATTCAATGATGTCCAGCTGCCTGGACAAGTCCCTGCAGTATTCTTGGCAAATGGTTTGCCACTTCCTTCTTCCTAGGAGTAAAGAGAAAATGACTAGCCCAAGTTGGGTTACCCAGCTGTTTTTGTGCTTTAGGTGGGACCAGTCTTTCAGTTTCTAGCTGATGCCTTAACCACTGAAACCAAACTAGTTCTATACAGTAATCTAAACCTTTTAGGAATAGCACCATATAAAAGGCTTAGATTCATTTAAACTCTGTTATGCAATTCCCTGAATGTAAGTGATCCTTTGCCTTAAACAGAAGTCCTGTTGCAAGGTTGCCCATGCTATGACCAATACCCAGTTTGTTAGCATATGAAACTGATCAACACAGTTGAAACTTTGGGCTTTCCCACAACTCTGACATATATGCCCCAAGCCCAATGCCTGTACAAATCAGTGTTGATTTGAAATATGTGCCTTTGAATTAGTGTTGATCAGTTTTAACTTTTGGTGATTGCTTGGAAAAATTGTTGCAATGTTCTTGGCAAAATTTCAAGTGTTTGCCTTTGCCTGCTTCTAAGGCTGAGAATAACATAGTCACCCCACTTTTCATGTCTAAAACTGGACTAGAAATTTCCACTTTTCCACTTTGTAGCTTAATGTTTTAAACACTATACCAACGTGGTTCAATTGCCCCAAAGCTGTCTGCAAAATTCATTGTCAGTTGTGTAAATATGGGAACAATTTGCTACATGCTGGAATTCTGAAAATCATTTAAGGTTTATTTATCACTTTATAAACCTGCTTTCTTTATATCAAACCTATTTTGTTTTTCAAGATAGTGCTAACAGTAGGGGAGTTTCCCTCCAGGTGAGATTCTTCTTTCCCCAAAGGTGCATCTAGAAAGGTTTTGTTATTTTATATTTTTCATTTAATCTTTACCAGGGCAGCCTAGAGAATATATTTGTAGGAAGATGTACAAAATACAAAACTATCTTTAGTATAGGAAAGGACATTATATGTCTGAAATATTCATATTTCAAACAAAATGTGAAAGATTCCCAAGCAAAGAGAGAATCTTTTGTGGCATGACTTTTTCTCATTGTGCTAGAACCATAAGAGTGCATTCCCTTCTTAGCCCCCAAAATTTCAGTTAACAAAATATGGTTCTATTTTATTCCATTACTGAAACATTTCTGTCCAAATGCTTCTTATCTTTGCCAGGAAAAATGAAAATTTTGCTGTTATACTAAATAAGATCTGAAGATTTTGACTGCTGTAGTTTTTACAATACATCTGCTATCAGTATAAGAAAAAAGGTTGGATCAAGATTAGATTTATCCAAGGTCTTTAGGGTTTCTTTTTCTTTGTTTTCAAGGTTTTGAAACACTGGTTTGCACAACAGTGAACCTCTTTATGGTACAGAAACAGTGGAGCCTCTAGCTTTGTTGAAAGGAAGTGGGAAAACAGCTTAAAAGGTGTCCTTTTGTGTATAATGTTGTAAAATCAGACCATATCACATAAAATATATATTTCAGTCTTATGATTTCAGCAAGCATTTTATTTGCATTCTAATGTGGAAAAAAAGTCTTTTGCTCCTTTCCAAGATTTGATGCACTTTTTTCATATTGCATAAAGGTCTCTGAGTAAGAGTGCATTATAACTTTAGAATTCTCTTAGCCAAAGTTACTAATCAAGAAATAGTTCAAAGCATTCTGATAAGTTTTACAGCTCTTTAAAACCTGGATTTTTGTGGTGAATGGTTTTTTTTCTGTCTGAAATTATAGTTTGGATTCAAAAATAAACATGTATTTTTGGCTTCAGGTAATAGTTGCACAGAGCTGTTCCTTTATAAAACAAGCATGTGGTATTTCAATGGCAGTTATATGTGTTGAAAAAGCTAACTTACAGTAAATTGTAAGTACAGTATATCATGATGTCACTAAGTTTTTAGGATTAGTTTTTAAGAATAGGAAAAATGAGGAAAAAATTAGGATGAGGGTAATTTGTAAAAGGTTAATTTATAATGGGATGGGAGAATATCTTAATTATGTTTTCCATGTTCAGCTTTAATCTAATGAACAGGACTAAAATTGGGTTATGGGAAATACTTCATATTATTTAAGGAGAAATGATAGTTGAAATGGAGTAGAAGCTTTTCAGGAACCATGGATTTTGAGCATTGTAGGATATAAAAGTGAAAGTCAAGAAAAAAATTGACCAGTGTACTATGATGCTAAAAAGGCATAGCAACCTTTTCTTACCTTAGTCTGAAGTATCAGATAAGGAAATGGCATGGAAAGGACCTTAGTACACTTAAACATGAATTATTACAGAATTTTATCTTATATTTAAGTTGCTGTATTTAAGCCCATGTCACACTGCACCAACGGATGGAAAGAGGATGTATAACGGAGAGAAACACTTGCCATCCGTTGGTTAACGCGATGCTTCCGTTCTGTACTCACTGCGTCCATTTTTCTTCCTCTCTATCCGTCCAGCATCCATCGACTGAGGTTCCATCTGCTCAAAATGTTTTGAGCTGCTCAAAACGTTTTGAGCGGAAAATGTATCCAATGCGTCCGTTCTGCATCCGCTACGCATACGGGGAACATTCGTTCTGCATCCGTCGGCATCCGTTATGCGTCCGCTGCATCCGCTGCGCATCCACACAACTCAAATCCGCTCCAGCAGAAAGCAGACACAGGGAGGAAGTGAAACGGACGCGGAACGGACGCGCAGCGTTAGTAGCACGGGTGGAGAAAGGATGAAAGCGGATGCAGCTCGCATACAAAACATTTAAAATGGAAAAAACGTTCGCAGAGGGTACCTATCTCAGATATTAAGGATGTCTAGAGGATGCCTAAAGGATGCAAAAGGACACATAGTGGAAAACCTACATTGCCTATAAAAAGGGGGAGCAACTCACCTAGATCTCACTTTCAGTCCAGCAGCCCTGCTGTGCAGACCTCTGCAGCCTTCATCTGGCTCTTGCTCTTCCACAGCATCCAGTCATGTCCACCATGGATCATAACACAGTCCTTTTGGTAGCCACCATCATTCTGCAACAGTGCGAAGCCATCTACAGGCTCTTTCACCTGTTCTACGCGAAGAAAAGAAGGCAGCCAAGAAGTGTTTGGGTCCGAAGATGGATCGGGAGAAGAGCAAAGTATGGACTGTACAACAAGCTGATGGTGGAGCTCAGAAACGAAGACCCTCATGCATTCCAGAACTTTATGAGGATGCCTCCAGCCATGTTTGATGAAGTTGTGGAGCAGCTGACATCCAGGTTGACCAAGCAGAGCACCTACTTCCGGCCCAGCCTGGACCCTGGGCTGAAGGTGGCACTGACTCTGCACCACCTGGCCTCGGACCACCTACCGGAGCATGTAGTACGGCTGGAGGGTGCCACACAACACCATCAGCATTGTGGTCAGAGAAGTGGTGCAGGCCATCATCGAAGAATACCTGGAGGAGCTCCTCCAGTGCCCTCCACTGAAGAAGGATGGAAGAAAGTTGCAGAGCAGTGGTATCAGAAGTGGAACTTCCCCCACACCATTGGAGCCATAGATGGCAAGCATGTGGCCTGCAAAGCTCCAGCCAAGTCGGGATCCACTTATTTCAACTACAAGGGCTTCTTCAGCATCATCCTCTTCGCCATGGTCGATGCTGACTACAAGTTCATGTACATCGATGCTTCAGGCAATTGATCAGCTTCAGATAGCCAGGTATACAACGCCAGTGACCTCAAGGAGGGGCTGGAACACAACCTCATCATGGGCTTTCCAGATCCAGACCCCCTGCCCAATGACACGCAAGATGTGCCCTACTTCATCGTGGGGGATGACGCCTTCTCCCTCAGAACCTACCTCATGAAGCCCTACACCTCCAGATGCCTCACCCGTGAAGAGAGGATCTTCAACTACAGGCTGTCCAGGGCAAGGCGGGTGGTGGAGAACGCCTTTGGCATCCTGGCCAACAGGTTCCAGGTACTTCTCACCATCATGCAGCATTGCCCAGAGACCGTGAGGAGGATTGTGGAAGCTTGCTGCATCCTGCACAATCTCATGTGCACCCGCTACCTAGTGTTGCAGAACAGGCTCGTGGACCTCCAACAAGGCAATGGGGACATGGAGTCTGAGGAATGGAGGCAAGGGCGAAACCTGATAGACACTCAGGATGTGCAAGGCCCCAACAGAGCCTCACGTGAAGGGAAGAAGCAGCGCAACCTCCTGAGACACTGGTGCAACTCCCCAGCTGGAGCAGTGGAGTGGCA
The DNA here is from genome assembly GCA_015471245.1 of Laticauda colubrina. Taxonomy (NCBI): domain Eukaryota; kingdom Metazoa; phylum Chordata; class Lepidosauria; order Squamata; family Elapidae; genus Laticauda; species Laticauda colubrina. The sequence goes on along the minus strand of BLBF01000021.1, from coordinate 17,705,586 downwards.
AGACAGGATGATAGATGATTAATGGATGCTTCCTTCAGCCTGTCTCATCACACTGATGAGATTGGGCCATGTATGTTGGGTGGGCCTACAATGAACAGGGCATTTAATAAAGAGTTGTGTTTATGTTGACATGTGTGGATGAATGCTTACATTGTTATTGATAATGAAGGGCCAAAGGTGTGGCACCTGGGAGGGTGGACCATACAGTCCCACTGTGCTTGCACTGGAGGTTTAACTATCCCACAACTACCTTAACCCATCCCAAAGGTATCCCTGCCCATCCCACAGCTATTACCCATCCCAAAGTTATCCCTGCCCATCCCACAGCTATTACCCATCCCAAAGGGATATATGCCCATCCCACTGCTATCTTAACCCGTCCCAAAGGTATCTCTGCACATCCTACTGCTATCTTAACCCATCCCACAAGCATGCAAAGGCTTAAACCATTTCTAAAAGTTTCCACCAAGACTTTATTTAATAAAATAGATGAAGCAAGTGTGTGAAGCAAAGATAAACTTTATTAATAACAAACTGTAAAAGCAAAATGACCCAAGTCAAGTGTCCCAAGCAAAAATAAAGTCAACAGGTAGCCACCCAGTCTCTGGCACTCTTCTCAGTCAGTCTGAGGCATTCCCATCATCTCAGGGGTGAAGGGTCCAGGTGCTGTGGAGGTGGCTGCTGCTGGAGTGCTGATCTGAAGCGCCACTGGGGTGCCTGGCCCCGAGAGGACAACGGGACGATGTGTTGAGGAAGCTCTCAGACAGCTGGCTCAGCCCCGTGATGTTGAGAGCTCCTTCCTCCATGCCATGGGGTGTCAGCCCCAGTACCAATGACAAATGTACTGAGGCCGGGCTTGGCTGTGGGGTGGAGGAAGGAGCAGTGTAGTGGGGCTGTCTGGTCTGCAGCTGGGTGATGACTGGCGTCGGTGGCATCGGTGGCATCAGTGGCGTGGGTGGCATCAGTGGAACTGGTGGCGTCCGATGTGCTTGGACTGGGAAGGGCTGCTGCCTGTGCTGCTGGACCTCCTGGTAACCATAGCCCTGGTAGGTGAGAGCCTGTGGGAAGCCTTGGAATGGGAGTGACATCACCTGGGGTGGAGGAGCAGACCTGGACTGGGTGGGAGCAGGTTCATCTGGATCTGGAGGGTTGTGAAGCAGCTCGATGATCCGGTCCTTCACCACCTGGTACTGGGGTTCCGCCATGTCCATGAGGGTCTGGTTCACATAGGTGAGGAAGGGCTTGCGGTTGGAGGATGAGGAGTTGGTTTGGACCAGCTGAGAGAGGAGATCAACGCTGCTCCTGATGATGTCTCTTATCTCCAGCAGGACAGTATGGCTCTGTCCCTCCTGTCTGGCGCTCTGCCTTTCTGTGGAGGTAGAGCTGGGGGTGGATGCGGGTTGGACTATGGTGGAAGTGCCGTCTCCTTTCTCCCACTGCGCCAGGGAGTCCTGCACGTGCTCCGCCACGGTTAGAACAGCTGTTGGGTTCTCTGCCATGGGACGCTCCACAGACACCTGCCTGGAGACAGGAGCTGACTCTCGGCCGGAAGAGGACTGGTTCTCAGCAGGCTGCCTGAGAGAGAGGGTTGTGAGAGGGGCTGCTCCTCGGTGACGGATCTCACCCTCCAGGAAGCTGCACTTGGCCATGACGTAGTTCTCTCTGTCCGTCAGTTTGACCGCGGCCTGGCCAGATTTCTTGAGGTGCAGCTTCCCATACCAGGTGTGCATGTGCTTCCACTAGCCAAGGAGCACCTCCGAAGTGTAGCCCAGGCTCTCCGCCTTCTCTCTTTCTCCAAGCAGCCTACTTCCTTTTGGTGTCCCTATAGAGCCTGTGTCCCTTCCGCCATAGATACTCATTTTCTCTCAGCCACTCCAGCACCTCATCCTCATGTTCCTCCTCGATGTTGTATTGCCTCCTCTCCCGTTCTCGCGTCTGCCTCTTCCTCCCTTTGGCAGGACCACATGGGCCCTCATCAGAGGGGTTTCCAGGTTGTAGGGGCTGCTCCTCCACACCAGCAGCAGCAGCACCAGCGCCAGGAGGACCAGCAGGACCAGGATGAGCAGCAGCAGAGTAAGCACCAGCAGGACCAGGAGCACAAGCAGGACCAGCAGGACCAGGAGCACCAGCAGGACCAGGAGCAGCGGCAGCAGAGTAAGCACCAGCAGAAGCACCGCCAGAAGCAGCTTCAGCAGAGTAAGCACCAGCAGAAGCACCACTGCCAGAGGCAGCATCAGCAGAGTAAGCACCAGCAGAAGCACCACCGCCAGAAGCAGCATCATCAGCTCCTCCAGAAGCAGAAGCAGCAGAAGCCCCAGCCCCAGAAGAGCGAGCCCGTGCTGCAGAAGCCCCAGCAGAAGCAGAGTGAGGGCCAGGGGGTGGGAGGGTGGCCCTGTCCCTCTTGCGAGGGTTGGCAGCAGATGGCTGAGGCTTTCTCTTCTTCCCCATGGTTGTGGGGTTGCTGGCTGGCAGGCAGGCAGGCAGGCGATGTGTCTGGAAGCAGGTCTTTCCTCTGAATGGTGACCTGCTTGGGAGCTGCTTCCCTTTACATCTGCGGGGCTGACGCAATGCATCCTCCACGCATGCGCAGTGAACACTAGGCATCCGCTAGGCTTCCGCTCTGCATCCACTTCATCCGCTCGGCGTCCGCTCTGCATCAGCTCTTTCCACTGCGCGTCCGCTTTGCTGTGCTCCCCCGGAAGCCTTGCAGATGTGCCATCCACTCCCATCTGCTTCTAGGCTTCCGTGGAGCATCCGCTTTCCATCCGCCCTGCGTCCTCCCCCGGTCCGTTCCTTTCCGTGTTGCTGCTCTGGTTATGCAAATTCGGGGCACTTTTGAGAGCGGATAACAATGGATGGAACATTTTTCTCGTCCGTTGTGTCCTTTTTACAAACGTTTTGCATCCATTGGCCAGTGTGACAGGGCCTTTACAACAGGGAGTGCTTATAGGGATTTGAGAATAGTTTAGATGGCAAAACAAAATGTATAGCTGAAATTAACTCTTGGTCTTGAAAGAATGGAGATTTGTGTTGTTAGGTATATCATGTTGACATCGTAGCTGGAAATTACCTTCATATCTGTGTTTGGTTTATATTTTTAAAAGCATTGAAAGCAAACTGCTGAATGCGCACAATCCAATGATAGTGTGATTATGGAATTAAACATTGTTTTTATATTTTTATCCCAAAAGTGATATGAAATGAACAGTGGAATTTCAGAACCATGTTTTCATTTGATACTACAAACATACATTTTGGCCACACATTTGTGATGGTTAACTGTAGCTAAGATGGGCCTGTAAAACAGAGCCAGATTTTTTTTTTTTAATGGAGTAATTAAGAGTCCTTAAACTATAGTGTCTACCCTTCTCCTCCCAGAATACGCAGAATAAAGGCAGTCTGCTTTCCAATAGCTTGAAAATGATTTTCACAATTTTTTTTTACCTCTGTGCTTTTTCCTACAGCTCGCTACAGTTCCCAAACTTGCCAGAGCAGATTTTGAGGTTATGTGAGAGGCTGAAAATAGGAGATACAATTGGCTTCCCTTCCAGTTCCATTAACAGAAGAATTTTATAAGGTTAAATCAGCCTTTCATATACTTTATTAAACCTAAAATCCTGGTTTATAAATTACAGCATTCATATATACACTAGGGTGAAATTAAAAAACAACAACAATTGTTCAGTGTTGTTCAAGAACCCATTTTTGTTGTTATGATCTCACAAACACATCTATGTGAAAATTTTACATTTTTAATTGGAATCTGAAAGAGAGTGTATTTACTATGATTTGTTTTGGTATTTCCAGAATCTCAGCTAGATCTTCCATAATCTGGTTGTTGATGCCAGTGATTAAACCTGGAGCCTTGTATTCACAGCATCTATTATGCACCAGTGTCTCTCCTCTATGATAATCAAATCTTTAAGGCAATCTTTGTTCATCATGACTTCATAGATAAATCCATGTAATTTTCCTGGTAGCATTATGGAAGCGATTTATCATTGCTTTTTTCTCAGATAGAAATGGTTTATCACTGAGTCTAGCCTGTAGTCCCCTGATTCTGTTTAAAATATAGAATCTAATTGGCCTCAAGGATTCCAGCCTCCTCTGGATATGCAATGCTTGTTTTTGGAGCTTTTTATACCTAGAAAGTATAGATAATGATACAAATAAGGGAACCTTCATATGCTTCAAGGCACATCTTTTGCCAGTCTCACCATGAAGTCATAATGTGATGACGTAATTGAAATTATCACAATGTGGAGGCATGATGGAGGCAAATAAAAATGTCTCTGTAAGATGTTTGTAGGGTTTACACTCTTAATAAGAGAGGGGAGGGAGCAAATAGTTTAAAAAAAAAAACCATGCCGTTTATCTTTGGTCAGGGATTGACCAATTACTATGCAGGTTGCAGAAGAAAGTAAGTAATGTGAACCAAGAGCAGCAGCTGAAACATTAAATATTGTAATGCATTGCCAATCCATTTTATATATTGGCTTAATGCCTTACCCTTCATGCAGAAATTTTTAGGGTGCAACTGTTGTAGAGGAGAAGATAAAACCCGAGCAGAAAATGCTGGCATCCTGAAATATTAGTAAAGGTGTTGTATAATGTACTCTTTCTTACTAGCACTGGATTCTTTTAATGTTGCTTCTTTGTTAGTTTTTCTTGGTAATTGCAGAGACAATTATCTGCATTGTTTATCTGCAACAGCAGTGTTCACATTGCCCTTTAAGAATAATGCAAATATAAAGGAAATCTTAGCACACTGTAGAATGTCTTTGTGATATGAACTTTTGGAGAAAGGCATTCATCCATGTCCTGAGCTGATATTCGTTTGCTCCAGAACAAGTTTGAAGTAACAACTAGTTACTCCTAGGAATTGAAAAGCAAGAGTGCTTTATAATATAGTATTATTTAGCATAAATTGAAATGGGAATAGGGATTCTCCCCCCCACCCCCAATCCTTTATACCAGGAATGTCAAAAACGATCACATCGCAGGCTGTATAGTGATGTATTGGGATAGGTTTTGCCCTTGCAGAGTTGGGGTGGGTGTAGCCTGGGCAGACTGTATCCAGCCCGTGTGCCTCGTGTTTGACACTCCTATTTTATACCACTCTCTTTTTACATTTGCTTTTTTCATCATTATATCTCCTTAATTTTTCTCATCATATACCTTTTTTTTCATTAGGAAATTTTTTAGGCCACCCTGATCCGTATGACTTTTTACCGATTTTAATTCTGTTTTCATTTATGCTATTATAATCACTGCTTCGGGGTTTTTAAATAAGCAATATATACATACTTTTAATGAATTAGATATTTTGAGTATTATTAGTCTGCACAAATAGTGACACTTTAATTTTTAAATGAAATTAGTTCTTAAATTAACAGGACTTTATGGTAGACAGCTGAATTCTATTAGTCAACCTACAGATAGCTGCTATCGACCCAGATCCTTCCCTTATCTGAATTTTGAGACCTCTGTCATGTGTTTAAAAGTATATTAATATGTGAATTTTACAAATAGAGAATTTTCAGTCTTGAGAACAAATTTGGTTAGAATTTTCTGGTTTTCTGCACATATTATGGTAAGCTATACTATGGTGGGGTTTGCCTTACCATGACTTGCAGTTTTGACTAAGGTTGTTTGGGGTTAATACGAACAGTGATACAGCTATGTTTATTTGGCATTTCATTAATCAGTTGCCTATCTTGTGCTGTGAGGATATAGGAGTACTGATCAACTTTGCAAAAATGAGAAATTATTAATATAGAAACCATACATTCCCAACTGTTTCAGGAGTGCTGTAGATTTGTTTGTTTTTACTGTTTTTAAGAAGTACAGGCCAGATTCAGATTTTTTTTTTTAATCTTATTTCTTGGAAATCAAAGGTCAGTTGAAACGTCTTGAGTTTATGAACAGCAATCTGAACAAAAACTGCAATATGTACAGAAATTGCACATCCCTAAGGATACATGTAGCTATTCTTGTTCAGTGAATTGTATGATAACTGTAGAAAGTTTTGTTGTTTAAAGACTGTAGCTTGTAAATTATAAGTAGGATCTTTTGCAAATTCATTTATCGACAAGCAACTTTCTTTTTTAAAATATTTATAAAGATTGTTAATTAAAAGAGAAAGGAATAGGAAAATAGGAATAGGAAAAAAGAAAAAGAAAAAAGTGCACAAAATGATGGTTTTAACCTTGATTAGAAAAATTAACTTTGTATTCCTTTTACTTCTAACGGTCTTAATCTTTAATCCAATCAAATATGGTTGTTGGATTTGATTTCTCTTTTATTCTTTCTTATCCGATTGCACGGATTGCTTCAAGTCTAGAACAAGCCTCTTTTATAGATCCAATAAGAATACATTTTTCATGTCTTCTCTTTGTTTATAATTTCTGTTTCCTTTTAAATTGCAAGCAAATTATTTTGCATAAATTCAGTAAAGCATCCTTTTCCAAATCATTCTATTGTAGTTCAATTTTTGCTACATTCTCTGCCTTGTCAGATAAAATTTATTCCATTCCTTCAGTAACATCTAGTCTTCATGTCTCCATAGAAGCAGACATGATTACTGACTGTTGATATTATAGCCAATCTCATTGTGCACATGTTGTACTCTGACAATAAAGGTGATAATATATTTACTAATTTCTGCTCCATTTTTCAACTATCTCTAATATTTACTATATTTTAATATTTTGTATTGTGTTGTAAATCTCAGCACTGGCATCATTTTTTCTTCTCTTTAGTTCCCTCTAATGTACAGTTTCTAAAACAATTATCTTTGTTCTGACTTACAATAACCAATATAGCCAAACATAATCAAATTAGAAACTTGACAAGAAGCTGTTCATTTTTTTTATAGTTAATTTCAAAAATCTTAAAGTAAAAGCCAATATTCCAAATTTATCAGGATCCTTATTCCATTTTTTAACTTTTTTAGGTCAAAATTTGACTCAGTTTTTTGTTGTTTGTTTCAAAATCTTTGAATTTTTTAAATTTGTTAAGTTTTTTTCAGAATTGAAAACAATGAATTTTAAAGGTCTCTAATAACTTCAAGAAGGTTAATAAGCAATTTCTGAAAATAATTAGATGTGACATTTTTGGAACTTAAGTGTCCTTTAAAAAGCTCCTCTGTGGTTTCAAACAAGATGGCTGATTCTGTCATCTTCCAGCACTCAAACATGGGCAAAACCTCTGTCCTGAGGTTTCCTTGCAAGGAGTAGCTGCCCCAAGTACACATGGAAGATCTCTCATCCTCTCCTTTTCTGGAGGGATTCCAAGAAACTGTTCTACTGACCAGTTCCTTGGTCTTTGCTATGATTGTTGGCTCTACATTTTCATTTCACAATATCTCCCCTGGAAGTCGACAGACAAATTTCTTAACTTGCTTAAAAACAATAACAACTCACCCAACCCAACTTCCATTGTTGGGCAGATAAGAACATAACTTTGGACAGGCTCCTCATAGCTACCACTTACAAAGAGTTGAAAAGGCAGATAAAAGAAATGGAAAGTATGTTCCTTCAGCTGTAATTCTTTTTTTTTTTTTAGGTATGCTTGAAGGCTGATATTGGAAGCAAAGCTTATTGGAAGCATAGATAAAACATAGTAGCTATAAACTATTCAAAAGTTATTTTTTTACCCATTTTCCAAAACTGTATTTAGGATTTATCCTTGTTGTTTCAAAAATGAAACTCTTTACCTAACACAAAAGTGATATATTAACTACTCACTACAACACTATTTCAGTTTCAAAACAGTAAAATACTTAACTGAATATTTTTTTATTGCAACAGAAGTGATCAGTTTTGATCTTCTCAGTATGTCTTGGGGAAAAGCAGTTCAGTTTCAGGTCTTTTGAGGAAAGCAAATTTAGACTGAACTTCTCTCTTTTTTTTACAGCTAAGAAGAAGAACAAGAAGGGGAAGACCCTGACTCTGACGGATTTTCTGGCAGAGGATGGTGGTGGTGGTGGTGGCGGCAGTGGTGGTGGTGGTACCACCTATATTCCAAAACCAGTCAGCTGGGCAGATGAAACAGATGACCTGGAAGGAGATGGTAAGGAGGAAATTAACTCTCCCAACCTCGTATAGTAATGTTTTACTTTGATAGGTAAGGTTCACTAAGAAACATCCAGTTAATATTTTTTAGCAAGATTGTTGGTTTATTCCTCTTAACTGTCTTGCGGGATTTTTATTAACTGTGTGAATAAGCAGCTATTAATGGAAGGGAAAGCATTTCAAGTTGGGGGGAAAATTGTGTGGGGTTCAAAACAGCTGTTTCAAATTGTTTTGACTCTTCTGGTAGTATTTTGAGCTTGAAATACTTTGACGCATTTTGTTTCCGACTCAAAATAGCATGTTTCAAAGTGAAACAACTGCTTTGAACAGAAATTTGGCGTTTCAGATAGGAAACTACTTGAACACCTTTAGTGACTAAATAAAGTGGAATAGATACCAAGAGTTTCTAACTTTACATAAATTGTTAATAGCACAAATATATATTCAAGAAAAGCTGTCAGATACTACAGTAGGCTGAGCTTTAAAGCTGTTTGGAGCATTTCTGAAACCAGCATTACTTTGGAGGCAAGTTTGCGCCTTCCTAAAATTTCAGACTAGCATGATAAACTTGGCATTCCTCTGTGCCCTTTTAGCTGGTTTTGATTTACTGTGTAAACATATATGAAATGGGAACATTTCCTAAGAAGTAAGGATCCTCCCTGAGAAATAACTCACTGTAATTTGCTGAGTAGAAAGAGAAGCAATTTGTCTGTGTGTAGAGGCATTTTAATACATTCTTGCTGGATAGTAAAAATTGATTTTTTTAAAAAAAATTAATCATATATTTGAATTTCAAAAATAGTGGAGTCCTTGGTGCTCTCTGAGCTTGGCTGTTTGCTTGCAGACTCAACTCAGTAATATCTTTAGTACTATAAATGTAGGGTTTATTCCCTGCTTATATATAGTAGCTTGCCCTGCCATTCTCTATAAGGATGCTGCTTTTTCCCTTAATAGTTCCTTGATTAGGGTATTGATTTCTTGATTGTTTTGTCTGTTGTTAACCCCTTCTTATCTGGGTGTTAGTTGCGGAGTGGATGTATTTTTGCCTGCTTATTGCCTTGTAAGTTTTTCATTGTCTCTTGAATGGCGTGTAAACATGGTTTATCTCTATAGACACATTGGAAACCAGGAAGAAAATCACACCCTCTCCAACCTGACAGGACAAGTTACTGTATCTGCAAGGAAACAGCCAAGTTTAGAGAGCACCTAAGACTCCAAAGTTCAACCCTGAGTGACATATGTTATCTTCTGTTGGTTTCAAGAATAGCTTTTTTCCTACTTTATCCTCATTATCTGTGTAATTGCAATTGTGTTACATTCCTGCTAGCTTCATATATTGTTTTATAGTGTTTTTGCTAAGAGAAATTTGGAAGATATTTATTTTTGCACGTAACACTGTTGAAAGTAAACAGAAGTAATCACTCTTTACCAGGTATTCTCTCCATCCCTAGAAATGGCTGTGCTACTGCAAACTAGTATAGTATTTACTTGTAAAATCATTGGGTTTGTTAATGTGCAAAAATGTTCTCCTAGTTTCCACCACCTGGCATAGCAATGATGATGATGTGTACCGAGCCCCTCCGATTGACCGTTCCATCCTGCCTACTGCACCTCGGGCAGCTCGGGAGCCCAATATTGACAGAAGCCGTCTCCCAAAATCACCCCCCTACACTGCCTTTCTGGGAAATTTGCCCTATGATGTAACAGAAGAATCTATTAAGGATTTCTTCAGAGGACTTAATGTGAGTATATAAGATAACTTGAGTTTCCCTACAGGCAACATGTTTATTCTTAGTGCAAAGATGGAAAATTGTTCAGTGAAATTGAGATACTAGACAATCTTTGAGTGGAGATTACACCTTGCATAACAGCCCTGTGTACTCAAGGGTTGTCAAAGTATCTCTACTCTGGGGAGTTTGCTTTTAGTAGAAACACTAAAAAAGGCTACCATGATTATTTGTGCTATCACAGAACTAGTCAATTCAGAATATCTTCAAATTTTCACAATCATGTCTCAGTATATAGATGAAACTTTCAAAAACTTGGAAAGAAAAAAAGACCTGAATTTTTTTTATATGGGTTTGATCTTTTTAAGACTAAAACTTAGATATCCTAAACAATCTCAGCTGCTTTGAGATAGTACTCAAGTCACTATCCTGACTGCTGAAGTCTGAGGTAAGGAAATTTGTTGGTGTTTATTAAGAATGAGATGAGTGATGTAGTCAAACTTTGGATAGCATTATCCACCCATCTAGATTTGGATTGAAGAGCATTGAGCTGAAAAGAGACAACCAACAGCTTTTTCTGGGAGCAGCTGCACTTGACAGTGGCAGTTATTTTCATAGAACTGGCAGTTCTCTTGTGGCATATCATTTGGGAATTGCTGCTGTAATCACTATGCAGTGATCACAACAGTAATATCTCTTGTTTGGAAATGCTGGCCATGACAGGCTGATAAAGCTGCATTTAAAGTGTTAAATTTCTTTTCAATTCTCAAGGATCTTCTGTAACGAATCTTAAAGTAATTTTATAGGAAGAATTGTGTGATTTAAAAAGCTGATGAAATCTCTTTCTTGCTGTAACATTGCAAATACTAGGCAATCTTCCAAATCCCTATAAACCTAAACATTTGTCAAAATTCTGATAATTGCAAAAAGAGAGGTAATATATTGATTCTGGGATAATATTTAGTTCTGTCTTAATAAGTGACTTGATTTAAAGAACGAAATCTAGCATTTGAATAGAATAGAATTCTTTATTGGCCAAGCGTGATTGGACACACAAGGAATTTGTCTTGGTGCAAATGTTCTCAGTATACATAAAAGAAAAGATACATTTGTCAAGTGTCAAGAATCATAAGGTACAACACTTAATAATATTTGCATCCATTACTGTCTTTCTTTCAAGTGATTCACTCTGCCCGTTAACTAATAATGATTTTTACTTTTTTAATTAGTTGCTATTTGGTAATAATTTATCAAACTTTCAAACTTGTGTGCTGCTCACTCTCAGCAACTACAGGCAGCTCACAACAATCAAAGAAATTAACAGTAGGATCCATAAAAAATAAAGATAAAAGATGACAAGAGCATTGGAGTGAGGAGGTCCCATTCTCCCTCGTCCTCCCTCATTCTTAATGGCTCTTCTAAACAACAGCAAAGCGGGGTCAATACATTATTTTTAACTGCACTTATTTTTTTACACCTGAACTGTAATTCTATTGTTATGTTAATTTTATACAAAGTAACTACTGAAAATATTTTCCTTTCACAATTTACATTTAGCTGCAAATAAGTGCTGTTCGTTTGCCTCGAGAGCTTAATAACCCAGAGAGGTTGAAAGGATTTGGATATGCTGAGTTTGAAGACTTAGACTCCTTGCTACGTGCCTTGAGCTTCAGTGAAGAGGTGAGTTGAAACTTGTCAAATGTAGGCAAATCCATTACTGTTAAGAACAGTCAAGAGTTAAACTGCTTCATTTAAATAGTGGGTACAGTTTTAAAGAAAATATTTCATTTTGAAGACATAATTCAGGCTAGATTCACAGGGGAAGAACTCAGTCAAAAAGTTACCTAATATAAGATTCAGGTGCGCCTCTCAAGTATTTGAAACTAAATGGAATATATGAAGGATCTGTCTGTCGACTAGGAATTAAAAACATTTTGATGGGCCCAAATCAATCGGTTAATCGTAGGAAGGCACTTAAATTCCTTTTGCTCTTCATTTCTAGGCTCCATGTATAATAGTATAATTAGCTGTGCTATAATATACTTACATGTTTATTTTTATTCTGCGATGGTTATAACTAATGTTATACAGTCTCATCTGATGTGTTTATATTAGTGCTTTATAGTTTGGGATTCTTCTTTATTTTTTAATTATTTGCGGCAGATATATATCTGCTTATATTATTTAGTAGTATGAAGCATCTTTTACTGAATCCAAGAATAGTGAGCTACCTAAATACTTATGTCTACTCTGTTATATGCAGTTTCTTCCATTGTCCTTCTCTTTTTCCAGCAACATAGAGGATACTGCTAGTTAGTGATTGGGGTACAGTATAATGAAACAGTGGCTTACTCAGCATTTGCCTAGGACTGCCTATTGGATACAATACTTACAAGCCTTGTTGTTTGATAGTGAGATGTTTAACCTCCAAATATATATAAGTTATATTTGTATGGAACAGAAGAAAGAATCAGAATAAACGTAGATATATTTTATGCGAATATCTCAAGGCCATAAGATGACTAGGTTTCCTCTGTCCAGGATATGATATAGAACTTTAACATAACGTGTCCTTTCTGTCTGACCACTTACATTCTAGATAATCTAATCTACCTTTTTGAAAAGGAGACCATCAAATCCACTTTTAGTTTAAAGTAACTTGATAATTTAACAGATTCCCAGATTCCAAGAGAGAACACGTGCTAGTTTTAATTCGATGCATTTCCTATTTCTGTGGTGATTCTGAATATAGCTGCATCAATGAAAGCTTATAATTACAGTGGAGAACATGGGACAAATTTCAGTATTCAGAAGGATAGGTGTGCTATTTATTGCAGAAAAATAATGAAATGTCATGTGACACCTTGAATATTGTGGAGTAAAAAGAATAAAATAAATGTATTTGCTCTTAAAGTGCCACATAATTGTGTTGTAATCAAATGAGCATTTGATTTGAATCAAGTGAACATTAATGGATAGTATTTACAGTTTTTGCTAGCATAATTTCATCAGCGTTTAGAGCTATTGGAACTCATGATGCATAAAATTACAACAGCATGATACGTGATCCAAGGCATTATGGTTTGCAATCCATGTCATATAAGTTAAGCATGATGTATGAACCAAACGGTTAACTAAACCATAGTTAAAATCATGTGTGGCTTAGCGTAATATATGAGCCCATCCACTAAGTAATTCCATCTCTGCGAGTTAAATAAGATTTCATCTTTGAATGTAACAGTTACTATTTTGTTGCATGTCTAGTGTCTCGGGAACAGGAGAATACGAGTGGATGTTGCTGATCAAGCTCAGGATAAAGGTAAGCATTGGCATTCAGTAAATTGAGGCCTTATACTACATGAAAGACTTATTATATACATTCAGATATATTCAGCTGGTATGGAAATGCATTATAGAAATTGGACAGATTTTGTTTATCTCTTTCTACAGTAAGTCAGGTTTTCTGTTCGCCCTCTTGATTCCAAAGCTCCACCCCTCCTTTGTCTCCGTCTGTCTAATTTACATGGCTTCCCATCTCATACAAACTGACTCTGGGCACTGTAGAATAAAACTGACAAGTTACAGCTTTTGCTTGGAAATATCCATGTCCGAGAATGCAGTGAATATCTATTAGAAATGCCTGTCAAGTCCTGTGTCAGGGAGAAGAGAAGCTCTGTTTTTTTAGGGATGCCAATAAACCAACTCAGCAGGTTTTTTTTTGCCTATTGCTGTTCATATTAAGTGGTTTCATCATGCCATGCTGGACTGTTTATTGTTTTAGCACTGGGATTATTAGATTCTGCTTCTATTGTTCCTCCTTTCACTGTGGCTGGAAGAAGACCTACAAACATTTGTCCGAAATACATTTTTGTTGCAACATGTACAGCATGCTTCAGTTCAAATGGCATTTATGCATCTGCTATGGTTAAGAGGACTTATAATTTCCTCTATGAAATATGAAACTGGATGAATTAGATATGCCTCTTTAAACATTGTGGGTCATTTCACCTTCTTCCTACAGATAGGGATGATCGCTCTTTTGGCAGAGACCGTGATCGCAATCGAGATTCAGAAAGATTTGAGACTGACTGGAGAGCACGTCCTGCTACAGATAACTTTGATGATTATCCTCCTCGCAGAGGCGAGGATAGCTTTGGAGACAGTGAGTTCTTGATTTCCTCCTAATTTCCTGCAAGAATCTGGAATATTGTTAGCCTGAACTGTTGGCAGATATATTACTAGGTGACAGACTATAACATGTTTTTTGTAAGAGTGCCCTACTGGATTGGTCCCCTGGCCCATCTAATTCAGTCTGTTTTTGCACTGGCCAACCAACTGCACAAGGAAGCCAACTAATCCCTATTAGATGGCCTTCAGTGGCAATCACACCTTTAGCCATGTTTAAGTTTTAACAGGATTTAGGTAAAAATTAAAATTGAGTTAAATTAAAATTGCATCACACATCTCTGATTATGTCACAATTCAGAGCCAGAATAACTTGGTTTTAACTAATTTCTGGAAGGCTATTAATTTGGATGCAGTCTCATTTCACAGAAGAGGCCATTCCAGAGGACAGATGGCCTCTTACAAGAGGCAGCATCTCCATACCTTACACCTGCTTCACTTCTCAGAAATGAAGCACTATTAACAGTTTGTCTTGGAGAGGCTAACATATCATTTTATAATAAAGAGGTTAAAAACAATACCAAAAGGCCAATTAATTACAATTATGATTACAATAACACAAACCTGAAGGGCTCAGGCCTCAGCCATTTCCTGTTCAAGATTGTCTGGAAAAGCCATGTGTTAATAGTCTTTCTAAAGCTTCCCAGGTATGGGTCAGGCTAATTTTAGGAGGTATGCTGTTCCAAAGAGAGTGCTACTAAGAAAACTCATTTCTGAAGCTGTTGACAACCTTTAAGAGAAAGAGAGCCCTGGAGAATACACCTTTGTTTGATTGGTATCTCGCCTTGATTATTTTTACAAATAACTCAAGGCAGCAAACATATCCTACATATCTTCCTCCTACTATTTTCCCTACTACAACTATCCTGTGAGATGAGTTGGGCTGAGAGAGAGTGACTGGCCGAAGGTCACATAGCTGCCTTTCATGGATACAGTGGGATTTGAACTCACGGTCCCCTGTTTTCCAGTCTGGTGCTTCAGCCAGTAGACCAAACTGACTCTCAGATGTTAGATCTTATTGGATAGGCAGAATCTATTAAGAGGAGGCAGTTCTGTAGATATTCAGATCCTAAGCTATAAAGGCCTTTGAGGTGACTGTGAGCATCATAAGTTATATCTGAAAAAGAACTAGCAACAAGTGCAGCTCTCTAAACAGTTTACAGAGTGTGCATATTTCCCCCAACAATCTGAGTCCTCATTTTACGAACCTTGGAAGGATGGAAGGCTGAATCAATCTTGAGCCAGTCAGGATCGATGGAATTGAACTCCTGGCAGTGTGAGCAGAGTTAGCCTGGAATACTGCATTCTAACCACTGCGCCACCACGGCTCTTAGATTGGATATGATGGGCAGCAGTTTACTTTCTGGTGACTGTTTATATCATGCCCTCCAAAGTAGGCGTTTTTGCAAGATTACCCATAACATATACTTAGATTTCAAAATACATCCAGTTGCGGACTTCCGGTTTGCAGGGCTTCGGCGGCAGCAGGAATCTGCGATTGTGCGCAGTTTCTGCTTGCGCTCGCCGCTGGAGTGCCCCAAGTGAGCCGGCTTCGGGGCTAAAGCCACCCTGTAGAGGTGGCTGAAGATAGGGGAGAACCAGCAGGGTTCGAGAGGAGCCGCATCTCCTCTCCCCAGCTGGCTTAACTCCCTTTTCCGAAGGCAGTAAGAGCGGCGGTCAGAAATGGCCACCACAAAGAAGCAATCATCCGGAAAAGAATGTGCAGGAGGAAGCTAAGAGGTGAAAGTTTTGGCTGACCGGGATAAGAAGCAACATTCAAGATTTCCTGGAATTTAAATTTTAAAAAAAGATGCATCGCTCCCAAAGAAGATCTAGAGGCAGCGAATGAAAGTGAAAAGGGAAAGTTTGTTTTTTCTCACTCTCCTTCCTTATGACAGCAGATGAATGAGAAAGCGGAAAAACCCGCTTTGGCATCAGCAGGTAATTAAACTGGAAAATTAAAGTCAAGGGGATAATAAAGATTTCTGATAACTGAAAAAAACTTTTTTTTTCTTTGCTATAAGTGGGAAGGGAGAGGAAAAGAATAAGAGTAAGATTTGGCTGGAGGAGACTGCTTGGAATCTAAAAGATTAAAACTAAATTGTAACAAGACTTCTAAAAGATATATTTTAATTGGAATTTTGTAACTGAATTGCAACCCCAGGAAGAGAAAGTGAAAAAAGAAGAAAGTGTTAAATGAAACAGCTTGTGTGTATTTGGACTACTTAGTGACTTTGGGACTCTTGGAAATTATATTTGAAGGATTAAAAACATTTGGGTGGGTGGTTTAATTTTTTTTTACAATGGCATCACTTGTGGATGAACTGAAAATGGAATTCAAAAAATATAAAGAAGAGGAACAAGAAGGGAAGGGTTCTTTTTGCTCCATTTTTCACTTTTTAGAAATGGCGATTTCTACTTGTGAGAAACTACAAGAACAAGAAGATTGGGACAAAGAAGAAGCCATCTTTAATGAACAAGTAACTTTATCTGGGGAAGAAAGGGGAAAGGGGGGGAAAGAGAATGGAGAATTTAAGACCCAAAAAAACAACCAGAAAGGGGGACAATAAGGTGAAAAGTAGATATAATGTTAGAAAGCAACAGAAAAGAGGAATACAGAAGATGAAGAGACAAGGGGGTAAAAAGAGTGGAGTAGAGTGGAGAAGCAAGGGAGGAAGGAAGGGAAGAGAAGCTACAAAGGTTTGAAAGAAGAAGTAAAGAAACAGGACTTATTTAGAGATAATGGGTAAAAATATAACTGAAAAAGAGATTCTGTAAAAGTACATAAGACTGTTGTTTTTGTATAAGAAATAATGTTAGAAAATTTGGAACAACATACGATTATAAAATGGGATAAAATATTTAATGTAATTTAGTGAAAATCTCTTCTTTTTTGAACAAAATATGTGAAATATGAGAGAATTGAATTAAGAAGGAATGGGAACATTTTAATCACATAATATCTTAAAATATAAGTGAAGTGGGGGGGGGGGGAAGTAACTACGCAAAATTTATAAGTGTTCCCATAGAAGCATGATACTTATTTGAAAAGGAATGTATGATATGTTTAAGATTTAAATGAATATTAATTTTAATAATAGAGTTCAATTGGTATGGATTGTTGTTTTAATTATATATTATTATTATTTTTAAATATAGTACGTAGCTTCAGAATGTACTAAGCAGAATCCGAATGAAAGTTATGTATTATTTTAAATTTAGGGGAAAGATATAAAGGCGTCATACTCCAATTAGTGATTACAGGAGAAATTTTGTGTTAATGAGAAAAGATAATAGACAGCTCAAACAGGACAGACAAAGGATATAACTATAATGATTTAAATTGAGGTGAAATAAATAAAATAGAATTAAGAGAGTGAAAAGAGGGGAGAAGCTATATTGAAAATGTCGAATGGTAATAAGATATGGAATGGTATATAAAAATGAGCATGAATTCGAATGTATGTCTGTACGAAGAGATGTAACTCTCTTCGTAGGAGAGGGATCAAGCTGCTTTCAAAAAAGATGTTTTATGTTTTTATGTTATGTGTTTTGTTTGTATATGTTTGTCTTTTAAGAATCAATAAATTTTTTGGGGAAAAAAATACATCCAGTTGCACAACAGGTTTGAGGAAATCTTAATATGCAACATAATACAGGTTGTCCTTGAGTTACTACTACAGTTGGGACTGAAATTTCCATCATAAATGTGGCCATAAAAGATATGATTGCATCACTTAGCAATGGTAATCCATATACCCCTTGTTGCCATCATGAATCATGTCCCACCAGTTGCTAACCAAGGGCCCACCCAGATTACCTGTCTTTCATCTCTCCCCCTTCCCCCTCCCCCGCACCCTTCACCTTGCCTTGTGAGACAGTAAAGCAACCCCAGAACCCTGTAGCTTGGGGGCTTCTTGGCATGCCACAACTTGAGCCATAAGAAGCCCCTGAGCTGTAGTATTCAACCAGCCCAACTGTGCATAAAGCCACAGCCACCCCAGGAAGACCTAGCTGCCCCAGCCCAGCCCAGCAGTGAGTGCAAAACTGCAGCCACTCCAGCCCAGCAGTTTAGTAAGGCAGCTGTTGGCCACATGATGCTTCCTTTCCAAGGTCTTTTGAGGGAACCACTGCGTGGCATCTCAGGAGGGAGGCCTCATGCAACCAGCAGCTGTCTCCTGAATGGCCAGGCTGGGCATACTTGATCAGAGCATGCCCAGCAAGGAAACATGGAAAGTCAGCTGGGGGCAGCAGGACATGGGGCTGCTGAATTCTGGGGGCCAAAAAGGCAGAGATGTGGGTGGGGGGGAGATAGGTGGGGGGGAATTGAAGTGCTTCTGTGGTTGTAAATGCAGGGAGACTGCCAAGTGTCTGGATTTTGATCAGTCTAGTTTAGTCCAGTGGTTAAGACACTAGGTTAGAAAATTGGAGACTGTGAGTTCAAGTACTACCATAGCCATTAAAGCCAGCCAGTCAGGTGACTTTGGACTAGTCATACACTCTCAGCCAAACCCACCTCATAGTGGGTTGTGGGTTGTGGGAAAATAGGAGGAGGAAGGTATGTTCAATGTGGTGTTATTAATTATTGTTGTTGTTATTATTATATACAGCAATTAAAAGCATGGTGAAAGACTACCTCTAATTTGAATTCTTTTTGCCAGGGTATATAATAAAATGTAATTATTTGATGGAAACAAGCCAAATTATGTTTTTACCATATACCTTTGGTATATGTAATGCTTTCAAATGCAAGTGTTTTTCTCACTGGACAAAATGAAAACAGTATTATTTCTCATGAAAGTGCTGTATACTCAGATTACAAAAAATCAGCTGTTGACCTTCCAATCTCCCAAAGTTTGTGAAAATGGCAAAATCCCTTTCCTTAAACTTTTGCATTAATTTTAATTGTGCTGATTTTAATTATGCATTTTAATTGTACTTTTATTATGCCGTATATTTTGTATTTTGCTCAGCTCCATCCAGTCACCCAAACTCTACCCCAAATTAAGGGAGTATAGGGTCGTAAAGAGGAAGTTTTAATTGCTACAAGTTACCTTGAGTGTATTGTATAAACATAATGCTGGGATATAAAATATTAATGCATAAAGAAGCAATCCTTGATGGAGCCTAAAACTTGTCACCTTACCACTCATTATGTTAGATGCTTTTATGAAAGTAATTGCTCAGCATTTCTTTTGTGTAAAATTAAATACATTTTATTTTCTCTCTTAGGGTATCGGGACCGTGATCGCTATGATTCAGACCGGTACCGTGATGGTGGTGCCCGAAGAGATACGGATCGCTTTGGAGGCCGAGACCGTTATGATGATCGTAGAGACTATGACAGGGGAGGTACTGTAGCTGGCTGATTTCATTCTTGTGGTTGGCACTTAGACAGCACTTAATTTTCATATAGCTGTATCTATGTTGCTTTTGCATTCCTGTATCCTCCTTCATTATTCTGGCACAAAATAATTCAGATTTATCCTAATATATCATAGGGGACTTCAAAGGCATTTCTCCATTGAAAGTGAGCATAATTGGAGTTTGGATGTGAGATGCAGAGAAGTGTTGAGGAGAAAATATTATCTCAGAAGCAATCATTTGTTGCTCTGGAACTGAAAAGAGCCATATTTAGTTTGAAAAATACTCACCTACTGTACATGATTGCTCATTTCTGCACAATAGTATCTTGTCACATTCTCTCATTTGTTCTGTTGGCTAGGGATATATAAGATTTAAAAGTAAATAAGAGATTATTACTTCTGGGTCATGATTCTTTCCTAGCTTCTGGTGATGATAGGACTATTGGTTTTTCTCAAGGTTGAGCGATTCAGTATGTGAAGTGAAATACAGCTCTATGGGTCTGTTTAATTGTTGATCGAAGAAGCACAGCTGACTGGATTTACACAAATCAAAGAACCCCATGATTGTAAGAATCTCGTAAATGTGGGAAAACTGATACGCAAATTCTAACTAACCCTTCAGCTGTTGTTAATTAAACTATCTAGCCTTTTCCCATTGCTTTTCTCTAAACTTTGCACTGCTTTCCTGAGATGCATCTTTGAATGTCTTGCAAATTGTGTATAAAATCCTCTTCAAATCTTAATCTAGCATTACTATCCAGGTCTGACTATATGCACCTTCATCAGGACTTTAGAAGGATGTGTTTTAATGGGAGTCATTTTCGTGATCTAGGTTTCCTTAGGTGACCATGTTATGCTTTTTTCTCAAGGCATTTTATAAAGGAGTCACTATGCTAATGTTGGTGTAGCAAATTCCATGAAATATCTTGTGAAAACTTTAAATAAATGTTATTTCTTAAGCTTTTTGTCGTCTGCTATAACACATTTCATATTGTGCAAGAAAGAACTGCTGGGATAACTTTGCTCCTGTGCAGGTTTCGACTCGAGGTCAGGCAGTGGCAGAAGAGCCTTTGGCAGTGGGTACCGCCGGGACGATGATTTCAGGGGTGGCGGTGACCGCTATGAGGACCGTTATGAGAGGCGGGATGATCGAATGGATAGGTGGAGCAGCAGCTCGCGGGATGACTATTACAGGGATGACAGCCGGCGGGATGAGAGAGGTAGGCCTGACACTTTTTCATAGTATCAAGAAAGGAGAGTTGAGCCTTTGTTGTTGTTGTTGTAATCCAGGGGTGTCAAACTCATGGCGTCATGTAATGTAACATGACTTTTTCCCCTTTTGCTAAAGAGGGTGTGGTCATGGCCAGCGCATGAAATATCCAGCCTGTGGGCTGTGAGTTTGACAGCTCGGCTGTAATTTGTTCTGTTGTCCTATACTTTTGATCTCACCTAGCCATGGAGGAACCCATCTGGATTTAATGTCTATGGAGATTCTCTAGTCATCCAGGTTATGGCTGTCCCAAAGATGCTTTTTTAAGAGGCAACTGGACTTTCTGTTTTTTCTTTGAAGACATTTCACTTCTCTTCCAAGAGCTGAAGAAGCTTCTTGGATGAGAAGTGAAATGTCTTCAAAGAAAAAACAGAAAGTCCAGTTGCCTCTTGAAAAAGCACCTTTGGGATATCTGGAATTAAGTTTCCACCCAAGCAGTCCTTTTTTTTCTCTCTTATCCATATCCCCCCATGTTCTAGTATGCTGACCTTAAAACACAAAAAGTTAGTGGGAGAAGTGTCTCTAGTAGATTGCTGTTATGTGCCAGGGGGGTGGGGGAAGACTCTTCCAGAAAGATTGTCTTTTGATTCTTGGTAGTTCTCAAGTTCTCTGCGGCCTAATTTAGATAAGCCCGTACGAAGTTTCGTGAGTGCTGTGCTGTTGGATTTCCCTCAACTCTTCAGGATTTATTGTGTCTTGTTTTTGTTTGTGTTCATGCACAAGTGTGCATACCATTAATTTCTCCAACTTTATTTTACATCTCTCCCCCCCCCCCCCTTAGGTTCTACTCAGAGGCCAAAACTGAATTTGAAGCCCCGGAGTACTCCCAAGGAAGAAGATACTACTGTAGCCCCTGCGAGTCAGTCTAGCCGTGCAGCTTCTATCTTTGGAGGAGCCAAGCCTGTGGATACTGCTGCAAGAGAGCGTGAAGTAGAAGAAAGGCTACAGAAAGAGCAAGAGAAGTTGCAGCGCCAACTGGAAGACGATAAACCCAGGCTAGACAGACGGCCCCGGGAACGGTGAGAAGCAGAAGGCCATCTTTTTTGCAGAGAAAATGGTAGTTTTCAGAAAGGAAGCATCCGCAATTCAAAATTAGGATGACAATCTTGCAAATAGACTACATATATAGGTAGTCCTCGACTTTCAACCATAATTGAGTCCAAAACATCTGTTGCTAAGCGAGACAACTGTTAAGTGAGTTTTGTCCCATTTTAAGATCTTTCTTGCCACTTTCATCACTGCAGTCGTTAAGTTGGTAACACAAGTTGTTAAGTGAATCTGGCTTCCCCATTGACTTTGCTTGTGAGAAGGTCACAAAAAGGGATCATATGACACTGCAATGGTCATAAATATGAAACCATTGTCAAGACTCCAAAGTTTGATCATGTGACCATGGGCATTCTGCAACAATTATAAATGTGAAAAATGGTTGTAAATAACTTTTTTCAACGATGTTGTAACTTCGAACGGTCACCAAACAAACTGTTGTAAGTCGAGGACTACTTGTATTCATCTGCACTTGGTCAAACACTGCCAAATACACCTGTATCCTGAACAGCCCCATGTCTTTAACTTGCCTTGAAAAAATATTTGCTGTGTGATAGGCATCACTATCTTCACCGCCTGGGGGGGGGGGGGGAAGAGTTTTGTAACAGTGTCCTAAAAGTGCACCCTCACTTATTTATCTGTATATACTCTTAGGCACCCTAGCTGGCGTAGTGAAGAAAACCAAGAGCGGTCAAGGACAGGAAGCGAATCTTCACAGACTGGCACTACAACCCCTTCTGTGGGGACTGGCCCAACAGGAAGAAGTAAGTCCGTCCATCAAGATATTAGTAGGTCCTGAAGTAAACCTTTTTCTTGCTGGAAAGCCCAATTAAATTGTTCCAACTTTAGCCAGCCCTGCCATGGGTATATCTGAGGTTGAGATTCAGTTGAATGATATAAATAAGTGCATCCAGATTTGGAAACCCATGGACTATTTGAATGGGGTAAGTCCCCCATTTGCCTGATGTTTGCATGATGTTGTAAATCTTTACTCTTAGCTCTCTTAACTACTTTTTCTTCAGGATACTGCTGTATGCATTGGGTGCTTCTGCCACAGAAGTATCTCCTGAAGGATTTGTTGTAAGCTTCTTGTAAGCTCAGAATTGAAAATTAAGCTATATCTATCGTAGTATACATTTCTTCAAAGTTCTGGGGATAAATGCCTCAAAGGTGCTTTGTCAAGAGGCAACTAGATTTCCTTGTTTTTCTTTGAAGACATTTCGCTTCTCATCCAAGAAGCTTCTTCAGCTCTGATTGGATGGTGGAAAATGGAATGATTTATTCGCCTTACAGACAGCTGGTCTTTTGCATATATTATTTTAGAGAGTCCTTAACACAATCTGGGTCATCTGAGTGGTGCAAATGCTTCTGGAGCCTTGTAACTGTTAAAAGGACTGTGTTGTAAACTAAAGATAGATGATGTATCTCTCCTGTTGAGAGGGGGCTGAAATAAGTTAATTTATTTGTGATCTCTGATTTTAAATGGAAAGTCTCAACATAATCAAGAAAACCCCTTCATCCAGACATCTTCCCTTCTTTTACATGGTAACTGCATTTCTTAACCCAAAAGGCCATCTCATACACACTCCATCCAAAAATATATCTTTGGGCACAGGGTGGGTGGGGTAGAGAGCAGGTTGCCAGGACAAAAAATCAAGGTCAAACACAGCTATGAGCCTTAGCAGAAGCTAATAAGAGCATTGAACAGTCAGAGTGACCTACAGTCTTTTCTTCCCTAATTCGTAATTCCCTTTATTAGGAGTCCCAAACAATGTTATTTGAGCATGATCGCAATCATTTCAATCAATGAAGAAACAGCTTTGATCTAGTATGTGGAGGCTGGATGGAGTCATATTCAAAATTTAAAAAAAGCAATTTGGATTTATATTCCTAAATATATGACACCACACGTGTGTAGGAATTACAATAACTTTATTTAGCTGATTCCTGAAAGCTGTGACATCTTTTATTCCCGAGCTGCCATAGACATCTAAAAAAACTAATGGTACCTCACTGAAGAATGGAGAGGTGTTGGTGCTGTACTTAACAGGATCCAAAACATTTCTTCCAAATCATTTTCCAAGGGTATATATTCTTAAATGCATCTTAATATACAATACAACCCTATTGTAGAGATCAGTAGGGCCATCACAATAATAAATGAAGGCAATTTTGTTAAGGTACATAGACCAGATATATCAGCAGCCTGAAAACGTTTAGAAAATTTGGAAAGCCAGAACTTTTGGGACAAGAACAAGGCAGCATATTTCCTCCTTTCTCATAAAGTTTTTATTGTATTCTCTTTCCCCACTCACAATGAGATTTGCTATAGCACCTCTTACCATTAGATACTATTATCATATCAGACTATTTTAATGTGATGCGGGTAATTAACAGGGGTGAGACTTCCCTAGCCTGATTATTATATTCAGTTTAGGCCGGGAGTGTCCAACCTTTTGGCTTGCCTGGAACACATTGAGTCAACAGGAATAGTCTTGGGCTGCATATGAAATACATAATATAATTAATGTATATAAATAATAATCTTCCTTTCAAAATATATTTATTACAATCTTGGGGGGGGGAGCCCGCATTACTTGCTGTCCAGGGCCACATGTGGATTGTTGGCTACAGGTTGGACATGCCTGATTTAAATTGTGACAGATACTGTTATATGCAGCTTAGTTAGATTTAAAATTTTTGTTTTGTTTATAATCACATTTATAAAGCTACCCCATTTTTCGATGATGCTGAGGTGGCATGTAGATTGAAAACTAAGGGAATAGTAGTCATCAAAAAAGAAAGACGTTGATCCCAGTGGAACAAATGTATGAATTACTCATGCTCCTCCAGCTTGGGAAAGAGCCCTTCTTTCCAGTTCTTTAAGGCTTATTTAAAGTTCAGGAGGGTGAAGGATGCTGTCCCAGAAGGCAGGCACTGCAACAGAGAAGCCATGTTTCCTATGCCTCATCAAATTGAATTATTTAATTCAGAGCATGTTGATTCATTCTGAATTTACAGCATGGGCAGAAACAAATGGGAGAGAGATGGTCCCTCAAATAACCTGGTCCTGAGCGATGTAGGGCTTCTGCTTCCAATTGAGGGCTGGCTTTTTTGCTGGGGGAAGGCCTGGTGGAACTTTTTTAACTAGACTAAGTCTTGCACTACATTTATACATGTAGTCCTTCACTTAACAGACACAATTGGGACCGAAATTTCCATTGATAAGGTGGTTGTTAAGCGAATCATATCATTTAAGTGAACCTGGTTTTCCCCATTGACTTTGCCTGTTGATAACCAACTGGGGAGGTTGCAGTTAGAGATCACATGACCTGGGATGCTACACCCACCTTTAAATACATGCCAATCGCCAATCGCCATTTAATCACATGACTGTAAGGAGGCTGCAGTCGTCATAAATATGATGATCAATTCTAAGTCATACTAGACCCTGAAAAGATTTTTTTAAAATAATGTTGAATATGTTCAGGAGCTTACAATCTTCTCGATTCACAGTGCCATTAATATTTCAGGAATTTTTTTCACAGCTCACTGTGACTGACAGATGTCAAGTGTTGATATGTTTACCTTGAAAATTTGACATAAGCCATAACACCCCATGTTGTTGTTCCCCAAGGTGCTACAACACACAATTTGGGACCCATGGGTTTTTTGTTTTATAAATAAATCCATTATTACACCTTGTGAATTAAATGTAAAATCCAAATGGAACTTTTTTCTACAATTATACACTGCATTTGCAAACTTTTTGGCAACCTGATAGTACCTTTTGGTGAAACGTGCTGACCAATCCTGAAACATTCAACAACACCAATAATATGTTGAATAGCACAGCTGTGGAAGGAGACTCAGTTTTCTGCCTCCTATTCTATCTTTGTAGCTTCACGAAGGAGGGAGAGTGAGAAGTCATTGGAAAATGAAAACATCAGCAAAGAGGAGGAAAGTCTTTCTCCAACCTCCAAGACCCCTAGAGAAGAGAAGCTTCCTTTGAAAGTAATGCCAGCTCCTCCTCCAAAAGAAAATGCCTGGGTGAAACGAAGCAACTCCCACCCAGCACGCTCACAGAGTTCTGACTCCGATCAGCATTCCCCAACAAGGTGAGTTTAGAGAACAGATGCTATGTTGCTGGGGTTTTTCCCATTTCCTCTTTTAAAGCAAGAACTGACGTTACAGCAACATGGATTTTGAAAATGTGCCAAAAAAGGCTGTGTGATTCGCCAATGTTGTGGCTTCATCAAGACTCTTCTGAAATAAAAAATTTCTAGCACCATTTCAGAAGGGGGGAAAATGGCAGAGCAGGTAGGGATAGGGTCCAGTTTGTTGGATTCCCAGTCCTTATCAGATCCAGCCAGCATGTCGAGTAGACAGAAATGGTAAGGTTTCCATTCCCTGCTGTGAAGCAGGTACACTCATGTTCTGTGTAAATAAATAAACTGGATTTGCTGCCTTAACATTCATCATTCAGGAAATAATTCTCAAATTTAGACAAGTTATCTACCTGTCCTCTTTAGCAGAGCAGCCTGACCTTCTGTAACTTAAAAAAAGAGCTGCTAGTGTGAATGAGTACGATGTATGAAAGCAATATTTTGCCACCTTAAACAGTTTTAATTATTCAGCTGCATGTCACCTTCTCACAAATAGGAAAAACATTAAGTTGAAGTGTTAAATATTTTGGGACTGCTGTGGTGGGATGGCTAACATATTGAAGCAAGAAAACTCATAGCCATAAAAACTCACAGGTGATTGTGGGCCAGTCACCAATCATTCATTCTCTGCCTAACCTTTCTCAAAAGTAGGGGGTGATTTGGGAAAGAATGGGAGGAGAAAGTATCGTGGCTCAGTATAATTATAATAAATTCATTGCTTGAGCTGAATAAAAGATTAGATATAAGGCTAGCAAAAACTGAGTGGATGGATGGATGGATTACCTGTTTCAAAAAATAATTGCTTAGTGACTAAAATGACAGCTCTCTGTAAGATGGTATATGATTGTCACTAATGCTGGTTTTTAATAAAACTACAGCTTAAATAAACAAGGTGTAAAAATTCTAAGTTAGGATAATCAGAAATTCACATTTACTTATTATACTTGGGCTTTTTAAAAAATGCAAACTTTTATGCAAGTCCTTATCAAAGTAAAAAGCCTTTTCAACATACATTTTCTGCATATTAGAATTTTCAAAGAAATAAAAGTGGCACAAAAACTTCCACTAGGTCTTCCCCATTTATGAAAAATGCTTTATTTTCAACTTTCACTGAATATGCTCATAGAAATAAATAAATGCACATGCTACTGAAATAGCAAGAAATTCAACTGATAATATTAACTAAATGTTAACTATCAAAATTCCCTAGATTTTATTTGTTATTCTGGTCTTCATTCTGACAGGAGTTTCATTACCATAAGTATTTTATCTGATTTAAGATGTTCCCCGTTCCCCTGCCAAATGCTCACTTGTTTTGAAAATTAAGCTGTCATCAGTTCTTCAGTTTGTTTTGGTAAAACACTCCCATTTCCTGTAATTCATTCAGTCTGTCTGTAAGCTCTTGACTTAATTTACATATCTGCCTTGTGTTAGTCATGAGGAATAGGAAGAAACTTTGGGAGGAATGTTCTGCACTTGGACTATTAGAAATCATATTGAGTTACTTCTGTCTGCTGAACTGAACCAAGTATTGATTGCATTTTGTCTAGCCAGAACCTGGAGACCAGGTGATCACCAGCAACTTAAGTGGCACCTGAAAACAAACTGGCTCTAATGTAACTCCTGCTGGACATTGTTACATGGAAGTATCATGTCACAATTAATATGGAAACTGCAACATTTTGTACAAGTTGCAGTTTCTGGGTGTTCTTCACCGACAACCTATATAGATCATATTTCAGTAGTCATAAAGTGATGAGAGAATGAGTGTCCATTGCCAGAAATGGCCACAATTGGTGTATCAGGCACAAATGGGCAAAGACATCCCCCTTGGCATATCTTTCACCAGCTGCTTCAGCAATAGCTTAACTAACAGCTCTTTCTGGGAGAGAAAAAGCCCATCAGTATCTGAGATTAGTTTTGCCTAAGAATTAGTTAATTTCTAAAACATGAGCCAGTCATGAACTGATTTGAGACTGTCTGATGCTCACCATTCAGATCCTCAGTCCTTCCAAGTCAAAATTTCTACCACTTCTCATTAAGTCTGAGATAGATATACACATTTACATCGACTGAAACCATCTGCCGAGATGTTTCTAATTTAAACCATCTTTTAAAAATATTTGAAGACACTACAAGTACTCCTCAAGTTAAACCATAGTTGGGGTTGGAATTTTGGTTATAAGTAGCTGTGGTTGCAAGTTTGGCACTGCTTGACCAGATTTGATTTTATGACCGTTTTTATGGTGGTGATTAATTGATTCAATTCAGTCATTGAAGTGGAATACAGGGTCATAAGAAGTGTAAATACATTTTATCTAGTGGGTTTTTTTTTTTTTAAAGGAAAGATGGCAAAAATAATAAGACACAATCATGTGACCACAGGGTGCTGGGAATAGCTGTAAATATAAGGTGGTTGTTAAGCCCTGAAATGCAATCGTATAACTGCGTGGATGGCAAAACAATCGTAATTCAAGGATGGGTCAGAAGTAACTTTTTTTCAGTCCATCATAATTTTGAGTGTTTGTTAAGCGACTGGTTGTAAGTCAGAGGCTACCTATACTTGCCTTTCTGGTTAAAAATTGGGATAACATAACTTTATGTTAATTCAAAATATTTACAAGGCCAAGCTACTATGTAACAAGCACAAGAATCTGTTGTTATTTTGCAGCAGTATGTGAGGCATGAAAGAAGTATAATGATCCATTATTTGGAGAAAGCATTTCCAGATACCTGTATCTATTTTCATCTGAGAGTCCAAATTACTTGTCCTAAGTTTTCATTATTCAGTCAGAAAATTGTGTGGTATACTTTTCAGTAGTTTGCCTCTAAGATGTAGGTTGAAAGGATTATGTTAATTGTTCCGAGGAGAGAAAACTGACCAGATATATCATGTGTGCGCAAATTATTTCAAGTATTAACCTCTGTGTTGCAGTGGCAGTCAAGCTGTGCTATCAGAAGATGGAATGTCCTCCAAAAGTGCCCCACGAAAAGGTAAGGCTGGAATGTGTGCAACCTCATGGGAAACCTGCAGGGAGCTGAAGTATTTCAAAGAAAAGACCTATCTCCTCATAGCGTTTCCTTAGAAACCAGTGGGTAGCCAAACAAGTCTTGCCATTTGATGTATCTAGAATAGGATGATGGAAGCTTTTTCCTGCTTTGTTTCAGGAGATGAAAACAGACCTGATGGGGGAAATGAGAGTGTTCCAAAGGGACGAAGAGGGAGCTCTGGCCGTGGTCCTGGAGATGGAGGCAGCAGAGACCATTGGCAAGACCTGGAACGGTAATATATTTTTTTTGTCATGCGCCACTGTTCAATGGAATGGAACATACCAGTGTTTCTCAACCTTAAAAGCTTTAAGATGC
>BLBF01000021.1:17656293-17671384 GCA_015471245.1 Laticauda colubrina | reverse complement strand
AGAGAGAGGGAGAGAGAGTTATCCCACTGTCTTTAGGGAGCTAGGTATCAGTTTTCTTAATGCTATGGAAGTTGACTTAAAATGAAAAACAAAGAACGAATTCACTTTTCTGGGGTGCAAAATTTGCCTGGGAGACAGAAAGCCCTTGATTTATTTTTAGTGTCTACAGTTTATAGAATTTTGGCATGATCACCATTTTGCTTGTTACATGGAGCATTTTATCTGCCTAGAATACAGAATACTATTTATACCACTCTATTCTTTATAGAAGGTCTGAAATACAATGTACAAATCACCAAAAACTTAATACCAACAGTCATTGGTATTCTGATAATCTTCTTTCCCACTTTTCTTGCAGAAATTTAGCTGTGCTAGCAAGTATGCTGCTTTGTCAGTGGATGGTGATGACGAAGCTGAAGGAGAAGAGTATGCTGACTAAATTCTCCATCCCCCTCTATATTGTCTCCTAACCGATTGCCATCCAGGAACTTTTGGAGAGCAAAACCAAACCTTTATTCAGACAAGACAGAAAAATAAAAGCCTACAAGTGAACATCTCCTGGGAGAGACCTTTCTTAAACCTTTCTTTTAAAAATAAGAAAAAAAATGATATAGAATTTCTCTTGCATGCTGCTGCAGCCTTTAAAGTATTGAACTTACTGGAGAGATCCCTGCAAAAAAAAAAAGTACAGCAAGAGACAAAAAAATGGCAGGTGTCTTTTTAAAAAAGAAAGAAAGAAACAGGCCCAGTATGTTTTTAAATATTACTTCACGCTGCTTCTAATCACATTCAGAGCCTCGGGTCCTTTCCATTAAGAGCTAAGGTTAGTGCTTTAGTAGGCTAGTGTGTGACTGAGTGCATCGGGAATATGGACAGCTAAACCCTGTCTCTTTCCCTCTTTCGATAGCTTGGGTGGCTTCTATAATATAATCTCAAAGCAGTAAATGCAGTGGGGGGAAAAGCAGTATTATCTTAATTAGTTGAAAGAAGGGACTGGTTAGCTTTCAAGTTAGAAGATTACCATCTCTGCCCAACAGGTATCTCCAGAGTTTAGATGCATGCCTTGCTCTTCTGGTATGATGGCTGGCTCCCCCCCCCACAAAAACATCATCATCATCATCATCATCTGCCTTTGGAAAGTGTTACTGAGAGGCTGAACACAAGTACTTTGCCTCTCAGGACCCTCTTCCTAGAAGTTTCAGGGCTGTATCCCACCCACTCCAGAAATTGGCACTATGGACAAATTGCTTCAGTACAGAAAGCCACTTTTCATTCAGCTCCTATGAAATCAGCCTCCATGTCAGTAGTCACTTGAGCTGTGCGGTGTCGGCACAGGGAGTATACAGATAGACCATGCAGAAAATAACTATAACTATATGTTTGAAGCTCCATTGTTCTAAATTTCTGGTAACCTTCCTAAAGGTACTGTGCTGTATGAAGGAATATTGAGGAGCAATTTAATTTTAGGAGATTATAAACTTTCCCTGAAGTGTTTTCTGTCCTTCTGTCTGCTTTTAATCATTGAAGGGCAATCACTATACTTTCACAAAGTAATAGCATTTTTTTTTTTCAAATTTAGAGCACTGCTTAAAGAGAGTGGGGGCCATTGAAAGACTGGTGGAGCATCTTCCTTGCATCACATGATGGCTCATTTCCCTCCTCTAGCTTAGGTGTGGTTCGGCAACTTGAATAGCAAAGTTTTGATTTTCCTTTTAATTTTCTTCAAAAAAAATAATAGGCTATCAGAAGTTAAACTTGGGAATAGGAATTTCTGCCACTTGTTGTTTTAGCATTCTTTCATTTTTTTTTGAGCAAATGCATAGGGGAAGAACTAATTGCAGCACAGGGAACAATGGTTTAGTAGCCAGTTTACAAATGCATAGACGCAGGAAGGAAGTATTTGCCTAGGACTTGGCTGGATTTTATGAGATGTGCATGCATTCAGCGGGGGCTATTTTGCATAATTTGGGGAGAAGAACAATGTGATTTTACTCTTGAAACAATCTCAAATTATATTAAATTAAGGATCCAGGCTATTGTAAAGTTGGTACAGTTAGGGTCTTCTTTTCATAACTTTTAAGCTACAGCTAAGCCAGCTTTTAGAAATGGAAAGAATATTGTCATTTCTCAAAGATGGGAGATGAAAAGTGGGATCAGATCTGGTGAGGGCAGTAGATGGGCTTCAAATGCATGATTGCTTTGAGTCTTTTAACAGTGAGGAGCTGTATTGGAGAGAAACTGCTAATTTGCAAATCCCAGAAGCATTCTCTTTCTTCCAGCAATCTTGAATATTCTGTCTCTACTATCAGGACAGGTTCATGAGTGGATTGAGGTGCGTTTTACACATTCTGAAAAACATGTAAAATTTGTACAAAATATCTTCTATGAAAATGATTTGTAATCTGCATGGACTTCCTGGGAGATGTCTTTTATTATGTAAAATTCCCCTCCCCACCCTTTCTTGGTTTCTTTTTTGTTTTTCTCCAAATAAAACTCATCTTTAAAATAAGAATTCAGAGCTAAAAAGGTCCTTTTGAGAAGATGCTGATTCTATCACAGTAGATACGTGAAGTCTGCTCTCGGATACGTGAACGAGCAGGATTCCTCTGCAGATCAACCAAGGGGAATCTCTAATTTAGAATCATTTTAAACTCCATTAGGATTTCTCTGAGAAGTGGAGAAGCTTTACATGAATGATAGTTTGCCTTTGATCGCCAGCTTCCTGTTGCGGGACTGTACGGAGTGTATTCCAGATTGCATTTTTTGATTTAGATCATGACAGACCTGACCTCAAACTTTTTTCCCTTAGTTTGCAAAGGTTTCTTTTACTCCCAGTAAAACAAATCTTAGGCTCACTTCCTGGTCTTGGCCCCATTCTCACTATCTTTTCCCACCTCCCTAAGGATTATTTGCAGATTGGAGTCTTATGGTACTGATGCGTGGGCAGTGCCAATATAGGTATGCTGGTTTCCTTTAACTTGAAATTAATATACATGACATTCATAGCTTTGGGTTTTAAAAATGCCTTCTGAAGCATCCAAGGTGTTCCCTGAACATTCTATTTAAGCTATAAAAGCAGATCAATATTTCTTCAGATTTAAGGAAAGAAAGATTAACGAGCAAAACAGATTTCGTTCATTTAACAAATTTGTGGCCAAGGGCTAAAGAGTTGTGGGGTTTGGACTTGCGTTCATTTGGCTTTTGTAAAGGTTTACATCTCTTATGTACTTACTTCAAAATCAAGACATCCCCAAAATTTATTTTCTCCCTTTTTTTGGATTTAAGGCCAAAATAGATAATAATTGGCAAAAGCAGAAAGTAGCTATGAAAAGCTACCATTTACGCCGTGGCCATTTACGGTTAATTCATAAATCATCTTGGAGACAGGAGATACCACAGACTTGGCACATGCACCTCTTGTCTTCTATCATGGCATGCATCCTTTTTGGAAACACTGGGTTACAGTATATCTTAGGTGTTAAATTCTGTTGGAGCCAAGGGAAAAAGAACACATAATTTTTACCACCATTAATAACACTGTTAGAATTATTTTATGACTTGCTGGAAGCTTTACGATTCTTCTTAGGAAAGAGTTTGGATATACTTTGGTACAGGTAATTGTTGACTTACGACCACAAATTGAGCCCAAATTTTCTGTTGCTAAGCAAGACAGTTAAGTGAGTTTTGCCTCATTTTGCAATCTTTTCTTGAATCGCTGCAGTTAAGTTGCTAAATAACACAGTTAAGTGAATCTGGCTTCCACACTGACTTTGCTTGCCAGAAGGCCACAAAAGGAGATCATAAGACCCTGGAAAACAGCAAAGGGCATAAGTATGAACCAGTTGCCAAGCATGTAGATTTTAATCATGTAGACCATGGGAATATTGCAGTGGTCATAAGTGTGAAAGTCACCTTTTTCAGTGCTGTTGTAACTGAACTGTCACTAAATGAACTTGTAAGTCAAGGACTATTTGTGTATGTCATTCATAAAGAATTATAAATTATATAATGACAAAGAATAATCTGAACTAAATTTACTGCTTTGGAAGCCCAGAATACTCTGATTCTTTAAAATTTACAGTGAGCAACTCCACACTAAAAAAAATGCCTTGAATATAATTTAGTAACGCTTCTGAACAACTTAGGTAGGTGTGTGTGTGTGTGTGTGTGTGTGCGTGCGTATATTTATATTTATCCTTGAAAAACTATCCAACTGTGGAGTTTTGCTTTCCTATCTTAACTTATACTACCGAGTTATTTTTATTCCACAAGAGAGAGCTGAAGAGCTGGCATCTTGTATGTTATTCTTTCCTGAGAAGTCATTTTCTGTAGATCCAGAGTATGGAATTTGCATTTTAGGTGTTGAATTATTCAAGAGTTCCAAGCCAGTTGCACAATGAGTAGATATGAAGACTTTCTTAAATTAAGCTAAACTTCTGGTAACTATGAAGTCCAGCTACAGCCTAGACTTAAAGGCTCTCCCTAATCAGGTGGAATCTACTTAGCTTTTGCAAAATACTTTTGCAAAAAGTATTTGGATAAGTATGGGTTCTCAACTTCTAATTTAGCCTGAATTATTTGCTTTAAGAATAGCAGTGCCCTCTAACAAGTGAGGCACTGATAGATCTTTATATTCTGCCCTGTCGGTTGAATTCCATCAAGAATAAACTATGCAAATTAAACTTGTCTATATCTATTCTTCCAAAGTCAATTGATAACCCTTTTATTATAGATACTTAGATGAAAACTTCCAACTCATTTTCATTTAACTTGCCAGTTGCATCTGATAGGTCACTGTGGATTAAGCCATGAATGTTGGCCTGATCAAGCACTACAGTTTTTAGGTTTTTCAAAGAAAAAAAAGTTTAGTTGCTCTTAAAAATGCACCTTTGGGTGTTTTTTATTATTTTTATACATAACTCAAGATGGTCAACCTATTCCTTCTTCCTATTTTTCCTACTATAACAACACTATAAGGTGAGTTGGGCTGAAAGAGAATGACAAATCCAAAGTCACCTTGCTGGCTAAGGTGAGAACTCACTTTCCCAGTTTCTAGCTTGGTGTCTTAACCACTAGATTAAATGTAGAAATAGGCACACTTGGCACATAAGAGGCATCCCTACAAAGGCTATCCTGGACATGGCTGATACTTGCTCAACCTAACAGAAGTTCAGAGTGCAAAATACCCTGTACATTTTGCACCAGTTGCAGCTGGAGATGAAAGCCCATCCATAACTAAAGGATATGAGTCACTTGAACAGAGGGACCCAGAACCCATAGCCGCTCAATTTTGCTTGGCCTGAGTTGAAATTGCACACTCCTACCGTAGCAACTAAAGAACTCCAATTCAGAAATTGCAAAAGAAGCAACACTTTGTATGGAAGTTTGTTGAACTGTTCATACCCCCAGCAGGAGAGAAGCTGGAGCCCATACAGGTGGTTCAGATTGGACATTGTTCCCATTTTTTGTCATTTTCACAGCTGTCAACTTTGACTGCCACAACCCTTTGTCGGCGCATTTTCTTTTGGCACGGAATATAGTGGAACACCAATAGCATGCTTTGAGACTGAGAATGTCCACCAGAGAAAGTTCAGTCCATTTCATGAAAGCCTGGTGGTTTACAGGACTCGCAAAGATGCGGATTGTGCCCATTTGAAGGGGAAAGCTCCTGCAGCTCTGACATTTACAAAGGAGAGCCCTAGGAGCCATATGGATCCAAGCCAACTGCAAATCCACTGGTATTTCTACTGCAATATTGACAATTTAACAAAAGCATGAGCATGGGAAATGCAAATAGAAATGAAAACCAAACAAAAGAAAGTATCTCAAGAAAAGTAGATGTTCTAGAACAGGGTCTTTCAAACTGTGATCCTCGGAACTGTCAAATTCCATAAAAATTTGATGGGATTCTGCAAGACACGAGTCACGAACCCTTGGGTTGCAGCCAGAGGTGGTGTTCAGCAGGTTCTGACCAGTTCTTTCTTTTCTTTGAAGAAGTTTTACTTCCTATCCAAGAAGTTTCAACTTTGACTGGTGGGAATGGAAGGATTTATACTCCTTACAGACAGCTGGTCATTTGCATTGTTTTAGAGAATCGTTCAGGCCACTTGGAGGTTTATCTGTATCCTCAAGATCACCTGAGTAGTACAAATGGGCATGGAGCCTTCTTGAAATTGCTGAAAGGACTGCGTTGTGGCATGACTGAGGTGACCCTGAGGACACAGAAAAACTTCCAAGTGGCCTCAACAACTCTAAAACAATATAAATGTCCAGCTGTCTGCAAGGAATATAAATCCTTCCATTCCCCACCATCCAGGTGAATAAGCTTCTTGGATGAGAAGTTAAATGTTTTCAAAGAAAAAGTCCAGTTATCTCTTGAAAAAGCACCTTTGGGATAACCCTGACCTGGATGATTGGGAATATCCATAGACCAGGGGTATCAAACTCGCATTGTCACATGATATATCACCACTATTTTCCCCTTTGCTAAACGGGGTGGCCAGTATGTGATGCATCCAGCCCATAGACTGCCACAGATGACAAAGGCAGAATAAAAAATAAAAAATAAATGATTTCAGAGTATGCTCACTTCCATTTGGACTATGGCAACCCACTTCAAATATCCCTGGTTATCAATTGGTACCTTTGATGATCATTTAAGTTGAACACAGATTTGGCTTGAGTGGTCTTACAGGTGCCTTTCGAAAGTTAAGCATCCCAAACTCTCCAGATGTAAAGCAATTCAGCTCTTGCACAGGACTGGATTAAATCTATTTGCCAATTGTGATCTTACCCTTGATGGAAAAATGGACCTTCGAATGCTGCTTTGATCAGTAAAAGCAACAGATTTGTTTGCTTTATCTGAAAGGAGGGCAGGGAGAGTGTCAGAGAGAGGCCCTGAAGTTTGATTATTTTCCATATATTTCTGAAGAAATCAAAATTAATTCTCTTTCCACTTGCACAATGGGGCCTCTGTGCCAGCTTCCCTCGAGTTGGGTTGGTTGTGTAATGCTTTAGCCAATTCCGGTTTTCTCCTCTGCCAAAAAAAGAGATGGTGATCAAGGCTTGCTTTATAAAGGGCAGAAGAAAACAGTGCTGCTTTCATTATGATTTGGGCTCCCTGTGTAAAATTTCTAAAGGAAGGTCCTGGCGCGATGTCTACTTTTATCTGCATTGCCACTTTCTCTTGCTTGGTTGATGTTCAAGTTCCTAAGGCAGTCTAGACTTTCACTCCAGGTGTGGCTCAACTGACTAACCATAAAGGATTGGTTTATGCATATTCTGTAAAACACGAATTCCTAAGTAGGAGGTAGCAACAGCACCAAAACCATGTTTTGATACTGTAGAGCCATGATGGCGAACCTATGGCATGCATGCCGGAAATGGCATGCAGAGCCAGCTCTGTGGGCACGTGACCCATCGCCCCAGTGCATGCATGCATGCCTCCAACCAGCCAGCTGCTTTTCAGGTAGCTGCCATGCATGGTTGGGGGGCAGGGCGCATGCTGGAGGCACATGCGCATATGCAGGGGGATGAGGGAGCACGGGGGGGTAGGCATGCATTGCATTATGGGTGCAGACGTGCATCCATGCTCTTGCGCATGGGCACACTTTCAGCACACAATGACCAAAAGGTTAGTCATCATTGTTATAGAGCAATATTGCTCTTGTTCCCCCAGCAATTTGTGGTCCATTGTTTCCTAGGCTTTATTAAAGTAAAATTATATCAAAGTTGCAATTAACCTAGGGAAAAAAACGGGTATCCAAGAATTATTAACATAATATCACATTGATCTATACACAGGTAGTCCTCAACTTACGACTACATTAAGCCCAAAATTATATGTTGTTAAGTGAGACATTTGTTACATGAATTTTGCCCCATTTTATGACTTTTCTTGCCACAGCAGTTAAGTGAATCACTGCTGTTAGTAACATGGTTGTTGAACCTGGCTTTCCTATTGACTTAGCTTGTCAGAAGGTTGCAAAAGGGGATCACGTGACTTTGGAAGACACTACAACCGGCATAGAGTTGAACCAGTTGCCAAGTTTCTTAATTTTGATCATGGAAATGCTGGAAAAGTCATAATTATTAAAAACGTTCATAAGTAACTTTTTGCAGTGCTGTTGCAACTTTGAATGCTCAATAAACAAATTGCTACAAGTTGAGGACTATCTATACTCAAAATTATTTATTAATAATGATTAAGGGGAAAAATATTTGGAAAGCTATGCTATAAATGGAATCAATCCTCCCCCCAAAAAATAATTCTAATGCTCCAAAATAATCTTTTTTTCCCCGCAATTGTCCCTTTATCAAAAAATTTGAAAAAAGCAAAAGCAAAAATTTTACAAACATCAGGGTATCATTAGTATACAAATCAAGTGTAAATAAATTAATAAAATATATATTTATGGCATATTTAAATATATTTATATGTATGTAAATATAAACCAATCATTGGTATAAATCAATTTAGATCAAATCAAGTGTAGATGTTTCTTTCCAATGTTGCATTGTTTAGTTAGCCCTCAGAAAGAAAATGTACCTGTCTTGAGAGATTCCAAATGCTAGGACTATAAGCATTAATGCATAGCAAATAATTTAACTATTCTCTTGATTCCATCCACAAATGTGGAAACGTTAAGATAAAGTTCAACTATATGAATTAATGTTCCACTTCCTTAGCTACATCTTCAACAGCAATGCAACTGCATCCAAACCCTTTTTCTGAGATATCAATATACATGAAACACTTCTCAATGTCTGAATATCCTAAGAAATTTACATTATTTAAGGCAACCTTCCAGAGGTTTTCCAGAACAGGACATTCAAACCCCTGTTTTCAGAATATGGGTGAATAACAAATATACATTTAATCAACTTGTGGAATAGGATTATTGACAATTCCTCCATCAGTTCCAATCTGGAAGTTCCTAATCAGCAAGCGAGCTTGAGAAAATAAACTTAGAGATTACTTAGAAATTACATTCTTGGAATCCCTTGTACAGTAGATGATGTATCTTTTTATGTCCTTGGCTGATACAGGTTCATCTCATGGCAAAATCAAGTATCTAAATTTCTATGGAGATTCTCAGTCATCCAGATCATGGTTATCCCAAAGGTGCTATTTGAAGAGGCAACTGGACTTCCTTGTTTTTCTTTGAAGACGTTTTGATTCTCATCCAGGAAGCTTCTTCACCTCTCAGAGAAGTGAAATTTCTTCAAAGAAAAACCAAAAAGTCCAGTTGCCTCTTGAAAAAGCACCTTTGGCAGTATCCAAACTCAACATTTAAAACTTTCTACAGTGCTCATGGCATAGATTTGATCTGGGGTGTTTGAAGTAATTTAAATGGTAATTCCCAAATGCTAATTTAGTTTTCCACAGGGCCTCCTTGAACTCTGTGTCTTGAATAAAATTTCAGAATAAATCTGAATCCCCAGGCACAAGTCTGTACTTCGATACACAGCTCAGGCACTAACTTGTGAAGAATTCCTTGAAGCTGGTGACAACCATTGATGACAAAGTTGAGGAAAACTGAGAAACTCCATCACTGTTCTTCTGAATGGCAAAGAGGAGGCTATAATGCCTTGAGGGGAAAATATTCTATCTTGACACCTAACCACTGCTCTGGGGACTGAAACAGAAAATATAAATGCCAGCATTTTTAGCCTAAACTAGGATACTGTGTCATCTTCAAAATTTAGAGAAATTGTATTTGAAACATAAGCACTAGGTTTAATTGGCTTATTCTGGTGGCTCCAGAGATTTGTTCATTTGAGGCTAACCATGAAAATGGTGTATTGGGCAGGCTTTCAAATGATGTGCATGGTCAGTTTCCATCAGAAATGATAAATAATAAATAATAAAAAAGACAAGTGCTATGAAGAATCCTCTCCAGTGTTTATCACATGGCCTAAAATGGGATTGGCAGATTTTCAAACCTCATAAAATATTAGCAGTTTCATCCAGAGATGTCATGAGATTATATGCAAGAATGCTGTTTTGGTGATTTCTGATGTTTCAGCCATTGTGAGGGGGAAAAAATTAGAATATTGTTTTACTTATAATTTTCAGCCTGACTGGCATCTTTGGTCCCTTCTTTTTGATCCCCAGCCTACTTTAAGTCTACCTGATAAATTGGAAAACCAAAAAGGAGGCCTTATTTTTAGACAGCGGGGGGAAATGTTACAACAATGATATTTTTGCTTCCCTTACTCATCATTTGCACTCTGAGGTAGTAGTAGTCAGACATTCCCTTTGTAGCAATAAGATGAAGACAGGAACCTTTGCAATGTTCCCCTTGCTCTACAAACTCCTAAAACATAACATTTTGCTTTTAAAAATCTTAACATCTCTTCTGCTGTTCCTGTGGCCAGCAGGTAGAAAACTACTGATATCTGGAATTTGTTAACCATACACATCTGGTCCTTGGCAGAAGCAGATTTTCTTGGCAGAAAGGTGACATGACATGGCCAAGCTGTGGACTCACTTCTCTCCTCCTCCTCCTCCTCCTCCTCCTCCTCCTCCTCCTCCTCCTCCTCCTCCTCCATATGAAGAAGTTTCTAATAGTGGTGATGGAGGAGGAGGAAGAGGAGAAGGGGCTTTCTTTACTGAAGCTAAATAGGACTACTTTTTCTGGACTGAGATGGAAGGAAAGAGTTAATGCACTCTATATCTCTCCACTGCAGGCCAGTTTCATTATATACCTTTCAAAAGGAAAAAAAAATAGTTCTCCATTTTCAGATTTCTAAACTATCAGTTAAAATGCTTTAGATGAGCCACATACCTACCCATTTACTGGGAGACCTTCCTTCCCAGAAGGGGAGGAAAATCATGTTACAGGCATGTTTAAAATTATATTATCATTCACAGTGACATCTTGAGTGTGAAAGGTGTTGTATGCAATATTTGGTACATATCCCCAACATTCAAGTCATGCAAAATGGATAGAAAGGACTTCCTGCCAACCACTATTTTAACAGTCACAGCAAGTCTTTGTCCTTTGTAAGCAGGACTTTGGAACAGACAACCTGGACTTTTCGTCAAACAAACAGAGTTGGGTGGGTGGAAGAAGTGATAGTAGTAATTGGACTGGCTCACTACTTTTAAAATCGCCATCTCCCTCTGCTGAAAAGCAACTGAATGGAGCCTTAAATGAAATTACCTAACTGAACTGCCGTCAGTCTGGGTGAAGAAAGAGAAAATTTTGACTGGACAGTTAATCAAACTATGAGGTGAGGTGAAGGCAGAGGTTCTGACCAATTCTGGAGAACTGGTAGTGGAAATTTTGAGTAGTTCCAAATCCCACCTCTGACTGGCCTCACCCCCATCTATTTTCTGCCTCCCGAGTCCCAGCTGATCTTCTTTTGGCTGGGTCTTCTTTTGTTGCCTTACACAGGAGAACAGAGCTGGAAAGCAGGTTAGTGGGGTGGGGAGGGAATGGGGATTTTGCAATAACCTTCCTCTGCCATGCCCACCAAGCCATGCCCACAGAACTGGTAGTAAAAAAATTTGAACCCCACCAGTGGGTGAAGGCCTCCTTTTGAGGTAGGGGATAGATGATGGTGATGATGATTTTGCAGCTAAAAGCCAGAGAGAACTTTGCATTGGTGATGTTACCTAGTTTTGGTAATGAAACATCTGCAAGAAAATAACCAAGCTCAGAGAGCACTAAGGACCCCTTA
This sequence comes from Laticauda colubrina, assembly GCA_015471245.1. Taxonomy (NCBI): domain Eukaryota; kingdom Metazoa; phylum Chordata; class Lepidosauria; order Squamata; family Elapidae; genus Laticauda; species Laticauda colubrina. The sequence goes on along the minus strand of BLBF01000021.1, from coordinate 17,659,696 downwards.
ATTAAATCCTGTGCTACAAATATTCTCCTTTATTAATAACTTTGCAATGACATTGCAATGTTATGGGAAGGACCAGAGAGCAGATGTTTTTCCCCCTTCTTAAAGCATTATCAAGGGACCCAACTTGAGTATAAGATTTTACTTGTTCTTTGGACCCAAATATTACTTTGCCATTGTTGGCAGAGTGACTTGGAGGTTTGTGAGTTTGAACTATTCCAGTGCAAAAATGGGGTGAAGGTGAGAACCGATTCTTGCTCCCTAGATCACGGGTGTCAAACTGAAGACCTATGGGCTGGATCCGGCCTGTGGGGTGCTTAGATCTGACCCGTGAAGCCGCCCTAGAAACAGTGAAGGACTGGCCCACAGTGCCTCTGCCAGTGAAAACAGAGCTCAGGAGGGCTGGACGCACCGTCCTGAGCTCTGTATTCACTGGCAGAGAGTTGCAGGAGGCCATCATGATTAGAAACGGAGCTCTTGAAAGCCACGCGCAGCCCTCCCAAACTCTGTTTTCACTGGCAGAGGGTTGTAGGAGGCTGTTGCAGCCAGTAACAGAGCTTGGGAGCCCGTTATCACTGGCAGAGTGCTTGGGCCACTACATGCGCCCCCAACACGAGTGACATTGGGCTGGCAATGCCCACACTGGCCACAGTCACCCTGAGCCCCCCCAAGGTCAAAACAATCCTGATGTGACCCTCAATGAAATCAAGTTTGACACCCCTGCCCTAGGTGAAACAGCCACTTCGGGCAACCCATCCCAGGAAAGATTAAAGGACAGCAGTGCCCCTGGTGTTTAGCTTCTTGTCCTCAAGCACAGCCTGTCATGCCCTTGTTAGAGTCGGACTCTGAGGGAGAGGAGGAACAGCCCACAGGGAGTGGAGGTGTGGCTCCGGAGGTTGTGGAGGAGCTGGGGAAGGGCAGAGGCCAGCTGAGCAGTCAGAGGAAGAACCAGGCTCATACCCTCTGCATCCTAGGAACGCAGGGAGGAACGGAGAAGGCAACAACTTGGCTTCTGAGAGAGGAAGCGGCCATGATCCCCCTCATTGATTGCAGCTGTGGAGAATAGTATATAAGAGAGATGGTTACAACACAGCATTGCTTGAAGCAAAGTGTGTTTTATTTTGGGCTGAAGTTATCTTGGTTGGCATCCTTCCAACAGACTGTGCCTTATTATCTCCTTGAAGATGGTAATTACTTATCCTGGCCCATTGTGGAATTTCCTTCATTTTTGTTTTGTTTTGTTTTTTAATTTCACCTCTATCTGTGTTGTGGTTAGCCGGCAGCAGGTGCGGTTGGTGGAGGAAAGCAAGGACTTGGATGAGGGGCCGGGACCATCAGGGAGTGGAGTGACGCCTTCAGGGATTGTGGGGGCTGGCAGCAATGATGAGAGGTTCCCAAGGAGCCTGTGCCAAGTATGTGTGAGCACAGGATGATTCATAGAAGAGAACAGCTAGAGCAGCACAAGCGACTCGGGAGTAAGGATACAACATAATGGCCCCTCCCTCCAGGGAATATAAGCCTGGTTTCAAAAGGTTTTTGCCTTTGCAAAAAGCAAAAATGCTCTAAGGACCCAGCATTGTGTGTAGAGACTCCGGCTTATCTGAGTAATTCTGTCAAGGCTTTTCTGGTTGGACTAATTGGCTGCAAGTCATCTTTTATCTACAAAGAAGTTTATTTGTAGATTAAAGTTGTGAAGGTTTGAGTTGCTGTGTTTGTTTGAAATTTTCTTGCTGGTAACAGGGTTGGGTCAGAACAATCTGCTCATTAAGTTCGGACTGTATTGCTTTCTTTTGAAGACTATTTTTGAATAAGTTTTATCTCCAGCTGAGAATTATTGAACAATGGGGCCAAGCTGGAGGCATTAAAGGACATTTATGTACATTTTAGATTTTGTTATGTTTGTGTTACACTCCAGGTCATCACACAGCCTTTTCAATATTGCAAGAGTTACGTGTCATTCTAATTGGTGTCCAATCTCTGGAATAAGGCCACCTTTTTTTTTCTTTTTTGTGTTCCTTCACTCAGCATCAACCAAATGCTCTGCTTTCTGAACAGGAAGGATGCTTATGAGTTTCTCCATTTCCACTCTCACAGGCCAGATGTAACACTAAAATCCCTGTATGTATATGTTTGCCTGAGGAGGATGTCATCACTGGTACCTTGCATCCTGTCTGTGTTGGCTCTCTGAAAAGAAAAGATCTAGGAACTAGGGGAAGATAAAGAACACATGAGAAGTCTTTTGCACAATGGAGTGAAATGTACACACTCTTGGGGATGCCCAAGAGCATAACGATATCAAAGAAACCTGCTGGGTCGCAGCATCGTCTCACCTTCCAGCATCCACTTCCCATTCTTCTTCCTGAGAAGAAGCCTCCAAGTGGGACCGACAGCCAAGTTATGTTTAGAGGCATTTGATTCTGAAGTGCGGGGTGGTGGTGGTCCAAGGTGTCCCTCCCTCCCTCCCAGGGGGAAACTTTACAAACAGGCTTTACAAACTTCGCCCACTCCTTTCCCCAGGAATCGGGTCAGCCACTGCTGCAGGGTGTCGTATTTTTCTTTTCTCACAGCTTAGTCATCTCTACTTTTCTCCCTCTTGCTCAGCAGTAATCAGTTCCAGATCCTGGAGACCTTTTGAAGGTGGAAAGCTTCTTCAACCCCCACTCCTCCCCAGACACACAGCCAAGCTAAAATTACTTCCAAAAAGGAGGTTGTGACATATATTTCCTCTATTTATTGCAGTGGGTGGTTTTGAAAGTTTTTGTAAACAGAGCTGGATTTGTTACCCTATGTCTGATGGTCTGCAGATGATGCCCAGCCTGGATGGGAAAAAAGGAGATTCTTACTAAAGCAAAAAAAAGTCTCTCCTGGTCCAGGCCAAGGACACCAATCCCAGCATCCCATTTCTATTATGGTATTAGTGTGGCTACCCTATTTGAAGCCCAGGGTGGGTCACTTTTTAAAACCTCCCTCCTTCATTGCCACTGTGCCACGCCACCCATTTGGTCGGCATGCAGCAGCAGTGACCCAGTTGTACACTTCTAATGGCCACCTTGTTTCTTCCCAAGTCACATTCAGTGTATCACCTTATTGCCTATACCTGGAGTGGGCTGGTCTGACTGCCCTGCCCTTCATACACCACTATCCATCAATGAAGGGGAATATTTATAGTTCAGGGTTGAAACGAGGGTACCTGGTGCCCTCTGGGCTTGACTGCTTTCTTGCAAGCATTTCAGTACCCAAACTGGGTAACATCATCATCAGTGCTGTCTACAAGAAAACAATCAAGGATCCCTATTGTCAATGGTCTAGCCCAGGGGTCTCCACCCTTGGCAACTTTAAGACTTAAGGACTTTGGAGACCTCTTCTCTTCTCTTCTCTTCTCTTCTCTTCTCTTCTCTTCTCTTCT
>BLBF01000021.1:17642412-17656283 GCA_015471245.1 Laticauda colubrina | reverse complement strand
TCTCTTCTCTTCTCTTCTCTTCTCTTCTCTTCTCTTCTCTTCTCTTCCCTTCCCTTCCCTTCCCTTCCCTTCCCTTCCCTTCCCTTCCCTTCCTTGTCAGAAAGTACCTGGGAAGGTTACAGGTGGTGGTCACATGGGCCTGTGACAATGCAACTGCCATAAATACAAACTGATTGCCAAGCACCTGTGTTCTGGTCACTTTTGTAAGACATATTTTTTCAGCGTTGCTCTAACTTACAATGGTCACTACACATATGGTTGTAAGTCAAGGACTATCTGTATATTGCTCACTGTGGTACCCCTTAATGGACTTTTGCTGACATAAAGACTGAAATTAGATTTTATGAATTTGTTTATAGGTAAGAAATGGCATATGAGAAGATTCTTTGTTGTGTTTTAAGAGGGTGATGAGTCACTAAAATTGTTCAATCTTATCGTGATACAGGGGGAAATCACATCTTTATATATTTCTTTTCTTTCACTTTCCTGTATTCTAATTGTTTCTTTTCTATTTCTTCTAATTTTTCTCTTTTGTTCCACTGTAGCTCTGATGCTCCAGTACTCAAAGCAACAAAGGAACAGGCTGGGTTTTTGTTTTTGTTTTTTTGGTTCCTACTTCCTTTATGTAGATCCCTGAAAACTTTGTAACAAGAACTGATCCTTCAGTTCCATAGAAACAAAGTAACAATGTTCCTACATTGCAACTTAAAATTGTTTAAAAAACAAAAAAACTGAAGGGAAGGGAAGCTTTCAGTGCTGTGGGCAGAGGAAAAAGAGGGATCGTGTTTTCCCCAACCTGGGCAGAAATGGAAAGGGAGTCCAATGGGAGATGTAAAGGCTGAATGGAATACAAACTTCTAGGGTTGAAATTAGTTCATTGACAACCACACAATTATTAAAGCTAGCCGACTAGTAGAAAATAGCATGCCCCATTACACCCTTGAGACATTCCTGATTCTCAAGCTGCACTGCTTGGCTTCTGAATGCAATTCAAGATCTTGGTTATCTCCAATATTTTATTATATTTCATGTATCAAATTTACTTGCCATCCATCTCACAGTTCAGGTGACTCCGTAAATCCCTTTCCAGAAAGGGACCAGGCATTCTGGACCAGCTTTGTGTGTGTCGATAAAATCATGTCCTCTAGCAGAACGTTTTTCAAACTTGGCAATTTTAAGATGGGTGGACTTCAACTCCCAGAGTCCCCCAGCTTAAAGTCTTAAAGCTGCTAAATTTGAAAAACACCACAGATTACCAAGACCCAAGAAGCACACATTCTGTGTGGAGGCACCTGCCCTCTGGAATAATATCCTTGCGTAGATCCAGATGACTCCTATTCTGATGATATTCAGGAAATAATTAAAGACCTGGCTATCCTCCCAGGCGTTGGGGTAGGAGGGGGTGGGGTGGGGATGGTTGAACTCCTGCTGGTTGCAATTTTGGTTTATGTTTGTCTTGAGGATCTTTATTTGAAGAGGCTTTTTTCCCCCCCCTTTTGCACTGTTCCTATTTTTAAATTGTAATCTGCCCAGTCTCTAAATTGTAGTTATGAATGTACTAACTCAATACCCATGCTTCGCTATGAAATTATGTGGTCGGGCTTAGTTTTTGGGGAGGAAAATAAGGTGGGGAAATTCTGCCTCTGCCTACCAGCATCCATTGGTATTCATCTGATTAACATCCTGTTAGTGTGTGAGAGAATTGAGGGCTGTTTGGGAAACTGAAACAGTATTTGCTGTGTGAGCAAGAAGGAGACAGCAAGGAGCTTAGGCGTGGCTTAGCTCAACTGTTCTGTACTAAAGCTGCTTCATGCTATGAAACTGAAACTGAAGCTCCTCTCTTCTGCTTGTGTTTTGCATTTGGAACAGATTTCTTTTGAGGTGGGGAGGGGGAGAACAACTCCTTAGCATCAGAGTGTGTTAATAATAATATAGGAAATATTTATGCTCTGATGGTCATTTTGAAAAATTCTTTCTTAGTGAACACCTTGAAGCCAAGAGGAACATACGTGCCAAATTTTAAGTTTGCAGGCTTTACGGTTCTGGAGATTTTGGGATGATATGTGAATGGTATTTCACTTTTGTATGTATGCATGTATAATGACATAACTGGCCACAGCCCAATACAGCAATTATTGGGGCAGGGCCTGCCAGGCACTGTGGCCAATCAAAGATGAAGCATAGATCATACATGGAGGGCTGTTACTGAAGTTGCCCCACAGCTGCATTTTATACACACACACACACACACATACACACACACACACTTCCTCTGCAACATAGTCATCCTCACACACACACACACACACACACACACACCGCATTTAGAAGGTAGGCCAGAACCATATGAGTCATGCTGTCATATTACACAATTAGAGGAATAACATGTCCTCTCCCCTTTGCAGAACTGGCTCATTAATGAGAGTTTATAGACTTGAAAAAACAACATTTTAATGGCTATTCCAAATGTCTAGGACACAAGACACGGAACATGCAACATGCAAAAGGGACAGAGTGAGAGCATTTTGATTGGCAGAAGCTGTGTGGAGAGTCTGGCTCTGAGCTTTTAGGAGGCTGGACTGTTGTTCCTTTATGATGAATGTCCTACTTGAATGGGTTATTTTCATAACCCGATCCTTTTTGCCTATTTTTGGTAATGGCATCCAACTAAACAAACTTCCTAACTGCCTTTGTGTAATTTGGAGTGGCGTAATCCTATAGAGGAGATAAACATCTGAAACTGAGGGAGGAATCTAGCTAAACCTCTTCTGTTTTGAGTTTCCAGGGCCTTTCTTACATTATTGTTTGTTTTTATTGGCTGCATTTACTTTAAATGAGATTTATAGCCTCCACCTCTTGGAACTCAAGGCAACAACCACCATAGGAGATGGTTGGGCTCAGGAAGTAGTGACAATCCAAAAGCTACCAATGAATGTACCTAGTAGAATATGGATTTGAACCTGACTCATAACAATATGATTCAAATTCTCTAACTACTACTCCATATTGGCTTTTTACTGATTAGTTCCAAAGTAGCCTCTAGTGAACTATGAGCCAACTGCTTTTATTCACCATGTATTTATCTGCTGCTAGGTACCATCATCCTCTTTCTGGTTTCCAGCTTGGATAAAGTGCAATCTTTGGGGATATCTTGTCAGACAAGTCATGTCACCTTAGGCTGCTGTCCCAGGGATCTTTTCCTATCCATCTGTGCAGAGAGAAGTCATGGCTGGTTTGAAAAAAGAGCAACTTTTATCAGCTAATTGTTGTGTGCAAACATCTGCACTACTTTGTTATTCTATGCTAAGTAGGGAGGAGGAGAGGAGGAGGAAGAGGAAGTGAAGAAGAAGGAAGAGGAGGAGAAAGAGAAAGAGGAAGAGCACAAGGAGGAGGAGGAGGAAGAGAAGAAGAAAGAGGAGGGGGAGGAGGAGAAAGAGGAAGAGGAGGAGGAGAAGAGGAAGAGGAGGAGAAGGAGGAAGAAGAAGAAGAAGAAGAAGAAGAAGAAGAAGAAGAAGAAGAAGAAGAAGAAGAAGAAGAAGAAGAAGAAGAAGAAGAAGAAGAAGAAAGATGATCATCTCTAGATTTGATGTTTTTATATTCCCAAATTATAAACTCAAAGCAGGACACTTCAGAATATATACTGTATTTGGTTTCTGTTTTGCAACATCCTAAAGTTTCAAAATGCCTCTCCTTATACACTTACTGAGGAAAAAATGTTGTTAAAAACTGAATAAAATAAGTGAGAATGTTAAATTGGTGTGCAGGCTGTAGAAATCTTGCAAATACATGGGGTCTCCCTTTCTCCTCTTTGTCAATATAATTTATCTCCAAGAAAGTATGGAAAAGTTCAGATACCCAATCTGACAGAAACAAGTAAGCCTTGCTTAGTTCAATGGTGCCTGATTTTTGCATATGTTATTATTGGTCTCTTCATAAAATACAGGTGTGGGGGGCAGGCAGGCTAATGCCAAGTTTGGTAAACTACAGTAGCAACAGTTTGCAAGTTTGGGCATTTCTGAAGGTAAACATGGGTAAATATGTCATAACCTGTTGAAGAAAAAAAGAACCTTGCCAAAGAGGTTTTTTTTATCAAGGGTGTATTAAATGAAGCAACTGATTACAGCAATTTTAAGTAACTGTTCTGATATTTTATTGCTCCATATCGTCATAAATTTACTCAGATGAAATACATTTTAAAAGAAATAGCTGAATCAAATAAGAGCTACAATATACCAGTTGCAAATCATCTTTTAAAGAAGCAAAAATAATCACTGACATCTTTTTAATATACAAATAGTGTTTTTGCAAGTAGACCCATGCATTTTTCCCTCTTTCTCTATAAAAATAAATCCAAGTGAGCAATTGATCTGATAAGTATTGAGCACAGCTGAACAATCATGCTTCCAATGATAGTCTGTAGAGGGTGACAGGTTAATGGGCATGAGCAACAATAATCTGGCTTGCAAGTTAGAGTATAGCCAAAAGGCCATATTAGAGTGCTATCCACTAGTCAGCAATTGCTAGTAGTACTGTCCCTAGTGCTTAAATGAAAGACAAGTTAAGAAAAGTAATTGGTGGATCCTCCTTACCTTAATGTCTTCTCCAACTAAACATTGTCTCTTGGTAGGAAAATTGATATCCAGCTCTCCCCACAGGACTGAGCAGGAGGATTATAGGCAAGTGCTTGGAAATTTCTCAAGCTTAATTAACAAAGAGGCCCTCTTGTTAGTTCTATCCTAACTTGTGAACAAAAATCTAGCACTCTTCTGAAAGATTGATAATGCTGTGTTTCTGAGAAGTAACATAAGACCTCAAAAGCCCTTCAGAAAACACCATTCAGGCAACATGTGAATATTGTTGAGGCTTCTGCAGAAACTAGATGTCCAAGTGCTTTTGCAGCCTAAGCCAAACTAACTACAGAAGGCAGTTCTCAAAAGTGAAAGAAATGGGAGGATGCCAACAGTAGCCAGAAGTGGCCAAGAGTACTGAGGCATCTCTCATTGTTGGCCACATCAGCAGCAACATGGTTGACAGAGAATATTAGATCATACCCCCCCCCCCAAAAAAAAATAGGAATTTGGAGAAGGGCTTTCAAACAGGAACTTTAAGGTAACTCAGTTATGAGTTAGGATGAGATGAAAGCAATGTCATGAGAGCCATGGTGGCACAGTGATTAGAATGATTAGAGTGCAGTACTGCAGGCTACTTCAGCTCATTGCCGGCTGCCAGCAGTTCAGACACTTCAGTTCTCACCAGCTCAAGGTTGACTCAGCTTTCTATCCTTCCGGGGTCAGTAAAATTAGGGCCCAGATTGTTAGGGGCAACATGCTGACTCTGTAAACTGCTTAGAGAGGGCTGTAAAGCACTACAGAGTGATATATAAATCTAAGTGCTATTGCTATGATGATAGAATATTTTTTTGTAAAAAAGTGCTTACCGGGGCAAGTAGATGCTGAAGTTTGGGAGGCACGTGGATGAGTCTTTAAATTCTATAGCAATGATCCCAGTTTGCACAGATTAATATCAGCAAAGTTGAAATAAAACCGGGCTTTGGTTGCACTTCTGGCATCTTGGTCAAATTACTACATAAACTTACTGGCAAGTATGGGGTAGAACTAGGTATTTCCTTTCTGCATATGTTTTCACAATATATCTTCCCTCTTTCCATAACTCCTCAGGCTCTTTCTTGCATACCAAAACATACTAAATATTTCTCTCTTTCTTTAAACAGTGATTCAGACTATGTTCCCAAAATTTGCCAGCAAAGCTACTCTCTTTCGTTCTCTCAAGCTTAATTGGTATGTTTAACAATGATTAGGAGTTTGTTTCACAATTCATCCATGCAAGTGTCTTGCCTGATTGGATTGCACCTCTCTCTTTTATTTCCCATTACTGAGACTACTTGTTTCTAATGTTGTCCCATCAACAGTGCCTGCATAGAGTCTGTTTTTTATGCTGCTTCAAAGCAGGTATTGGCAATAAACAAAGAATTCTCCTTTGCAAATTGCAAAACACAATTAACTGAGTTCCTACTTCATTGTGTTTACATAATCCACATCTTCCTATGATTTTAAATTCTGGCATTTCTCCAGTTCTTGCATTCCACTGCTGTTATTACCATGTTTCTTAATGATGCATTTAATCCTTGCACAGTGTTCCTCCTTGCCATCTGATAACCTTTTTGCTGGCATTGTTCTAAAGATTAATGGACATATTCTGCCATATCAAAATAGTAAGTAATATTTATCTATGGTGTGAGATGAATGTTGTTTATGGGGATTTGAATTATTGATATTCAGTACAGGTAGTTCATTTAGTGACTGTTCAGTTACAACAGCCCTGAAAAATATGAATAATGAACATTTTTAATTGTTATAACCTTTGCAGCCTCCCCATTATCATGTGATCAAAATTCAGATGCTTGGTAACAGGTCCGTATTTATGACCTGTGTTCGAAGGTCACTTGATCACGTTTTGCAACCTTTTGATGAGCAAAGTCAATGGGGAATCCAGATTCACTTAACAACTGTGTTACTAATTTACCAACTGCAGTGATTCTCTTAACAACTATGGCAAGAAAGATCGTAAAATGGGGCAAAACTTACTTAACAAATGTCTTGCTTAGCAGCATAAATGTTGGGCTCAATGGTAGTCATAAGTCAAGGACTACCTGTACTCTGAAATACAAGGAACATTTGAGGAATATGCTGATAAATGCCACAAGTCATTATGTTGATTATTCCCATAATATGTTCAGTACATGCTCAGCTCTTGTTCCCTAAATAGGCCCAGCTTCAATTTCCATTCATTCCTAATGTCTGATTCCCTAAAACCAGACTCCCCTTTTCTCCCACCCCATCATTTCTCTTCTTCCTGTACTTATGAGCTCAGGGCACGGATTCCTGTACGCATACTTTATCATAGCTACCTGCCAAAACCCCCAAAACTTAGCACTACAGCATTGAGGAATATAGTTAGACTGCTACAGAGCGTTGTCTTGGAAATTAATCAGGTCAAATGAATTTTCTATTGATGTTGCAAATCCTCACTCAAGGCAACAGTGCTGAAAGGAAGGGAGAGCCAGGATTGAAAAAGGAGGAGGGTAGACTGGACCAGATGCAGTGGGACGTAAAAGATGGGCTTGTTTGGCAGCAGCTTCAAAAGGGAACAAGCTTAGTTTGATCAAAGAGACACCCATCAAGGAAATGGCAGAACCTGGATGAGTGCATGGGGAAAAAGTTCTCCAGATGGTCAGTTTCTAGACTCATCTAAGGCAGTGGCCCCTAGCCTTTGGGCATCAGGGACCAGTTCTGTGGAGAGAGTTTTTTTCCGTGGACCATAGTGGATGTGGTTTCTTGTGCTACCTGCATCCCACGGATGGAGCTTCACTTGTTTGCACAGCCTGGTTGCTGGCATGCTGTGGATTGGGGTTAGGGACCCCTGATCTAAGGACTTTTCTGTTTCCAGAAGTCTTTTTTTTTTTTAATTTAAATTTTATTTTATACAAACATTCCATCTTTCGTTTAAATAGTGTGTTGTCTGGGTACAAATATCTTGTGCAATAACCATTACAATTAGTACATATGCATTACTATTATATCATTCATTACTCTATTCTTACATCATATTACTACACATAATGTATCTAATTATAATAACAATTCTTAACATATTTAATTCTTATTCACATGTTTACTATTTTTTGTTGATTGTCTTAGATTTTCTAATTTCCATTTTTTTCCTCCAGCCATTGATAAAATAATTCCCATATCATATAATATTCAGTTTGTTCCTTTTCTTTAATTGCAAGTGTTAACCTGTTCATTTCTGCACATTCTAATATTTTCCTGATCACATTCTCATCAGTGGTGGGATTAATTTTTTTTAAAATCGGTTCTGTGGGTGTGGCTTGGCGGGCGTGGCAAGGGAAGGATACTATAAAAGCTCCTGTCAGAGGTGATATTTGCTGTTTCTCTGTACTGTTCAAAATGTCTGCTACCAGTTCTCCAGAATTGGTCAGAACTCTGATTCTCATCTGTCGGAATCTTTTCACTTTTCCAATTTTGTGCGAATACAATTCTAGCTGCAGTCAATGCATGAATGATTAAATATAGCTTTTCTTTATCATATATCTTCCAGAAGTCTAAATGAACAGATTCACCTAAGATTCAGTACAGTTTCACATAGAGTACGAATGTATAATAAGAATGTAAGACAAGAGCTGCAGAGGTTGGGAGCCTTGTATAATTTCTTCAACCGCTGAGTTCCGATAAGTCAAGTAAAATGAAACTGAAGGGGGGAGCTTTCAAACTGAGTAAGATGAGAGAGGGTGGATAAAATAAACATGGAAAAATAAAGAAAGGAAAACATAGTATTTACTCTACCCAAGCTAGTTTTCATGGATTGAAATTAAAAAAAGAAGGGGAATAAGCATGAACTCCTATCTTAATTTTATTTGAAAATATGACCAATTATCAATAGTTATCTCTTGTAATTCTAGTTCCTGTTGCATTTTAATTCTTCCCTCGCTATCTAATATTTGGTAGTATTTAAGTTTTTTACTGATGTCCATTGTGTTTAAATGAAACATTGCCTCCATCGAGAACCACCTCGGGATTTTAGTGTAATGATTCTTTCTTATTTCAGTCCAAACTTTAATTAAAGACTTTTGGAATACATGTCTGGTAAAATATAAATTGTTTTTACTATTTGGGTTCCATAAAAATGCATGCCAGCCTAGCTGTAAATCATGTCCCTCCAATTGTAAAATCTTGTTATTCCTTAAGTCAATCCAATATTTTATCCGCTGCTCTATAATATGTCTCCCAGACAGGTAGTCCGAATCCACACCTGCTTTTATTATCTTGTAAATAAGTTTTTTTTAATCTTTATTTTCTTCTTTGCCCAGATAAATTTCATTACAATTTTATCTATATCTTTAAAGAATTTTTTGTCCAGTAATATCGGGATTGTTTGAAATAAATATAATATTTTAGGTAGAACATTCATTTTGACTGTTGCTATTCTACCTAATAATGAAATTTGCATCTTATTCCAATTTTCCAAGTAAAAGAATATGGAATTTAGGTAAAAGACACATATTTCAATAAAATACTTTTAAACCCTGAGAAAAGTTTCATTTCCAAATTATATAATTATTTACTAGAACATGAAATGGCCGAGATAATTGTGAAAGGTCCTGTATTAGCTTGGGAAAAAAAACTTTGGTTATAGTATTGATCTGGATGCCTGGGAAGAAATCTGGCAGAAAACGCAGGCACTAACCAAATCAGTATCACTCAAGGAGAATCTATACAAAATGATGTACAGGTGGCATCTGGCACCCTCCAGATTAGCCAAAATATTTCCGACAGCCAATCCTTGCTGTTGGAAATGTAAAGGGAAATTTGGTACATACTTTCATTCATGGTGGACTTGTCCTGAGATAAAGAAATATTGGCTAAAAATAAAAATATGGATGGAAGAAATTATAGAGAGTGGGCTGGAGTGGAAACTGAAACTATTTTTGCTGGGAATAATTAAAGGGGACTACCCCGCTAAAGTAAAATATCGGACCATCCATTTATTAACTGCGGCATGCACCTCACTAGCACAATATTGGAAAAGTTCAAATATACCACCAATACAGGCTGTTATTCAAAAAACATATAAATGTACCCAACTGGAGAGCCTTATGCTTAAAATTAACAGGAAGGAGGATACAGATTATTACCGGATATGGGACAAATGGCATAAATGGGTAGACAATAAAAGGGGAAACATATAAATGAACCTAAGATACAAATTTTATCCAGCGATTTATAATATATTAAGTACAATTAAAGGTTTTAAATCTTCTTTTCTTTGTTAGTACTATTATTAGTATTAGCTATTTATAATATTTTTGTGTTTATTAGTTAAAAAACATGAATGTATTAGTAATAGAAGAGTGGTTATAATCCAATGTGAAAATAAATGGAGTATATTGTGAATTATTTAGTACTTAGGATGTGATAAGGTGTGAATATGTGACTAGTACTAGCCAATAATGATTTTTAGGACTCACCAAATTCAACAACAAATGTAAAAAAACTATGTGTTATTATTGTTTCTGTATTTTGAAATTGTACGTTTTTAAATTTGTAAATAAAATTGTTTTTAAAACTTTTTTTAAAAAAGCATGAACTCCTGAAGAAAGTCAAATTACAAATGTACTTCAAGAACAAACTAGCCACCCCTTGGGGAAAAAAGATCATCAGAAAAATCAGGGCAGTTCCAGTTGCTTTCTGGGCTATGCTTCAAGTTCTGCCTCTCTGTTGCTCTAACAATGAGGCTTTAACAGATAATCAGAGTTGGAAGGGACCTTATAGGTCATCTAGTCCAACCCCCCCACCCAAGCGGGAGACTCTACACCATTTCTGACAGATAGCAGTCTAATCTCTTCTTGAAGGTCTCAAATGATGGCGCTCCCACAACTTCCGAGGGCAACTTCTGTTCCATTGGTTGACTGCTCTAACTTGTCAGAAAGTTTCCCCTTGTTTCCCGTTAAATCTCTCCTTGTTCAGTTTCCATCCATTATTCCTTGTCTGGCCTATAGGAGCTTTAAAAAATAGTTTGACCCCTTCCTCTCTGTGGCAGCCCCTCAAATATTGGAAGACTGCTATCATGTCTCCCCTGGTCCTTCTCTTCACTAGACTAGCCAAGCCCAGTTCCTGCAACCGTTCTTCATAAGTTTTAGTCTTCCCAAAATCATCCTGGTTGCTCTTCTCTGCACTTTTTCTAGAATCTCAACATCTTTTTTATGGTGTAGTGACCAAAACTGGATGCAATACTCGAGGTGTGGTCTTACTAAGGCTTTATAGAGTGGTATTAGTACTTCACTGGATCTTGATTATATCTCTCTGTTAATGCAATTGAGGATTGCATTAGCTTTTTTGGCAGCTGCTGCACACTGCTGGCTCATATTTAGCTGGTTGTCCACTAAGACTCAAAGATCCCCCTCACAGTGACTACTATTGAGCCTGGTTTCACCCAGTCTATATGTGTACTTTTAGTTTTTCTTGCCTAAGTGTAGGGCTTCACTTTTCTCTACGTTGAATTTTATTTTGTTTTGTTTGGCTTGCTCTTGAGAAAGTCACGGGCAATGTTCCAATATGTCACTCACACACCATACGGCTTCCCTTTGCTGCATCTTGTGGTTTACATAGAGAGAGAGATCGGATGGAATCTGAGGAGGCACAGGATCTATGGAAAGCCAGCAGTTGACAAGGAAGATCCAGAGATCCTTTTCTTCCCTCTCTCGTGGCTGAAGTCTGAGAGCACTTTGTTTCTTTGGCACTTTGGCGTTATTTTTAATTTAATCTCCAAGACTTACGTTCCCTTAACTGCGGCCCTTTCAGTTGTTTTAACTTACTAGGCTGGATTCCTGCAATTATTATTTGATATATTGTACCACCACATTCATAGGGCATTAAGATGCCCTGGGAGGGTTTGTATTTCCAAGGAAGGGTGCACCTTGCCCCAGAGAAAGAAAGGCATTCTCTGTTACCATCCATAGCTGTTCCTTTAACAAAGGCTCGATTTGCATATCCCTTTGTACTGTGAAATGCTTGTGATGTAGAGACGGTGGTACCCTTAGAACTGCAAACAGCAGATCCCTTTTCCAGGAATTTTCTATTTTGCCAGAAGCTGATCGTATCTACCACCACCCCGCCTCTCCCAAGAAAAGGAAAAGAGAATTTAAATGGGTGTTTGCCAAATGAATTATAATCAAAGACATTGAATCCAGCTAGTGGAAAACAATTCTCTTGAATTGGAGGCCTTTGATATAAACTTGAAATACATTAGGGCAGCCAGAGTCTTCCTGCCTACTGGGCTTCCTGTATGCTTTTGTCCCATTCTCTCTCTTGTTTGCAGCATAAAGCACATTTTGTAGGTTTATGCCTCTCCTTGGCTCTGGCCCCTCCCACTCCCCTTCTGTCCTGAGGCGTTTTTCCCGAGCTGGAGGCACTCAAGCAAGGCAGAACCAGGACTCTGGGAAGCCTGCTTGCCACACAAGAAGGTTTTTCGGGAGGCCCCAGGGCTTTACTCCCTCACAAGCTGCAGGGAAGGTTTATGGCTTCTTCCCTGCACGGAGCCCAGCAGTTCAACCAACCTGCGGTTGAAATTTGCTTTCTCTTCCCAGGCCACCTCCTTTTTTCCCCCTTGCTTCCTTATCACAGGCCCGAGAGAACAGCCAAAATCAGCAAATGGAGCTACTACAGGCTGCAGAATAAATTTCCTGTGGGGAAGGAAGGAAGGGTTAGTCTCTGTTGTGGCTCTTCTGAAGGGCAGCTCTTGGAAAAAGTTGCCAATTCTGCACATAGGGAGCACTGATCTTGGACACCCCACTCTGCCCCCCACCCACTTCCCTTCTGTTGCATAATTTGAACTACTTGAATTCAGGGAATAGACACACATTTGCCTTGGTTAATGTCCAATGCAATGCTCCCCTCCCTCCAATAGCTGAGAGCTTGGAAGCCAGGGGCTCTTTGAATGTCATCATCATCATCATCACAACTTCCCAGATGTCAGCTGGTCAGGGAAGTTGGGAGTTATAGTTTATCAGCAGTTCAGCTCAGAAGTTACTTGTCCCTTCCTTAGTACCATCCTTGATGCATCTTTTTACCAAAGTTATCTTTAATTTTCAGTTTCTTGATAGGATAAGGCTGAGGACAAGACTTACTCAATCCAGAGTAAGGCTATGAATTGCAGATGTGTCGATGCTTAATTCCCCAAACTAAAGGAATTGTTTTGCCCTTTATTTTTCATAAATAGCAATAGCACTTAGACTTATATACCGCTTCACAATGCTTTTCAGTCTCCTCTAAGCAGTTTACAGAGTCAGCCTATGGCCCCCAACAATTTTAGGTCCTCATTTTACCCATCTCGGAAGGATGGAAGGCTGAGTCAATCTTGAGCCTGGTGGAATTTGAACTGCCAAATTGCAGGCAGCCAAAAGTAGCTTGTAATACTGCACTCTAACCATTGTGCCACCGAGGTTCATAAAGCTGTGGTTGTTATGGCAAGAAACAAATCAGATTTCAGCTTCCTTTCAATCAATGCAACATGGCTATAGTCCTTTCCCACTTCCCTCCGAGATATATATATATATATATGTTTTTTTAAGCTTTTGTGGGTACTTACATGTGTGCTGTTTAGCTTCCTTCGGGTATTATCCCAGGTCATTCTAGTTCTGTTAAAGTTGTAACAACGTTTCAGCAGAATCTCATCTGCCATCCTCAGGCCTCTGTATAGAGTTAGTTCCTGGCTTCAAATTTGAGGCTGGTCCATTCTGATTGGCTAGGAGCCTGGGTCTGTGTTCATTGGACTTGGAGTTTGATTGATTGGTGTTTCTGGTTTCTTCTGTCTGTTTTGTGGCTTTGATTGGCTGGCAACACTCTGTTCTTGTGTTGGAGGCTTTCAGTGCAGCTTGGCTCCATGTGAAGGGATGGCTGCTCTTCATTAGCAAGCTGCTATTCATTAGCAAGCTGGGTTTCACCTGGGTGCCTGGTGGGGGGGTGTTTGAGTTGGAGCTATCAGAGGGAGTCTGTTTTTGCCCAGGTGTTTGCCTGGCTTGTGGTGTGGGGTTCTCACTCTGAGAAGCACAGAGCTGAAGAAACAAGCCTAAAGATGATGAATGAGACTTCATCGAAACGTTGCCTAGATACTTCCAATTCTACGCGGGAGAAAACCCGAATAACCAAAGATCCACATACAAATACCCATGAAAACCTCAGAAAACATATATCTATATCTATATCTATATCTATATCTATATCTATATCTATATCTATATCTATATCTATATCTATATCTATATCTATATCTAT
>BLBF01000021.1:17574700-17641434 GCA_015471245.1 Laticauda colubrina | reverse complement strand
CAGATGAGATTCTGCTGAAACGTTGCTACAACTTTAACAGAACTACAATGACGTGGGATAATACCCGAAGGAAGCTAAACAGCACACATGTAGTACCCGCGAAAGCCTAAGAAAACATATATATATATATATATTTGCTTAACTGATCACATATCTGGCTACTATCTGATACTTTGCTGGGAAATTCCAGTGATGAAGACTGGGAAGAAAAGAGGGAAACAAGAAGAGACTTTTGGTGAGTCCCTGATACCTCTTGTGATTCCAGTCACACCCTTTGCTAGCGTAAGTTCTTAAAATAATTTTAAAAAGCATTTATTCTTCATTTTCTCTTAAGACAAGATGTACTGTTTAATATGCAGTTTCTCCAAAGCCATCAAGAGATTTCCCTCATCATCACCTTTCCTAAAATTGCAAGTGGAATAATATTCTTTTACAGCTGAGTGGAAAACTTATTACTCTCAATGTACTTCATCTTTAAGCCATGCCTTCACAGTAGCTTATTTGTGGGGTTTATTACTTTAAGGACTATCATGCATCCCTGTGAGAAAACTGAACCGAGTTTACTGGAAGCCTTTTCTATCTTCATGCTTTCCAGAAGCTTTTGACCACAACCTCCATAGTCTGGGCTTACGAGCAATCAACAGCAACATTTCTGGAGGCTGGAAAGTGAGGACATCCATGTCAGGAAGGCAGAAGGAGCTTTAATCACCCCGCAATCTAAATTCACTGGAGTGTTTTCCCGAAGTGTATAAATGAAATGAAAATACAGTGAAAGGCAGGCAAACTGTTCAGAACCACAAAGAAACACTGTCCTGGTAAAACCCCATGAAAATATAAACAGTCTCACACGGAGAGATGCTAAAGAGTCACACAGGCAAGAAGCAAGTACAAAAACTGGCTTTCACTGCCAGGGGAGTAATGGAGAGGCTAAGAGGGCCAGTGCAGCCATTAGTCCTCACAAATGCGAAACTCTCCCCAGGGGTGGGATTCAAAAATCCCAAAACCAGTTCGCTGCCCGGTTGCTGGGTGGGCGTGGCCATGATGGGTATGGCCTACCAGAACTTCCTGTTTCTGGCTTCCAGGGCTCCTCCAGAGCCTGGGGGAGGCCATTTTCATTCTCCCAAGGATCCAGAGGCTTCTCTCGGGCCTCTGGGAGGGCAAAAATGGCCTCCCCTGGGCTCTGGAGGCCCTCCAGAAGCCGGAAACAGACCCATTTCTGGACAGCCCATTTTTTCCCCCTCCTCGAGCCTCAGTGCAAACCCTGCATTTACATCCATCGAAAATGGAGTGCATGGAGACTCCTGGGAGGGGTGGAGTGGACAAGGCCAGCTGGTCGGTTGAAATACCAATTCGGTGAACCAGATGTAACTTTAACATCCAGTTTGCCTGAACTGATCCAAACCAGTAGAATCTCACCCCTCTCAATGCATGTTGCCTTTCATAGACAACTCTTTCCTACAGGGTGAGCAGAAGCCTGTTTTTTTTTGGGGGGTGACATCACTCTAAGGCACTGGTTCTCAATGTGTGGTCCATAGACCCGTGGGGAGCCACAATGTCTTCATAGTGGGTCTCGATGCATGCTTTAAATCATGATGTGTGCTTTAAATCATGAATTAAGTCTTGGTGGTCCAAGGCTATGATCTATGGCCACAAAAGAGGCCCATGGTGAAGAAAAGTTTGCAAACCATCCAGCCACAGGAGGAATCTATCAGATGAAGAGGTTCGGCTAGTGCATAGGCATATGTGTGTACACATGCTTATATATACATGTGTGGTGTGTAAATATAGATGAGAATGAAGTAAGGGTAGACTAGATCAGGGATCTCCAACCTTGGCCATTTTAAGACTTGTGGACTTCAACTCCCAGAGCTGAGGAACTCTGGGAGTTGAAGTCCATGTTGTAAAGTGGCCAAGGTCGGAGACTTCTGGACTAAATAACCCATGCCCTGTTGGGTCATTATTTCAGGGATATTTCCTGACATAAACAGAGAAACAGATGACTGCAAATGGGTAAAAAAAACAGCAGAACTGGGAATGACTGCTGGTTTCCTCATTGAATTTCCTGATGGGAAATTTCATTTCCTTGGAGGAGTTATTAGTCCCAGATTTTGGACTCTTTCTGTAAGTTGGTTCATTTTCTGTAAGTCAGTTCAAAAACTGTTGCACTATGATACACTGTTTCACCTAGTTAAAGGTTATGGGAAAACAAGAGTTTTCATAGTACAGATCAGGGATCCCCAACCCTTGGGCTACGGGCCACAACCGGACTGTGGCTTATTTGACACCAGGCCACATGCATGGTGGGCTGGCGCATACACTGCTCCACTCATGAAAATGGCAGGTCAGCACATACTCCAGCCCTCCACTCTCAAGGCCTAGATCTCCTCTCCCCCCTGCCAAACCATGAAGGTTGGGGACTGCTGGTATAGATGATGTAGATCAGTGGTGGGATTCAAATTTTTTTACTACTGGTTCTGTGGGCATGACTTGGTGGGCATGGTGGGGAAGGATACTGTAAAATCTCCAGTCAGAGGCGGTATTTGCCGGTTCTCTGAACTACTCAAAATTTCCGCTACTGGTTCTCCAGAACTAATCAAAACCTGCTGAATACCATCTCTGGTGTCAATACAGATGCAGATACAAATGTGAATTATGAATCACGGTATGTGGAGCTCAGTTTTCAAGGGTCCCCGGTCTATTTCAATAATCCCCTTTCTCTACCCTTCTGAGAAAAGAAAAGTCCAGCAGGATTCTTGATTGATAAAGGCTGTCCTTGCCCAATAAGACACAGGGTGTTTAAAAAATATCCACCTTAATACGTATGTTAAAATACATACCTAAACCACTGTTTGGATTAAAAGAGTTATTCCTGACATTCAGAAAAAAGGATTTGTCAGGAGGCCTACAAGTATCCTTCTCAGGCTTAGGAAGAGAGCCAGACCTTACCATAACAGTTTTCTGGAACCCTTGGACAGTGGGAATCATCCATATCTCCAGGGAGATGCTGTTCCAGAGGGCAGGTGCTGCAACAGAGAAGTAATGCTTCCTTGGTCCCAAAAGTTGACAAAATTTAATTGAGAAGACTTAGAACACATCTACTTTGCCAAATGCAGTGAGTGGACAGTAACCACTGGAGACAGGTGATGTCAACTTTGAAACGGACCAAGCCTGCCGTAGCCATCTTTCCAGTTCTCAGCCATCACATATTATTGGTGGGGGGAGGAGGTCTGGAATGTCAGACCAGACAATAACAACACATTGTCCCATGGGAACCAAGGTCCTCTCAACAGGTGTTGGCTAGAGGATAAGGGGAGTTGCCAGAGAAACACTAGAACACCTGATTGGACAATATGACCTGTGACAATCGGGGAGGGAATCATCTATTCTTGGAATTATACTGAAACCATGGGAAACAGAGTTGGTTTTGCTTTCATTCGTTCCAATATGATGGACTCAATAAAACAGTTCTATGACAAAATTATGCCAGTTTCAGAGTGCTGAATTGGTCATTAGTCAGAACTTTGACAGTTGATTCCTCAAATAACCAGGCTCTGATGGAGAGTGGCCTTGAACCTGCTTTATTCAAGTGCTATCACTGTGACTTTAAAAAAAAAAAAACTTTCTGCTGTTGTTTCATCTCTTTGAGTGTTTTCAGTTGGGGTTTATCACAGAAGACGATCAACCCTTATGGCATATAATGCAACAGTTTCTATCCTCCACTCTCTTTGAAGCATTGCAAATACCTGTAAAATCTCTGGATGCAATTGAAAGAATGTATACAACCCATTCCTCTAACCTTTTTGTTTCCAGGAACCTTGTGTTTTATTTTGACTGTCACCTGGTAGGGAATCTGTGATCTTCCCAATATGGATGAACTGCAGCTTCATTGCTGCCTATCCAGGGAGTTGAAATTCAGCCATATATGAAGAACCAAACTTTGATCCAAAGAGCTCTGGAATTCCTTGGAGATATTTCGAGGGGTTCTGCAAGTTATTGTAACAGCAGATCATTTCTCCTAAAAGGCTGTCCTATGACTCTTTTCCTGGAATGCAGAGCTGTAATGGGAAGCTCACTAAGTCTTACCCTGCTTTATTGGGTCATGCCAGGTCATGATTAGACTCAGCAAGAGTTTTCAGTGTCCTATGTCAACTGAGAGTGTGTGCGTTTACAGTAGCCTTTTCTACAGGTAGGGTTTCAAAAAAGATGGAAAGTTAGAACCCATTGATCTAGGTTTGGCGCCAAGTCTTGAATTGGGCTTGGAGTGGTTCCTGAAACATTGCGATAGATCAAGTATGATTTCTGAAAAACTACATGCAAACAAATAACCTTCAACTTGAGCGAAGTTGGTCGGGTAGGTTTGGCGGCCCTCACTTGTGAAGCAATTTGCAATTCCAGCTGGATGAAACAGTGTTCACAGGGCTCCAGTCTAGATGATACAGCATTAACAAAGAGGACAGGGCAAGGAGCCACAGGACTGTTGGGCAGATCTAGAAATATGTGCTGAACGAAGTATGCAACCAGAATGTCCTGCAATATCTTTTGTAAACAGCACACATCAGAAACAGGCTATTTTTAAGGATGAACTCTAAATGATCTTGAATTTGAGATCCAACTCCAAACATCCCTCCTTTCTGTCCCAACATGGCAGCAGCTTTGAAAATGGCTCTGTGATTGAAAAAGTCCCCTTGTCTTACTTTGACTCCTTTGGGGCTACATAGGGTGAGGCTCCCTCTGCTCTCCTCCCATGTCCTCTTCACCTTGTTCAACAACAACAAGCAGAGGAAATTCTGGAGCTTGATCATGCTTTCTTCCCTTAATAGCCATATTTTTGTCCTCCTGGCAGCCAGTTAAATTCTAATAATCTGATTGGACTGTGATTCAGCTTGAGATTGATATTGGTTTCATCTAGGCAATTTCCCATATTATGAGGGTGGACTAAATCTACTGGTCTAGGTTTGGTTCTCCAGAACAGAGAGTACTTTCCAAAATTGGATAAGGAGGGAAGCAGCTGTTGTTCAGGCTGGCTACAATTTAAAGAAACTAAAGTACAATGCAGATACAGGGCACCTGAGGGAAAAAAAAGGTATCCTAGAGCAGGGCTGTCAGACCATGCCCACTCCCAGTTTAACAAAAGGGGGGAAAGTCTGATACATTGCGAGATTGACACCCAGGGGTGGGATTCTACCAGTTCACACCTATTCGCTAGAACCGGTTGTTAACATTCTAAGCAGTTTGGAGAACCGGTTGTTCGAAGAAATTACTGGCCTAATCCTGTAAGGAGGGCAGGAAGGAAACATTCTGGTGTTGCTGACAGAAACTGCCTCTTCATTTACCCTTATTACATTCTTGGTAAGACTTGACTTCCTGTCTCAGAAACGTCTCTGGAGTTTTTTCCCCTCCTTTGCTGGTACTTTGCTTGTGTGGAGTGACCATTCAAAGTTACAATGGCACTGAAAAAAGTGACTTATGACCATTTTTCACACTTACGACTGTTGCAGCATCCCCACAGTCATGAGAGGCCAGGCAAGGAGATGCGTGCCCTGATGTGAATGATATTGACTTGGCCACTCCCAGCCAGTCACATGACCACCAAACCATGCCCACCAACTAAGCGACCCCCCACAGAACCAGTTGTTAAAAAATTTGAATCCCACCTCTGTTGATACCCCTTTCCTAGAGGAATCTATAAAGAAGCTAAAAAGGGGCCTCTCTTGAGGTGAAACTCATTTTTAGAAACATGTAACGAAGATGAGTTTTGGTGGCAACATGTCAAGTTGTAAGCTGTTGGTTAAGAATCCAGGGCATGTTTGGGCTTCTCAAGATGTAAAGAAATCATAATCTAGAGCTATTTGTCTGCTTTCCCACCCCACTACTCATGTTTAACATCCCTAAAGGCGCAGGCTTTTATAGGCCATGCTTTAAACCATGGCTTACATGTCCAGATATCAGGTTGAACTATTCCAGGCACAAAGGGCACCTCCTGATTCTGCTTTGCAACTGATTGCAAATTGTGACTTGTCATTTCAGAGGTCAGGGTCAACTTATATCGCAAAGAAACCCTGGTCTGCCTCTTTCTCCCATCTACATGATGCACATTTGGCATTTATCTTCCTGAACAGCAACAATTTTGGGTTAGAACGACTGGCTTGATCGTTCCCACAATTTGGTCACCCTTTAATTAGGCACCACAACGAAGGGAAAACTTGTATCCTTTGAATGAAATTGAGGTACGGGGTGTTTCTGTTTGCTCTACAGGAGCTAATCTTGTACTAAAAGGTGTCCTTTTCAGTTTGCAAATCCCTTGTTTACTTTCTGGGGCAAAGACTATTTTCCCATCTCTTTCTGAAAGAGCTTTAAATGATATTCATTTTTTTTTTGGCGGTAACTTTGAGTAGATTTTAGCGTTGTAAAGGTAGTGGAGAGTCCCGTTTCTCCTAACTCAACTGCACATCTGTTCCTGATCTCAGAAATTCCCCTCATGATGTCTCCCCCTGTGATTGATGTGGAAAGCCAGAAAAAAAAAAGACAAAAACTGCAGACTGCTGGAGAAAGAATCATCATATAAAAGAACGGCACTTATTCATATCTTTTTTTACCTACCTCGTAACTCAGACTCAGAAGTCCTCTTTCCCTTTATTAAAATTTTACAAGATGTTTGGAAGATATTTTTTTTTTTGCCCGATGCGACACCTTATCACTATCTGAAACTCAGTTTCAACCAACTCAATATTTGGTTTTGAATAAAATAAAAAGTTAATACAGCTGTGGCCCTAGGGGTTGATTTTTCCTAGGTTTATTTGTGAAAATAACATTTGTGTGTCCAATTTGTTTTTATTAGGGAATAGATAAGTGAAAGAATTTCAGACAGGCTACAAGCTCCCTTTCTGTTCCCTACCCTAGCCCAGAATCCCCAAAAGAGTACTTAAATTGAGTAACTAAATTTAGATAAATTTGTGTATAAATTTGATCCTTGTGTGTGATATGAATACAAACAGACAATATAAAAATCGAGTTTTCGCAAGCTAGAGATATGGAAGAGGATGTCAAAGACATTTAAAGCTGGCCTGCTTAAGTCGTCCTCAGTTGTGTGTTCCTGACCTCCAAATGGCATAAGGAACCTGGGGCAGTAAGATCTTAGAAGTGCAGATTTCCCAAGCCTTTTTACCTTCTAGATCAGGGGTCTTCAACCTTGGTCACTTTAAGACTTGTGGACTTCAACACCCAGAATTCCCCAGCCACCCAGCTGGGGAATTCTGGGAGTTGAAGTCCATAAGTCTTACAGTGACCAAGGTTGGAGACCTCTGCTCCAGATACTTTGCAATTTGTATCTTCCTGCTCTCGCCAATAGAGAGCAAGGTCCAACAGGCCTAGAAGGTAGATTGTGCAGCAGAACATACCAGGTTTGAGAAAACAGTGAGAACCTGAAGTCCCCAACCAAGATCTAGGCAAAATGGAATGTATTCAGTCGTGGGCCCACATAAATTATTCCACCTGAATCGTTAGCATCTCTGATTTGGAAAAAAAGGGAATGCATGAAATGCTGTTGCTTTCTTCTTAATAATGTTTAACAGTGCCTCACTATAGAAATAGAACAGCAGTATAGATAGCTCATCATCGTTATTTAATGACCCCATAATTCTTTGCGCAGTGGAGACTGGGCATCTGAATTGAGCTAGCAGAGTGTTTTAATGGCCAGATGCCCCTCCTGTCGCCAGTGTGGAGTTTTGTTCAGCAGATATATTCTCAGTGTGCCCAGAAGTATGGAGCTATGCCCTAGTAATATTTTCCGTGATAAAGATGATCAAATCTACATAATCCATACAAGATAAAGGACAATCAGAACCTGATTCTGTCTTAGTGTGTGTGGTGGGGAATACCTAGGCAGGGACAGATTCACTCTCTCCCAAGAAACCTAATTAGATTAGATTAGATTCAACTTTATTGTCATTGCACATGAACACAGGCAATGAAATCCAGTTAGCATCTAACCAGAAGTGCAAAACAGCAATGAAGTATATATATATATGTACAGATATACAAAATATATAACTATCTATGGATGTACAGAATATCTATGAATATACAGAATATATATCTATAGAAGAAATATATACGGCTGTACAGAGTGTTTATGAACATATTGAATATAAGTATAATGCACAGAGAGTTTATATAAGGTATATTATATATCATCAGGGGAAGTATCAGTGTGTGTGTGGGGGAGTAGAAAATTTCATGAGAATCAAGGCCAAGTTTAAATATTGGATACAAGATAAACTTTCAATGCGGGTCTCTTCCACTTATACCATGAGTCCATTCCCTGCACAAGACTGCATGCCTTGCATTGTGTTGAACCTACCACAATGAGTTTGTATAGCACAACATCCAGTTTGAAAAAGAATTCTGCAAAATTTGCTGACCAACCTGACGTCTCTTGTTGGTCCCTCAAATATTATTATCCTGTCATTTTTTTATTCTAATGGAGATGTTCTATAAATGCTTTGTTTTATTCTGAATCATAATAAATCAACATTGCTGGAAACATTTTTTTTAAAAAGCTGATTAATGTTCAACTTGAGTTTTCTGGTCTTTTTCATCACAGAGACATGAATTATTTCCCCAAACTGAATTTATTTTGCAAGTTCACACTCGACCAATAAAGAACTAGGAAGCTTAACTGTTCTTGCCCAATATCTGAATGCCTAGTTTCTGATGAGTTTTAGCTTGCTGAAACTTCTTTCAGTCTCTGATGCGAAAACTGACAGGCTGAACAAAATCTCCAGGGTTATACACACTATTGAAAATTAATTGCTTTTAAAAAAATCAAACCCGTTTTATTGAAAGTTATAGCAGTGCATATTCTTTTCCAACAGCAGACTTTGAAGGAAAAAATTCAACAGCTTCTTGTAAAGCAAGATATTGTAAATTTGGAACTTATTCCTCCAGCAACACTTTTTGTACTGGCCTCAGACTTGGCATTTCTAATTATGATGCTTTACCCTCTTCTGTCTTCTGTGCTTCTAACGGATTCCAGAAAATTTTACAAGTTGTGGATGACATCAATAGATAGCTGCGCAGCTCCACCTGAATCCAGAAAGCCAGTTATGATTTAACCCTAAAAGATCACCCAACCATTGGATTCCTTTAGTCACACTGGTTTTCACTGAATTTTATTTTCTTCCTTTGTAAACAATTTTTAAATGGAGGGGTAACTAGATAGGCATCTACGCAATTATTATTTTGCTTTTAAAATATATAATCTGTCCTGCCCTAAAATGGAACTTGCTCTGATATCAATGGACTTGGCATGAGGGATACTGAGGGAAATTCCATCAAATTCTTGCAATTCTAATTGTACCTTTATTTAAATTAAGCAAAAATGTGAAACTGAATATTTCAGAGTGATGGTGAAGAGAGTTTTGGTCTTAACATTATTTGAAATTATGAGGTGATAAAAACAGAGATCAGTTGGAGTGCAAAGACGGAAGAAGATAAATCTGAACTCCTGCTGGAGCAGGCAGGCTGAACTAGAACAGGGGTCTCCAACCTTTCTGGCTTTAGGGACAGGTGGGCAGCAGTGGCAGCGGGGTGGTGGAGAAGTGATGGTTCTGTGTCCTCTCCCACCACTTAGACCAGGCGTCTTCAAACTTGACAGTTTTAAGACTTGTGGACTTCAACTCCCAGAATTCCTCCTCTAGTCATGTTAGCTAATTCTGGGAGTTGAAGTCCACAAGTCTTAAACTTGCCAAGTTTGAAGACCCTTGACTTACACACTCCTGGACTTGGGTTGTGGTGGCCAATAGCAGATCACCAATACAGGTCATGGCCTGTGTTCCCTATTAGCATTCTTGGAATACCCTCACCTGATTGGTTAACACGGACCGCACTGTGATTGGACAAGAGAACGACAGTGATTGGCTTGTTAGGAATCAACCGCGATTGGCCACGCCGATCGCAGGAGATTCAGAAAGCCATCATTGGATGCGAGCTGCCGGCAAGCCCTATAAGAAGGGCTGGCGCGGCTCTCAGGTCCAGCATAGAACTATACATTTAATAAAGAGCTGAAGTTATGCTGGTCTCGGGTCTCTTTTTCCTGCGACCTAATACTGGTGATGAAGGCGGGATTCTGAGACAAAGACACCAGTCAAGCACATGGCAATCAAGCTGAACAACCGACAAGATGGCCGGCAGCAACTCGCTACCCGCACCATTTGATCAGGCAACCGAGGACTGGGAATCATACATCAATCGATTCCTCATGTTCCTCGAGAGCAACAACTTGAAAGATGCAAATGACCACAGGAAGATAGCTGTGTTCCTGACACACTGCGGGCCTGCAGTGTTCAAGATGGCCAAAGCGCTGGCCAAGCCAGAAGATGTAAAAGAGATGGCATGGCCAGACATAGACCAGCTACTCCGAAACCACTACGCCCTGGCCGTTCCCAACCTCATCTGGAGACATGAGTTCTACTGATGGGATCAGAAGGACGGAGAGAGCATCGGGGACTTCGTGGCAGCCCTAAGAAACATTGGGGGTACGTGCAGTTTCTCCAACATGAACGAGACTCTGAGAGACCGCGTGGTTCTCAGGTTAAGAGATCCCACACTCCAGAGCAGATTGATGACTCGGGCGGACATTATGGTCACCGAGGCCATCGTGGAAGCCACTGCAGCCGAGGCCACAAAGAAGTCAGTGGCCAAGATGCGCCAGATGAACGTGAAGGACCGGCAAGTAATTTCGGAGACCAACTCATCACCAGAGAAAAGACCTGAGGTTGGTCACAAAGCCACAACAACACACCACGAGGATGTCAATTCCTCCCCCAATACCGAAGACGAGGAGGAGGAAATCCACATATTGCAAGCAGAGCGAGACCGATGGGAACGGAGAGGTTGTAAGTCGGGTTTTCAGTGCGCCGGATGTGGCGGTGACCACTCCCGTTCAGAGTGCCGGTTTTAAGACACCATTTGCCAGCACTGTGAGAAACGGGGGCACATCGCCAAGGTCTGCCGCAACAAACGAAACTACAGCCCGAGGCGACATGACAATATGTCCCCCAGGAACTGGGACAAGCATACAGAGAATCGCTGGAGCCACGACGGTCGAAGCAAGTGGCTCAGCAAAGTCCAATGGAGAGAAGAGACACACCAAACAGTCACCATTGGGCATTCAAACAACACCGACGCCAGAAAGGTGCACATGCAAGTCAGCATCGAAGGCAGGCAGTGCAACATGGAAGTGGATTCCGGATCCTACCTCTCCATGGTATCTTGGGACACAATCAAGCGGTTAGTGCCCAGCTTACAAAAACGGGACCTGGAGAGTCAAAAACTAACCATCAAAGACTACCAGGGGAACCGGATCCCCGTGATAGGAATTGGACATTTCCACATTACTTTCAAGGATCATGGGAAAGTACTTCCACAAACCATCGTGGACAGAGACCACCCAAGCCTGTTAGGACTTGAATGGTTCGCGCCATTAGGAATTGAGGTGACAGGCATCAACCACATCGAGGAAACAGACTGGGAGGAGGAACTCATGAAGGATTTCCAAGAGGTCTTTGACGGACAATTAGGCAAGTACTGGGGGTCCCCAATATCATTTAATGTGAACCCCAATATTGCCCCAATCCATCTTAAACCGAGGTGAGTTCCATTCACACTCAAGCCTAAAATTGATGAGCAACTAGACAAGCTCATCGCGCAAGGGGTCCTGGAGCCAATAGATCACGCATGCTGGGACACCCCAATAGTCACCCCGATAAAACCGGATGGGTCAGTGAGAATTTGTGGTGACTACAAGGCTATCCTAAATAACGCGCTGTAACAGAGTGTGTCCCCAGTTCCGGTGGTACAGCACCTCCTATACTCACTAGGGGGAGGAAAAGTCTTCGCAAAGCTCGACCTGGCACAGGCATACCAGCAGCTGCCAGTCGATGCCAAGACTGCGGAAGCACAAACCATCGTGACCCACAGGGGGGCTTTCCTGTGTAAAAGACTCCAATTTGGAGTCAACGTGGCACCAGGGGTGTTCCAGAACCTAATGGAATGACTATTACAAGGCATTAAAGGAGTGGTGCCATACTTCGATGATTTCTTGATAGCAGCAAAAAACAAAAGCTAATTGGGGAGCCACCTCAGGGAACTCCTGCAGAAGTTTAAAAATTCAGGACTAAAGGTAAAAAAAGAAAAGTGCCAGCTATGCACAGAAAAGGTAGAGTTCCTGGGATACCTAGTTGATAAAAACTGAATTCACCCCACAGAGAAAAAGATTAAAGCGATCAAGGAAGCTCCAAGACTACAAAATAAAGCAGAGTTACAGGCTTTCCTAGGACTAATTAACTTTTACAATGTTTTTTTGCCACAAAAGGCAACGACGGCGGAACCTCTGCATAGATTACTCGATAAGACAGCCACCTGGTCCTGGGGCAAGCGGGAAGAAACCACATTCCGGAAAATAAAAGATTTCCTCACATCTGAATCAGTCCTCATCCAATATAGTAAAACTCTACCACTGACGGTGACCTCACTATTTGGCATCGGAGCCATACTGAGCCATACTCTGCCAGACGGGAGAGAAGCACCAATTGCATACTTCTCCAAGACATTGTCAAAGGCAGAAAGGAACTATAGCCAGCTCGACAAGGAAGCACTAGCAGCAATCACCGGCGTGAAGCAGTTTTACGAATACCTGTATGGTAGGAACTTTACCTTTATCACAAACCACTGATAAAGGTCACAAACCACTCCTGGGGATCCTGGCAGGGAACAAGGCCACCCCTAACATCTTGTCACCATGGATGACACAGTGGTTCGAGTTCCTTGCCGCCTACAACTACCAACTAATACATAGCCCCGGAAAAAGCATCTTGCACGCCGATGCATTAAGCCGTTCCCCCCTGCCGGATTTAGAGGACGACCCAGCACCCACCACATCCACCTTGCAAATAGAAACACTGCCCAACCCACCAATGACCGTGCCAGACATTGCCAGAGAGATAATCAAAGACAGGAAACTGGCGCGGGTCTTGAGCTGGGTAGAAAAAGGGTGGCCAGAAACCGAGAGCAGCGACCAGTTTAAACTTTTCCGGAACCGACAGACTGAACTATTTTCCCAAAAGGGATGTATCTTATGGGGCGACAGAGTGGTGGTTCTGGAAAGATTGCAAATGAGAATATTGGACATGCTGCATGAGGGACACCCGGGCATCGTAAAGATGAAATCCCTGGCCAGAAGCTACATTTGGTGGCCAGGGATGGACAAAACCATCGAGACATGGGTGGCAACATGTGACAAATGTCAAAGATCCAGGCCAAAACCCTCCCTCTGCACCAACCCTTGAGTGGGAAACACCCAGGGACCCATGGTCAAGGCTCCACATAGACTTTGCGGGACCCACAAAAGGGCACACTTTTTTAATCACAGTTGACGCTTACTCAAACTGGTTGGAAGTAAGCATTATGCAATCTACCACAACAGAATCAGTCATAAAAAAACTAACCAAGCTTTTTGCCACCCATGGACTACTTGACTTGATAGTCTCTAACAACAGGCCGCAATTCACGGCGTTGGTGTTCCAAAATTTTCTCGCCGAACTGGGCATACGGCATGCACTGACAGTGCCCGCTCATCCGGCGGTGAACGGGCGGGCAGAACGAATTATCAGATACACGAAAGATGCCCTAGAAAAAATGGACACAGGGAGCATGCACGAAAAAATAAATAAATTACTGACAATACAACATATAACACCCAGCTCAAAAACCAACAAAAGCCCAGCAGAGCTCCTAATGGGAAGAAAACTCCAATTTCACCTAGACAGACTGCACCCAACATATAATTCCGAAAAACCACCAGACTCGTCTAGCAGGTACCGCACATTTAATCCGGGAGACACAGTTTATGCAAAAAACTTTTCAGTGGACCTGCTCTGGGTACCTGCCAAGATAACCCAGGTGACAGGTCCCGGTCATACCGGCTAGAAATGAAAGACTGAAGGAATTGGAAATGACATATCGACCAACTTAGGTCAAGAACAACCTCCAACAATACGAGCAACCCACAAACACCACAAAAAGACTTAAATAAAAAAACTAGACGGGGGGGAGAAATCCCAAACATTTACCAAAAGGAAGGAGAAAATCCTCCCACAGCACAGCAGCAAATCGAACACACCCTACCGACACAAACCGAGCAACCATCACCAACACCAATAAGTAGAAAAAGAAACCAACAATACTTACCAGCAAACGAGGGCAGCAGAAGGGAACCAGCAGAAGACGACCCACGTGGAACCTCACCTGGAAGAAACAGCCAAGGCAGTTCAACCAGCCCGGAAAGACCGGCCTGGAACAGCGAAGCTGACAACTCGACCGAGCCCAGTAGACCGGGTGGGAATTACAGCGAAAGGCCTGACTCACCCTTCCAGGTGGTTCCATGCAGAAGAGCAGGAGCGACAAAGATTCCATCCGAACCGGCTGAAGACCACGCAACAACTGAGCTCCGCAGGTCAAGTAGGCAGGTTAAAAGCCTCGCCTACCTACGGGGCTATGTTACGTAGGAAGGACCAAACCAAGAGGGAGGGGTGTTCCAAATTAGCATTCTTGGAATACCCTCACCTGATTGGTTTACACGGACCGCACTGTGATTGGACAAGAGAACGACAGTGATTGGCTCATAAGGAATCAACCGCGATTGGCCACGCCGATCGTGGGAGATTCAGAAAGCCATCATTGGATGCGAGCCGCCGGCAAGTCCTATAAGAAGGGCTGCTGTGGCTCGCAGGTCCAAGCACAGATCTATACATTTAATAAAGAGCTGAAGTTACGCTGGTCTCAGCCTGGGAGTCTCAGCCTGGGAATGGGGGACCCCTGACCTCCAAGGTCCCTTCCAACTATGTTCTGTGTACTGTCTCACCTGCTACTTGCACAGCCCAATACCAAACCTGTGCTGTGGCTGTCACTTGTCTCCTTCCAACTCTGGCATTGAAATGATTACTTCACAACACAAACATCCTTTCATGGAGCAGCTGTGCTCTGTTCAGCAGCATGAGTGGGGGTACATGTAAGCCTCAAAATGAGGCTGAGAAACTGTGGCTTAATGAATGAATCCACGCCAGGGCAGTCCATGGCTGCCTTGTACTGAGAATCCTATGCTTAACTGATATACACACACCCCTCCCAGTTTAGAGAAAAGAACAACATTAAAACAA
The DNA here is from genome assembly GCA_015471245.1 of Laticauda colubrina. Classification (NCBI taxonomy): domain Eukaryota; kingdom Metazoa; phylum Chordata; class Lepidosauria; order Squamata; family Elapidae; genus Laticauda; species Laticauda colubrina. The sequence goes on along the minus strand of BLBF01000021.1, from coordinate 17,626,219 downwards.
ACTGGGAAATGCTAGCCTAAAATAGATATAGCTACAGGCTGTTCCTAGTGAGTCCATAATTCATCTACAGTATGTGCTAGCCTTAAGTCCTCCTAGAGAGAAAGATTGCTTTTTTTTTTCTTCCTAAAGCTGCCTTTCAGCTCCACCCCTTGCAATTTATGGGTTGTGTGGGTGGTTAATCCCCTGCTTGCTCACCTCTCCTTGGCATTTGATCTGGCATTTAACTCTTTTGACACTGTGATTCCATGGTAGGCCTTCCTATTGAGTCTCTTCGTGAAACTTGCCCGGTCTCTCCCAGACAAGGTTGCACAAACTCCATCCTAATCCCAAACAAGCGTCGAGTATGTACAAGGAAAAGGTTCCTTACCAAAGAGCTGCAGTGAGGGCAAGAAATGGTATGAAATGTTATCTTTTGTGCAATTGTTTCACAAGCACAGGGCCCTGCAGTTGTAATATGAATGTGCATGTTCCCCTTTCATGATATCAGTGTGCACAAAATAGCTTCTCATTCTGCATTAGAGATTCTCTAGTTGTATTCCAAACAATCAAGAACCTTACTAGAGCGATCTATCAAGACCAGGTGGGATCCCAGAAAAGCCATGCCTTTGGAGCTGGCAAATGGCACCACCAAATTGGGCAACTGCCAGAATGGAGCCCCAAATTTCTGTTATCAAGTGAGACGTTTCTTACATGAGTTTTATGATCCTTCTTGCCACTGTTGTTAAGTGAATCACTGCAACTGTTAAGTTAGCAATCTGGCTTCCCCATTGACCTTGCTTGTCAGAAGCTTGCAAAAGGGGATCATACGATTCAGACACACTGCAATGGTCATAAATATGAATCAGTTGTCAAGGGTCTGAATTTTGATCACATAATGGTTGTAAGTGTGAAAAACAACCACTTTTTTCTTTTCTTTCTATTATTATTATTATTATTATTATTATTATTATTATTATTATTATTATTATTATTATTATTATTAAAAAGTTTTTTTTATTTTTAACAACAAACTTAAACAAACATAAATATAAAACAACAAATAAAACCTTCTTTCAATTATACAGTGTGTCGGTTGGTACATATTTCTTGTTGCACAAAATCTATAGTCGTTTCCTCTTAGATTTAAGTTTACATTCATATTACAGTTGCCAACTTTCCATGTCATATTATATTAGTGTTACATCCTCATTAGACTTTAATTTCAAATCCACATTATCCTTTAGAGCAAATCTCAATTCTCATTGGTTTTATTTCATATTATAATTCATTCTATAATAATCCAAAAAGTCACTTTTTTCAATGCCATTGTAACTTTGAACAATCACTAAACAAACTGTTGTTGAGGACTACTTGTACAATTGTTAGATCCCAACTCTGTTATCTACAGTGAGCCCTTCCCTGCTTCCCTTAAAATTAGTGCTCCTGACAGCATTAGATCACAAGTAAGTATTACTCTAATTTTATGCAGTGGTCTAGATCTAATGAAATTCTGGACCATTGTGGGAATTAATGGCACCAGACTGGTGACCAGGGGCGGTCATATCAAATGGCAACACTAGGGAAAGCAGCATTGAGAAGTGGCAGATATTACACAGCCTGCCCTGCCCTTCCTAAGAAGTTTTGCATTCAAAATGAGGCTTCAAAGGTACACCAGCTAAAAAGGTGTGACTTACAAGATGTTCCTTAAACTTATAACATTGCAGCATTCCCCCACAGTCACGTGATCAAATTTGAGCCCTTGGCAAACGGGCATGCGTTTTTGGCGGCTGCAGTCTCCCTAGTCACATGATTGTGATTTTCAATCTTCTCAAGTGGCTTCTGACAAAGAAATGGGGGAAGCCAGATTTGCTTAACAACCACATGATTCACTTAACAACCACATGATTCACCTAATGGCTGCATTAAAAATAGTTGTAAAATTAATCCTGGTTACATGGTGACTTCAGTCCCAACTGTGGTCATAAATGGAGAACTACCTGTGCTGTCCATTCAGGTATAGTTAGTTAGGAATTGGGAGCTGTCCCCTTAAGGGAATGCATCATGGTAAATGTAGTTAAGGTATCCTGGGAAATGTAGTTCATATCATGTGGCCACATCTGTAACCCTGACTGGTCACTGAATTGACCCTTGGTGGGTTGGGGGAGGTTTCTTCACTCTTGCTTGGACCCCAGCAGCATGCTGGTGCTTCACCCTTTGCTCCTTCATTATTGGGATGAGAGATAACCATCTTTTTACCCAGAAAGACAAACATGCAAAGAATTGGACATTGAGAAGAATGTCATCATAACTGTGAGTTATCTTGAGGATGCCTGAACCAATAAAAGGACTTTGTATGGATGCTTTGTAGAGTTATCTATCTGCCTTTTTCCTATATACTTCATGCACTATGTCTCTTGGGCCAGGCCTTCATGCAGAACTTTGATTAATACAATTTGCTTGTATGGTATTTCCTTATGTGCCAGTTGTGAAGCATCCAGATTTTGACCGCGTGACCATGGGAATGCTGCAACAATTGTAAGTGTGAAAAATGGTCATAAGTTACTCCTTTCAGTGCCATTGTAACTTTGGTCACTAAATGAATGGCTATCACTGAAGGACTATCTTTATTGCCTATTAGCAATCACACAGATTTTCTCCATGATGATCCCAGGGAATATCATGGCTTCCACAATTCTGATTTTTATAGGTACAGACACATCACAACATCTGAATATCTTTTTCAGTGCTTTCACAGCTGCTCTAAATAAGTACTGGTCTGTGGTATAGTACTTTATTATTGCTGATTCCTTTACTGTTGATGGTTGAAGCTATCTACCACTTCAATATCTTCTTTGTCATTCTAAGGGTAGTTGTTCTACCTATAGTCATTTAGTTTGGTCGTCTTTATATTTTAGTCTGATTTTTTCACTGTGCTCCTCGACTTTTATTTCTACAGCTTTCAGATCCTTTGCATTTTCAGCTTTCAAAGTAGGGTCAGCATCATAGTATAGATCGTTGATCCTTCAATATTAAAACCATACTCATCTATTTCCAATCCAGCTTCTCTTATTAACATATATTCAGCAAATAGATTGAATAAATAAAGGGAAAGTATTCAGACTTGTCTCATTCCTTTGTCAACCTGGACCCAGGTTGCTTTGTTTTGCTTTGTTCTGATGGTCTTGTCCTGCTCTCTCTGTCTCTACACTATTCTGGAGCATGCGCCATCTGAGAACTTCTTCATAAAAACCCAGAGTCTAATATGTCTGTAAACTCCAGGCACCAACTTGATATTAAATTTGTGCTTGGGTCTACTAGATTTCCCAAGGCTGTCTTCCTGGTTCTACCTGGGTGAAACTGAGACCTTTTAAACCTCAAACTGTAGTTCTAAGAATAGGAAGCAACATGAGTGTGTGTGAAAGTTTCTAGATAAAGCCAAAATAAGCTAACACACTTATTTAAAAAGTATCTAATTCATATTTTTATAAACTTAAAAGTAATTATACAATTGCGTAATAGACCATAAACAAACATAAATCTAAATAACAAACACTTCTGCACTCTTATTTTTCAGGCTCACCAATTAATATGTGCCCTCACTTACTGAAATGGAATATTTTATAATGAATAAAGAGATTAGTTTGTTAACTTCTAAATTTATTAAAGTTTTGGAGGTCGCTAAAATTGTATAAATCTGTTACCAGAGTTCCAGCACATAATAGTTTAAAACAAAAAATAACAATAGCAAAAACAAAAAATATTTCAGTTTAAACGTTCAAAATTTGTACACTATTGGCTACAGCTAAACAAATTTAGCCAAAGTACTGTACTTTAAAACAACTTAAAAGTGGCCATAACAAATGTTTTCCAATGCACATGTGTTTTTGTCAGCACAAGGACTAGAGATCCTTAACTGTTTAAAAAAAAAAAGGCAAAAAGAAAAGCTAAGGATTAGAATCCAAGCATTTGAGCCATTTTTAAAGCTTGCCTTTAGTTAAGCTGGGAGGAGCTTTCAACTTTTTCTACTGAATTGTTTTGTACAAGGTCAGCAGCCAAGAACTGCAAGGGCGAGCTAGGCTTAGCAATCTTACGCAGTTTTTGTTTGCTTTGTTTTGTTTTAGGTGCCTTTAAGTGGCAGTCCCTGCAGTTTACTTGACAAGGTTTCAGAAGTGGCTTGCCCTTGTCTCCTTCCTCGGGCTCAGCAAGAGTGACTGGCTCAATGTCACCCAGCGGACAGCTTTGTGCCTAAGGTGGGACTAGACCAGTCTCCAGCCTTCTCCCTTAAGCGCTACCCCAGACTAACTCTCAATCATCTATGCATGCTTTCTCAAAGTCCCATCATGTCATTAAAGTAACTTTCCCTAGGTAAGGCAGTAATGGACAGCAGCCTTAAGTTGACTTGCTCCTCCTCTGTATAAAACTTGACAGAAACATTTTTCAGTTGACTTATTTACTCATGCCGCATGCTCCCTTAACCCTTGTTCCCTCCACACACATACACCCCCCCCCCACAATCCCTGTTTTTTAAAATGCAGAAATCTGGGTTGCTTCCCCCTTCTTCTCTCTGGAGAGGCAGGCCATGAAACCGTTGACCCAGAGCCCTGAAAAACTGGAAGGAAACAGGATACAGAATCTGGCTGAACCGCACACATGCCTCTTTGTTACTCTTAAAAAACTGCTCTGGAGGGATTTTCCAGGGGTAATGTGTTTCCAATTATCCGGCTACACTAGCTGGAGTCTACACGCATTCTGACAAGCCATCTTCTTTCTCTTTCCAAGAGTAGTATGTCACCTCTCCCTGCAGCCCGTCTTCCTCTCCCCCCTCCTCTTCCTCAGTTCATGCTATTCCCCCGAAAAGGTCCAACCTTTACAGACAGGGCTACTCCCCCCCCTCCCCGCACATTAGGCTCCCTTCACTTTTGGAGGTGGGTTTTGCCACCTGTTTACAGGCCGGGCTTTTGAGTTGGCTCTGGCCTGGGAGCTTGGTATTCTTGTTATTATTATTCTTGTTATTCTTGTTGTTATTAATGTAATTATTATTGTAATTATTATTGTAATTATTATTGCAATTATTATTGTAATTATTATTGTAATTGTAATTGTTGCTGCTATTGTTATTGTTATTGCCGTTATTATTGTTATTATTATTATCATTATTAACGTTATTATTACCATTATTCTTATGATTATGATCAATATTGTTACAGCAATTATTATTATTATTGTTGTTGTTGTTGTTATCATTATTACCGTTATTATTGTGATTATTATTATTATTATTACAGCGATGATGATGATGATGATAATGATGATGATGATGATTATTGTTGTTGTTGTTGTTGTTGTTGTTGCTATTCTTATTCCGACTGCGAGGGAGATGAGAGCAGCGGGCATGGGGCGGGCGGGGCGGGCAGAGGGACAAGGAGGAGGAGTCTGCCAGGCGAGTCGGATCCTCCGGCAGCGAAAGGGGAGGCGAGGAGGAGACCCGCAGTCGCAACCTTGCCGCCGGGGCAAGAGTCAGCCAGCAGAAGAAGGGGTCGTATGGGCAGGGCAGGCGGGTCCGAGTGCTGGGGGCCCGAGTGCTGCTCCGCACGCCGCCAGGATAAGAGCCAGTCGGACGCCGCCAGAATGCAGCTGACCAAGGTGCGTGAGTGTGGTGTGTGTGTGTGTGTGTGAGAGAGAGAGAGAGAGAGAGACCTGGGCTTTTCTTCGGCGCGAGCGAGCGCGGAATTGCGGGCTGCGCCAGAGGATCCGACTGTGGCCCTGTGTGGGAACGCGTTACATGAAAGGGGGCGCCTCTTTAGACTTTTATTCGAGGAGGGGCAGTTGCGCGGTTACGCATCCTTCGCTTGTTTGTTCCCCCCCCCCCGGTCTCTCCCTCGCTCTCTCTCTGCCCCGTCGCCGTTTCCCCCTCAAATGCGCGCCCTGAACTTCAGCTTGGTTCGCGCGGGCGCTTTTTCTTCCTCCCTCCTGAGGCAGCCAAGGGCGTGAAAAACACCAACAAGTCCCAGGAGGCTTGAAGCTCGCCGGGCGTTTGGGTCGGGTTTCGGGGGCTTCTGGCCGCCACTGGAAAGGCGCTCGCTCCCCAGGGTGGCGGCGGGTGGCAGAGAAACCGGGCGCACCGGCCGCCTCTTGACAGGCTGCCTTGAGGATCCGTGTGCGAGGCTTCTGCGCCCGACTCGGTTTGTTAAGTTTCAGAAGCCCGCGCGCTCCGGTGAGGCCAAAAGGAGTCAAGGAGGGTGACTATCTCTTGAGGGGAAAAGAAAAGAAAAAAAAAAAAAAAAAGGCTATAGGGGTTGCCAAAGCGGCAGCGCGAACTGCGGCGGGCAGCCTCTTCGGGAAGTGTGAAGGCATCTCCGTACAAGCAAACCGCGTAGAATGGAAGCGCTCGCAAGGGATTCTAAGAGATTATCTAGTCCGACCCCAGAAATCTGCTTCTGAGGCATATCTGATGATACCCAAGATGATAAAGTGCCTGGAAAGAAAGAAAGAAAATTTAGCTGAAGGACTGGGATGTATTCAGCATGGAATAGAGGAAAATGCAAAGATTATCTTTGGTAAATACCTGCAAATAGAGCAAAATCGTTTGAAGTTATGCTATCCGGTCAGGCGACATCCAGCTGCTATTGGTTTTGCCCTCGCAAAAGGGAGCACCATCTTCTCATCGTTGGGAAATTCTAATCTCCAGATGAAATCTGCTCACCTATACCTTCATCCGGAAAGAGCTGTGTTGGTGCAATGGTGAGGATGCAGTATTGCAGACTAATTCAGCTTCCTGCCGGTGGTTCGATCGTGACCAGCTCATGGGTTGACTCAGCCTTACATCCTTCTGAGGTTGGAAAAATGAGGACCCACATTGTTGAGGGCATTAGGCTGAATTTGTAAACAGCTGTAAAAGCACTGTGAAGCGGTATATAAATCTAAGTGCTACTGTTGTCGCTACTTCCCAGGAATTGAAGCCCACTGTTTTTTGCCCTGTCTTCTGAAATAACCCTGGACGGTTGTTACCTTCTTTGCAGTTTCCTCTTTTCCAAGCTAAATACATCCCATTCCTTTATCTAGTTTCCCCCCACCCCACCCCCTTTCTGGGTACTTTATCATCTTGGTTGCTCCCCATCAGATAAGCTGCATTCCAGTTGTTCAACTATAATCTGATCAATGCAGAAGAGAGAAAAATAACTTCTCTTGAGCATCACCTTATATTTCTGTTGATGCAACTGAGGATTGCATTTGCAGATGTACTATTGCCCGGTATGCTTCCCCCATCCTATATTCAGGTCTACCAAAATGTAAAGCTTTGGGTTTTTAACTGTTTAAATTCATCTTGCTCTTTTCTCTTATTGTATTAACCTTTCATGATTGTCCTGAATCCCTTTATACTATCCTCTAAAGTGTTTGCTATTCCCCCTTCCCCCCATAATATTTTTGTCTCATTTGCACATTTTCTAGTTCCTCATCCAAATCATTTTAAATAAGCCAGACACCACAAATAGAGCACATAGAATGATCCAAAAGAAAGCTATTGAAATATTCATAACATGAGAACCGTTGGACACTTGTTTATTCAAGAGAAAAAGAGATGTGGGATTGTCTTTGCATATCAGGAGGGCTGCACTGTAGAAGATAGAGTAGACTGATTTTCAGGGAGACTGGAATTAGAATTACCGTAATAGGTGAAAATAGCAAGGAATCAGATTTTGGCTGAATAGTCAGCGGTTAGAAGATCAGACTGCCAAGGAAGATATTGGCCTTTCCTTGGATGGAAATATTTAAAAACGGGCTGGTTAGTCATATGTCAGGGATGCTGGATTTAAAAAATCCCTGCATTGAGCTGTAAAGTAGCCCAGATGCCTTCCAAAAATCTTTCCAACTTCTATTTTCCATCAAAAGAGGCCATCCCATTCCTCTTATTCTGAGTGGATTGCTGAACTTGTGATTGTATATTAGTCCTGAAATGTACCTATAAATTATTCTGATTAAAATACTCTTCTTTCCAAGAACATTTGGGAGAAGGCATATTTTAAAACAGTGATTTGTGAGACTCATCATAGTCATAAAGCTACATCTCTTGGATTAAGGCATCAACTTTTGTTCATGATTTCATTTTACATATTTCATTCAGTGTCTTCACATCAAAAGACACAAAATTTTGTCAGCCGCAGCTCACTTCTTCAGGTGCAGAGAGTATAAGCTACCATACTCATGAAATGAGCTGCAACCCTTGGTGGGGTGGGTTTTGATTATCTTGCCCCTATTTGAAGGCAGCTCTCAAATACAGTGGGAGCTCTAGGTTCATCTCATTCTTCCATAAATGCTGTTTCACACAATCCCCCTTGCTTTTTTTTTTAATTAAAAAAATTGATATTGATTCAGGGCTGGCGCTTTCAAGAGGAAGAATGTGTTCTCTGCTTCAGACAGTCAACTGGGAAAGATGTCAGTCTGAATAGCAATAACACTTAGGGTTATATACCACTTCACAGTACTTTACAGCCCTCTCTAAGTGGTTTACAGAGTCAGCATATTACCCCCAACAATCTGGGTTTTCATTTTATCGACCTCAAAAGGATGGAAGGTTGAGTCAACCTTGAGCCGGTGAGCCTTGAACTGTCAAACTGCAGTCAGCCGGCAGTCAGTAGAAGTAGCCTGCAACACTGCATTGTAACCACTGCACCACCACGGCTCTTGAAGAGGCTCTCTGCCACATTTCTTCCCTGACTGTGGAAATGTTCATGCTCATCTCAGGCAGCAACACCTTGTGGACTGACCATCACTGTGTGGCACATGAGTGTAAAGATGTCCAGAGACTTTAATTGCTTTGTTGGTCACCTCTATGCTGAGGACATGCAACTGTTCTCCTGTCTATTTAATGCAGACATGGCAATGATATCCAAGTGAACTTGTTTCTTTAATCCCAATGAGATGGATGAAAGCTACTCACCTATTCCGTAATCCCCAAATAGCAGAATGTGCAGTTGATCAGAAGGATAGTATCTAACCTGATTCTGAATTTGCACTGTGCAGTCAGTCCTCGACTTACAACAGTTCGTTTAGTGACTGTTCAAAGTTACAATGGAACTGAAAAATGTGACTTATGATAGTTTTTCATAGTTACGACCTTTCCAGCATCCCCATGGTCACATGATCAAAATTCAGATGCTTGGCAAATGATTCGTATTTATGACCGTTGCTGTGTCCCAAGATCATAGGATCCCCTTTTGCGACCTTCTGACAAACAAAGTCAATAGGGAAGCCAGATTCACTTAAGAACAGGGTTGCTAACTTATCCACTGCAGTGAATTCGTTTAACAAATGTGGCAAGAAAGGTTGTAAAATGGGACAAAACTCACTTAACAAACGTCTCACTTAACAATGGAAATTTTGGGTTCAATTGTCATAAATCGAGGATTACCAGTACTCCCATTGTAGGTTTAGCTACCAGGGACATTTTAACCCCTTGCAGCAATTATTTATATTAATCAATGACCATAATATCCATGTCTCAAAGTTCATTTTTCTTATTTTTTTCAATTGTTATTTCAGGTGCAGCCTGTGAGATTAGAAAGCAATAATGTTACCACTGTTGCCTGTATTGTGATTGTCCTCATGTTAGATTCCAAACTACCTATGAAAAGCATTTGAAAGCTATTACTATAAACTGACAACCTCAACATTAAATGGGCTCCCTAAGAGAGCTATATCTCGCTGGCAGCAAAAGCTATTTCTTGGCTATCAATCTGTTCCCAGGCTCAAACAAAAACGGTCTATAAACCCCAATTAGTTTGGAACCAGGGTACTGACTTGTTGATAGAAATGTGCATTTGGACTGGGGCAAAAGCTTTGCTTGGCCAATTTGGATGCCAGATGGAAAACCACTTCTGCGATTTAGGGAGGGAATCAGCAGATTTTAGAGCATCGCAATGAGAATGCAAGTTTTTGAATCAGTGATCCACATTTTGTTTTTTTCAGTCTAAATGTCATTATGAAATCTGCTCAACATTCCAATTGTCCCCAAGAGAAAATATGCCTGAAATATAGTGGAATTACTAAATTTCACAAAAGTCAAATGATTTTACCCAAAATCAAAAGTTAGAAAGTCAGGAAATCTCCAGTAAGATTTCTCAGAGGAGGTGCCAAACATTTTTATGAAACCATAAAATGATGAAATTGTATAGGAATTTGGCCATTATTTATTTCTTAAAGTTACTTTAATTTTAAATTTCAATATTCAGAGGTTCATATGTATTATTTCTGTGAGCGCTGTATTATCAATTTGTATCCTAAATTAAGTTGAGAATAAATGGACAACCTGTAACGGGACAGATTTCAAGGATTAATCTTTCTGATGAATTTCAGTGGAGTGATTTGTTGTTGGCAAAGCACTGGTTTCCTCTTTAGAAAATGTCTACTTCTACCTATGATAGTTGGGAACATCTTGTAGTAATTATCAGCCACTGAGCACCATTTTTTTCTCTTTCCATTTGTTCCCAAGGGGGTGGGGGAGTTGCAAAGACAGAAAAAGCTGTAAAACAGGAATCCATGGCCCCTGAAAAACTATTAAAGAAAAGACATGATTGGTAGCAAAAACTTTCTGAATCGCTTTGAAAATTTAAACTACAGGTACCTTCTAATTAAATCTCCACATCTAGTCATACATGAATTGTGACAGTTACTTCATTTCAGCATTAGAACTTGGTGATTTTCTGTTTTTTTTTAAGTGTATCTCCCTTGCCTGCCCTTTGTTCAAATAACAATTCTTTTATTTTCAAAAATGCATTTCTATACATTACTTTTTTAAATCCATAAGGTGTTCTAAAGCAATGAACGTCTTGCAATAGTTACAAGAATTAGCAAAAGAAACTGAAAAAGTTTAAAATAAACATGAAAAATACAGTTCAGCAAGTTTAAATATGGAAAGATTTTTGGAAGAATATCTTTCAAAGCTGCTTCGAAGACACCAAAGAAGGACTGAAGACACAATTGCTATGTTCATAAAATATGTGTCACCCAAATTAATAAGTCATATCATTGCTTATTGTGATGGCCAAGTTCTCTCATACAATGACCAGATTTCTGCAACTTTCGAAATAAATTATCAACCCCATTTTAGCTTAGCCTAATATGTTTGCAGATCCATGCAGGGAATGATCTTACAGGCCCACACAAGTTCTTGTATTGTTTCCAGTTGAGAAATGTTAAAAGTTATGTAATTGGTAATGGATTTATGCCCTCTTTGTGGGAAGGCTGATTATTTTTAGAAAAAAGCAATGCAAAAGCCATGGAGGCTTTCTATCTACCCAATGAAGTTTGCCTCAGGGATTCTGGTAAGCTAGTAGACTACATCTTGATGGGAGGGGGGCACCCACCCAACTTCAAAACATTTAAAAAATAGTAAATTACCATTCAGCTCAGTGATTATCAACTGGTTTAAAGATATGAAAAAGCTCTCTATCATGCGGTCTTGGTTTCTGTGTTTCTTATTTTTCTATTTGTTATAAACGGGTTTAATTATGACTCTTATAATTTTTTGTTTGAGGGAGACATAGTTATTACAAAATGATTTGCTTAACATAAAGAGCAGTATAGATGAGTAAACATGCCTAGTAGTATGAATAGACTTTTACTTTCCATAACAACAAAAGAGGCTGGACAATGTGAGTTGCTGAAATAGAAATTTGGATTCAGAACTCTGAATTTAGGATGACTTTCTTCTGATATTGTAGTGCTGTTTTAAAATGCTACACATCCATGATTTGCATATGGAAGAGACTACCAACCTTGTGTGTATCATTAAGATTTGTGCTTGGTGGAGTTCACTTTACCCAGTTTTGCTCATTTGGGTACTTGATCCAGTATTGTTCTAGGCCAGAGTGCTGATGTGGGAGGAGCTGTAGACACCTATATATTTCATCTTCTTCTTGAGGGAATCCTTCTGTTCTAACACCAGTTTTAAGGGAAAGTACTTGGTGTTGGGTTAGAGAGATAAGGTGTTATAAGTATATCTGTAACCTACCTAGCCAAGCTAGTTAAAATGGTCTAAGAAATGGTGTTACAGTATTCCATGCTGTACATCCTGAACAGTACTCCATCTTGATGGTTTTGGATATCTTTCAAAGAGAATTTTCAGGCTTAGAATTTCTTTCATGACCATTTTATCACAGTCACATCACCTTTTAATGGTCAGGTTTTAACTGGTGATAGTGTATCCCATCAGGAATTGTCCTCTTGATTTAAAAGAGTCAGTGATATAGCCTGAAGAGGATATTCCAGATTCTTAAGGCATATGAGAATGATTTTGATATCATGAATATTTCCTTTCAGAATTGTAAAGTTCTAGAATTGGAAGGATCCATTTTAGGGCATTATATTCAACCCAGCACTCAGAATGGGAATCTACCTTAAAACATCTTCAAGAAAGAGTTATCTTCCTGAAGCCAGCCCATCTCTCCGGATAACTGGTTCTACCATATTATCAAATAGTTCTTAGCACTCGGAAGCTTCTTCTAACTTTCATTTGGAATCTGCCTTCCTATGTCTTAAATTCATTCCTCTATGTCCTGCCCTCTGGAACTAGAAAAGAGATGTTGATTTTCTGTCACGTAACATCTTTTCAAGTCTGTGAAGAATGCTGTCATCTCTTGGTTTTTATCTCTCAAGACTGAACAATCCCAATTCCTTCAATGAAGGATTTTATTTCTAGTGAAATCTTGATCATCCCTCTAGCAACAGAAGCCCATGCTCTGCAGATCTTCCCTTTGGATTGTCACAAGGCACACTCTGTAGATCTGGCCATAGAGATGATTTGGTACAGAATGTGGCAATATGGCCCTGTGATCCAAACCAAAGATTTAAAGAACAGCCTACACATTACCTGTCTAGATTTTAGATATTATATTTAAGGCTTAATATAATTGAATCTAAATATCTCTTCTACGATGTACCTGCCTAAACAGGTACATCAGACATCATCATGCAGCTGGGAGAGGTGTGTTGGACAGAGACCTTGGAGTGATGAAAAAATGTTGTGGCACTTTGGTTTTGCCTGGAGGCCAGACAGTACCATTTTTCACATTTCATGTTAAATAAAAGCCTGGCCTTTCACTCTTGCATTCTGGGTTTTGTTCTTCAGTCTATTGATGCCATTCGTCCCTTAGGTGCCATTTTGTTAGTGTTTTTTGCTTTAAAAAGATCAGCATATGAGTTATGTTACTTGATTTTATAGTTTTTATCTACTTTTATATTACTTTTATATTATAACATAACCTGCCAGGAGATTTTCTGTGAATTGGGCTAGTTATAAATATTTGAAATTAACAATTCCATTTGGGGTTATATTTCAGTTATATCTTGTTTGAATATAAGTTGTTTCCACAGTATGTTCTTTTAAGAGCTGTTGAAGTATTGTTTTGTACATTGGGCTTGAAGCAGAATTTTAAAAAATGATTATACACAACACTACTATAATGCTTTATTGTTGAACAGTTCCCTTTCCCTCTTTACTTACACTTTACTTACAATTTGTCATATTCAGATACATTTCCCTGTAACTTTAATTAATAACTTCCTCCTTGCAACTTCTGGCTGAGTAAACCAGTAATTAGAGTTTTCCCTGCCTATGGAAACTGAAGTACTGATGAAGAAGAAATATATACATTAATGCTGATGGAAGATGAATGAGAAACAAATAATGGGCCAAGCACTGTGAGGAGGAAGCTTTTAATGAAAGGCACAAAGTAACTCTGAACATCTCAATAATAACACACTGAGCGAAGTTGGCATGTACACAGATATTTAGGAGCTGTAGCTAAGGCTAACTAATCAAGACTGCAAAAATCCTGACGCCTTTTAGAGGATAGCAAAAAACATTTCCTGTGCTAATTTTGCAGCTCAAATCTGGGAGCCATGTTGGGAAATGTTTTTCTACATCTCATTATTATTCTGATCCCATGGAAATGCAAATTCATTTTCTTCTTTTTTCAGAGTTAAGGTGTAATTTTAATTATACTGCTTCTGACTTTGTAGCTTTTTTATGATCAGCTTTAAGTTACACTATGTCTTTTAATTGTTTTTATTGCTATAATTGATGTGTTGTTTCAAGATAGTCTTGAATTTACACATTTTAATCAGAATCAGCCTCATAATTTAAAAAAAAGAGTTGCAGGTGATCATGGAAAGAGAACACCCCATGCCCATTGAGATTTCTTTGTCGAGTTTTTTTTTAATATTTGTATTAGAATTTTAAAACATAGACTTCCTTAAGCTGTGCTCTATCTCCAAGTACCAATTATTATAATCTCATCCGTGCACAAGGATGAATCATGAAAAGGCCCAAGGGAAACCAAAGTCCAACTGAAATCTTATTTTGCTTAAGATATGCCCTTCCCTAAGCATGACTGAGCATCTCACATTTTAGTAAAGGGCCATAGTTGGCTAGAATTTCTTCTTCGTTGCAAAGTTTTGTCAGAGATTTTACTTCAGTATCTCTGCAGAAAATCATAAGGAACAAAACCCATTTAATAAAGCTGGGCAAAACCTACTGCAAATGTCCCTAATGCCTATTCGTTACTTACTTAATCCATTTTCAGGCTCCATACAATGCATGACTGAGTGATAACCTAATATATTACTTGTTCAGTTTGAAGCATCTGGTCAAGGCTTCAGAGACAGAAAATATACTAGGGCAGTATGTAGGGAAAGGAGGAAAATATACAGGTTATTTTACATATCTTTTATGTCACCTTACTGTGGACATCTTGCTGGGATGAAAAGTTATGAATGATTTGAACATGCATCGTGTTGCATATAGACAGTAGTATGCTGATAAAAGTATAATTACCAGCTCTGCTGGTTACATTGCTACTACCTCACTTAATAGGTAGTTCAGCTCAGCTCTGTTCTTAATTGGCTTGCAAAATTCCAGAAAAAAATGAACAATTGGTTCTTCTGAGCTAGCACCAACTGTCTCCACCACACCACTGAATATATGTGTAAATATTATTATATTATCCTGCAAGGGAAGAATCACCATTTTCATTTTGTATGGAGATTATCTAAACAATCTACATTAGGACAAGTTATATTTGACCTCAGTTTATTGGACTACATCCCCTTTTTCTGGCGTTTTCCCCTGAAAATCACCAATCCTTTACGGGATGTGTGTGTTTTTATATAAAATAGTATGAGTTCTTCTGAACAGGAGAATGGATGGTCTTTTGCTTGGGTGAGTGATGGGAAAATTCTATCCCTTTGGGTACTGCTGTGGTACAGATTCTACCCTTAAGAGATGGCCTACTCCCAAGTCAATTCAAGTCTGGAGTATGAATGAGATGAGATTTCATGGAAGGGTTTCCTGAGACAATTGATCTTTGGCACCTGGTAAAGCCCATGTCACACTGAACCAACGGATGTAAAACGAACAAAAAACCTTGCCATCCGTTTGAAAACGCAATGTACTCACTGCCTCTGTTTTGCTTCCTCTCTATCCGTCCAGCATCCGTTTATTGACGTTTCATCCGCTCCGAAGGTTTTGGGCTGCCCAAAACTTTTGCGCGGAAAATGTATCCAGTTCGTCCGTTCTGCATCCGCTACGCATCCGTTACGCATCCGTTACGCATCCGCTATATCCGCTTGGCGTCTGCTTGGCGTCCGCGCAACTCGCATCCGCCCGGACGCAGGGAGGAAGCAGAACGGACGCGGAACAGATGCAGAATGGATGCAGAACGGATGCAGCATGGAAACAAAGCGTTTAAAGCAGAAAAGGAGGACCAGCAGGACCAGCAGGACCAGGAGCAGCTTCAACAGAGTAAGCACCAGCAGAAGCCCCAGCACCAGCAGAAGCACCACCGCCAGGAGCAGCTTCAGCAGAAGCCCCAGCAGAAGCAGAGTCAGGGGCAGGGGGCGGGAGGTTGGCCCTGTCCCTCTTGCCAGGGATGGCGGCAGGTTGCTGAGGCTTTCGCTTCCTTCCCATGGTTGTGGGGTTGCTGGCTGGCAGGGAGGCTGGCAGGCACCAAGGCTGGCAGGAAGGCTGGCAGGAAGGCTGGCAGGAAGCCAGGCACCAAGGATGGCAGGCAGGCACCAAGGCTGGCAGGAAGCCTGGCAGGTAGGCTGGCAGATAGGCTGGCAGGAAGCCTGGCAGGTAGGCTGGCAGGAAGCCTGGCAGGTAGGCTGGCAGGAAGGCTGGCAGAAAGCCTAGCAGGCAGGCAAGCAGGCAGGCAGGCACCAAGGCTGGCTGGAAGGCAGGCTGGCAGCAAGGCTGGCAGGCAGGCATGCAGGCAGGGCAGGCAAGGAACTCGAAGTGTCCAGCAGCAGGTCTTTCCTTGGAATGCTGGCCACGTGCGAGCTGCTTCCCTTTATATCCGGTGGGCTTACGCAATGCTTCCCCCCCGCATGCGCAATTAACGCTCGGCATCTGTTCCGCTTCCGCTGTGCATCCGCTAGGCTTCCGCTGTGCATCCGCTTTATCCACTGTGCATCCACTGTATCCGTTCCGCGTCCGCTTTGCTGAGGCCCCCCGGAAGCCCTGCGGTTGCGCCATCCGCTCCCATCCACTTCCATCCGCTGGACTTCCGTTCCGCATCCGCTTTGCATCCGCCCTGCGTCCTCCCCGCGTCCGTGTTATCCGCTCCGGTTATGCAAATTTTTGCCCTTTTAAGAGCGGATAACAACGGATGGAACATTTTGCTCGTCCGCTGTGTCCTTTTTGCATCCGTTGGCCAGTGTGACATGGGCTTAAGCACATTTGGAGTAGATTTGGAAAAGTTGCTATCCTTCAAATATTTATAAGCAGTCTTACCACATTTGAGCCACAACATTCTGGATGGCCACAAGATGGTAGCAAAGAGTCAGAATTTTTCTGTGTCTCTCTGTACCTCTTGCTGCCATCTACAGGTAGGCCTCAACTTACAACCATAATTGAGCCTAATTGAATGCAGTAGTTAAGTGAAACTTATGATCATTAAATGAATGCGGCGATCATTGAACAAACCTATTGTTCTCTATGGGGTGCTGGTTTGCAGCAAAAAAGTTAAATCTCAATCACGTGGCCACAGGCAAATAGCCATCAATGCAGACTGGTCACTGTGTGCCAAAAATGCAGTTGTTAGCAACCAGTTGTAAGTCAACGACTACTTGTAATACTTGCAGCCGAGATCTGATAGCCTTAATTATGGCACCCATAATCTCTTGCCATCTGCTATGTTGCCTGTAATGATGAGAGTTGAAGTTCAACAAACCTGAATGATATTGGGTTGCCTATCCAGTCCAGGACTGTTTTTTTCATGGTTGTTACCCCACCCTAATATATTTTATTCTCATGAACATAGTTCCTCTCCCTCACCCCACTACAAAATCAATTTTCCCAGTACCTCTCAAAGGGTTTTTTCCAGAGTTGAGATCTTAGCTTTTCTGCCTGAGCTGGAGGTTTTCCCTTCAGAGTTATCTTTTGGCTCTTCTTCCCACCCAAAGGGCCACTCTTTCTTTCTCTTCTTCTTTAGCTCTGTGTTGTGTTGCCTTGAGCCAATTCTGAGTACAATCTTTGCATTTTTTGAGGCTAAAGCCTGATGTGAGGATTTCTTCTGTTTTTCTGGCTGGAGCAAGAGTACCAAGCCGGGCAGCAGCAATGCTCGTTTGGCGGGGTGAACCGAATGAAATAAAAAAACAGCAACTAACCCACAGGCGCCTGATCCATGCAAGTGAGCAATAGAAAGAGTCTCTGGAGGGGCTGGCTGGCAGGGAAGAAGGAAACCTCTTGAAAGAGTGGCAGCTACAGAGGAGCTTGATTCTAGCACCTGGAACCTGGTCAAGCTATAAAATGGATTTCTTTCAGCATGAATCACCCCCCACCCCCCCATGGAACTGTAGGGAAGAGTGTAGAGGTAGAAATCCTGGATTTCAACTGTTATTAGCCCATAGGAAGCCAACGATAAAAGATTTGTTGGAGAGCTGCAATCCAGAAGAGCTGCAAGACACCAACCTGCCTTCCTGTGGCTTAATGCTTTCCTTGTCTGTCGTTTCTCAGTTCCTGACACATATATACTCTGTCCATTAACAGATTTCATTCTGTTTTACCCTTGTGATTTTGGCAGCAAGTGGGACATTTTCATTCTGTTCCACAGAAGGAGCAAAAAAACTGGCTGGAGAAAAGGTTAAACATTCATTGCCCTCTTAGAAGTTTATTTTTTTCTCTCCTTCCCTTCTTTTCTGGGTAACATTGGGGTTCTGTATGGCAGCCATTCCCAATTCATTGCACGCATCAATTTCCCCTTTTTCATTGGATTGCAAATATTATTTCCATCCTCTCGACTTTTATACAGTGGATAACACTTTATATTATGGATTTTTGCATCTAATCAGCTCAGCGAAGGGAAGCAGCAAAGCTGTCCTACAGAAACCTACATCTGGTTATAGACAGTAGAACAGTCACCATAGCTAAATCACAGACTATGTTGCCTTATTTAGGAGGCAGCAAAGAGTGCTATAACATAGCCTGATCACACCAGGTTTAGCAGCGACCAGATGTGCTGTGCTTGCTTGACAACTTTCATAATCCTTGTCAGATGTCTCTGGGACCGATGAAGCCCAACTGGAGAGCATTAGATTGACTCTAGAGCAAAGGTGGCACTTGATCTTTATATAGCATGACAGGAGGTGGAATTAGAAACAGGATAAAGTAGGTGGGAATAGATATTCTTTTACAAAAGTTATTTGATTACTTCCCAGTTTTCTGGCAATGTTTGGAAAAGCTCTATGGAATTGCATCCTAGCTTTCTAGATAATGTATTCCTGAATTCTAGAGCTAAATGTAGTTAATCTAGGGATGTCACCTAAAAAAATGATCACTGAGAATCAGATAATTCAAGCCTTCTCCAACCTGGGTATCTTTCTAGTTGTATTGGAATGGCCACTTCAGTTGATTCCAGTCAACAAGGGGATTGTGGAAGGTCCTATTCGTGGAAAGTAATATGAAATGATATAAAGATCTGTATCCTCTGTCTCTCCCTTTCTTTCATCAGTGGATGGTGACCAAGCGTGTAACAAGTTTATATCACAAGGTAAGGTACAGTAGAAAGGAAAAATTACACACAAAGATAGACAGAACATGCATTCCAGTCCTTACAATCCTTAGTACTTGTCAGCCTTCAAGATCTTCTACTATCGCTTTGCATCTTTCGGCTGTCAGAAGAAACGGGGGGGGGGGGGGGGGGGGGGGGGGGGGGGGAGGGGGGGAAGTGGGCGGGGGGTGTTACATTTTTCTGTTGTGTAAATGAGGGGGGGGAAGCATACATCAGAGTTAGGTTTCTATTTCTTGCTTAGCTTTCTTTTCTCTGCGCAACTGCAACCCATTATCAAAGTATGCCAAGGTCAATGGACAGAGGCCTCATCATCACCTGAAGATGCCCACATGATCATATTCACAATTTCTAATTGGAAGTCTCATCTGAACTATTGGGGGTGGGAACACTTCCATCACTTTGTATATGTGAATTGTGCACCTAATTTCTCAGATTCAGAATTCTCTGGTTGCTACGACTTCACTTTCAGTAAAAGATAACTTTTCTCTAACTTAAAGAGTCTAAGTATTTCTTTCTTGGATTTTGAATGGAACACCGCCTGACATTATTCTGAATCTGAACTCTACCAGCCCACCCGGAAAAAGCACCCAATTTTCTTCCGAGGGGGCCTGAACATCATGTCATTTTCAACTAGTGACCAGGAAGATCTGGGAGCCATTGGAGGGCAAGATTCTTTGCTGGTACAGGAAGCCTAATCATTAGCAGAGCTCAATCTGGAAGAGGATCCAGCTGTGAAGCCCAGATGGTCGGTGGGGGTTGGCTGGAAAGATCCAGAGGACACCCCCCCCAGGATCACCACCACCCACCGGCGTGGAAAAGAGGAGCCATGGCAAGAGAGGGAAAAGAGAGAACTCTTATTGGATCAAGCCAGGAGACTCCTTAATGAAGCCTTTGAACAACCCCAAGCTGCACAAAGGTATGAAGGGGAAGGGGGAGTAGCGCCTGCTAGAAGAAGCAGAGCAGCCCCTTCTCCCATAAATCAACCCGATCCAGCAGCAGCCCCGGGGGCCCTCAGCGGGAGGTGTGATTCCTAGAAGGCGTAGAGCTCCTAGGCTGCCTCCGTTAGAAGTAAAATACGGGGGGGATCCCAAAACCTTGGGATTTTTCCTAGCCCAAGTTTGGAGCTATATGGAAGAATACGGGGAGGATTTTCCCTCAGAAGCAGCCAAAGTGAGATGTGTTACCAGGGCTCTGGAGGGAACAGCTGCAGAGTGGATGGTGACCCTGCATAATGATATTGCTCCCCAGTTGATGAATTATAACCTGTTCATGACTGCACTGCAAGCTAGATTTGAGGACCCATTGGCAGAGCGCAAGGCCCGGATCAGGATGAAGACCATAAATCAGGGGCGGAGGTCAGTGACTGACTACACCCAAGAATTTAGACAGTTAACAGGTCATATCTGAGGCTGGTCCCAGGAAGCCCTGATAGAAGCATTTAAAGATGGTTTAAACAAAGATGTGTACCAGAGATGCATTGCTAGAAGAGACCCAAATGACTTGCAGATGTGGTACTTGCTGGCAGAAGAAGTAGAAATTGATTTAACACAAAGCAGACGGCGGGGAGGTTCTGGGTGGAGCAAACCTTCCCCTCCCATCCTCAAGACGTTCCCAAACTTCAGAGGGGAGGAATGATGGCAAGACCCAACCCCTTTGCCTGTTTTCGATGCGGGAAGGAAGGTCACCGGGCTGTGAACTGCAAAGTCAAGCTGGAACCAAAGGGGGCGCCAAAAGAAGGGAAGAAACCTGAAAAATCCCCAGCGAAGCCTCGCGAAGCGGCACTAAAGTCGAAAGAGACGGCAGAGGTCGCCCCTCCCATGGGAGAGGAGTCAGAAACCCCAGTTACCCCTGAGAAGGATGATTTCGACTCGGAAGACGACTTCCTGGTAAGTCCAAGCGTGGGCCCTATGACCATTCCGGTGAAGTTGAGGGTACCCAATTCAGGGTTTGAAGGGGAAATGCTAGCCCTACTAGATTCTCGGTGCACAAGGTGTATAATCAACACGGAAGTAGTGGAGAAAATGGACTTAAAACTAAAACCTTTAAAGATGCCCATTTCCTTTGCCCAATTAGATGGATCAGTGGCTGGAGGTTGCCCTGCACGTTTTATCACGGAACCTATAGAAATGATCATGGGAGAACATGATGAGACTCTGTGCTTTACTGTGGTCCCTGGGATGGAGCAACCATTAATACTGGGATTGCCCTGGCTCCGGAAATGGAACCCCCAGGTTAACTGGAGAAAGGGGTTGTTGCACATACGCACCAAGCAGCAACTGGAAAAAAAAGGGAGATCTCAGCCGAAGCTTCAGATTCCGATTGAAATAGCTTCCACAGGTACCGAACCCGTGAAAGGGGAGGAGAAAATTCCAAAAGAGTATTGGGATTTAAAGGAAGTGTTCAGTGAGAAAGCCTCGGATGAGCTCCCGCCTCACTGGTCAACAGACTGTGCTACTGAAATTTTGCCGGGGGTGAAGCTCCCGAAACCGAAGTTGTACTCAATGACACCACGGGAATTAGAGGAGCTAAGATTGTTTATAGATAAAAATCTGGAACGTGGTTTCATCCAACCTGCTAGGCCCTGGGTAGCGACCCCCGTGTTGTTCCGTGAAAAGAAAGATGGCTCCAAATGCTTGGTGGTGGACTGCAGAAATTTGAACGCCATTTCCATGGAAAACGTGTACCCCCTGCCTTTGATGAAGGACATGTTGGCCCACCTAGCCAAGGGGAAGATTTTCACGAAGTTGGATTTGAGAGAAGCATACTACCGAATTCAAATTAAGGAAGGGGATGAGTGGAAGACCACTTTTAACTGCCCGATGGGTTGTTTCCAATTTAATGTTCTTCCTTTTGGTTTACAAGGGGCCCCAGCTGTATTCATGCAGATGACCAATCAGGTGTTATATGAACATTTATACAGGGGGGTTCTAGTTTATCTTGATGACATCCTTATCTTTACGGAAACTCTGGATGAACATGTGAAACTGGTGCGGTCGGTTCTACAGAAACTGTGTGCTGCTAAGTTGTATGCTAAACTATCCAAGTGTGAATTCCATCAAGAGAAAATTGACTATTTGGGATATCGCATTTCATCTGAGGGCATAGAAATGGATCCAGAGAAAGTATGTGCCATATTGGAATGGGCTCCACCACATACCAGAAATCAACTTCAAAGTTTCTTGGGATTTGCAAATTTTTACCGGCAATTTATCCCGACGTTTGCTAAGATAGCAATGCCCATCACAAATCTCTTAAAAACAAAAGGGGAGGTGAAGCCAAGGCTGAGCAAGCCGTTAGAGTGGTCCATGGAGTGCCAAGTAGCTTTTGAAAAGCTAAAACGACTGTTTGCTGCAGAACCAGTGCTAAAGCACCCGGATATGGAGGCTCCTTTCGTGATCCAAGCCGATTCGAGTGATGTGGCTGTTGGAGCAGTGTTACTTCAAGTCAACGAGAAAGGGACCTTACAGCCTTGTGCATATACCTCCTGTAAACTGTCTGAAACCAAGAGAAGGTGGGCCGTCTGAGAAAAAGAAGCTTTTGCAGTTCGTTGGGCCTTACTGACCTGGAGACATTTCTTGGAAGGAGCAAAACATCCATTTGAGGTATGGACTGATCATAAAAATTTGGAAGCCTTAAAAATGCCTCGAAAGCTGTCCCCTAAACAAGTTCGCTGGGCCCAGTATTTCAAGCGGTTCAATTTTTCACTGAAGTACATTCCAGGGGGGAAGAAATTCATGGCGGATGCTCTCTCTAGATTACCCCAATATAATAGTATTCGCCAGGAGGTGATAAGTCCAATTGTTTCAACCAAACATCTAGCCGCCCCAATGATCACCACAGCCCAAAAGAAGAAACAAGAAGTGGATTTATCGAATGACCTAACCGAACAACTAAAAGAAGCTTTAAAACTTGATGATTGGTTCTTGGCTCATTCGAATAACTATACAGTTAGAGATGGTCTGGCTTGGGTGGGGACCAAGTTGTATGTGCCACAGGTGCTGAGGGGCCAAATACTACAACAAGCTCATGATTCTAAAGCAGCTGGTCACTTTGGATTTGTGAAAACCTTACACCTGGTTAAGCGGCAATTCTGGTGGCCTACTTTGAAGAAGGACATTGAAGCTTATGTAGCTAGTTGTCCAATTTGTGCTTCGGCAAAGAGACCTCCTGGTAAGCCGGCAGGGTTGTTACAAAATGTAGCTAGACCAACAGCCCCCTGGAAGGAAATCTCTATGGACTTCATAGTAGAATTACCCAAAAGCAGTGGAAACACGGTTATTTGGGTGGTAACCAATTTGTTTTCCAAACAGATACATTGCATACCTTGTTCCAAGATTCCATCTGCTAAGACGTTGGCTAAACTGTTTATTTCACATATCTATAGGTTACATGGCATTCCGGAACGCATAATCTCTGACAGAGGGGTCCAATTTACCTCAAATTTTTGGAAAGAGTTCTTGAAGTTGATAGGTTCCGCCCAGGGCTTAAGCTTCGCCCACCACCCCCAAACCAATGGGGCCTGTGAGAGGACTAACGCAGTGTTAGAACAGTATCTTAGATGTTGTATAAATTATCAACAAGATAACTGGTCCGACTTACTACATTTGCTGAAGTGGCATATAACAACTCCGTACATAGTAGTACTGGATTTACTCCATTTAAAGTGGCTTCAGGACAAGATTTTGTACCCATACCTGAACTTCCTCATGAAAGGCCTAACATCCATTCATTGGATGAATGGATAACTCAACTCCAACTTAACTGGCCAGTAACATGTAAAGCATTAGATGAGGCCCATCAAGTTCATAAGAAATTTGCAGACAAGAAAAGATCTCCACAGAAATTATATAAAGTAGGCGACAACGTTTTCCTGTCCACCAGATACCTGCAAACCACTCAAAAATCAAAGAAGCTTGGTCCTAAATATGTTGGTCCTTTCACAATTGATCGGATTATAAATCCTGTAACAGTCCAGCTGAACTTACCAAAAACTATTCGATGAATTCACCCGGTTTTCCATGTTAGTTTGTTAAAACCTGAACATACTTCTGATTTAAGACCCATCCAGGCTGACCCTCCCATACCAATATTGATTAAAGGTGAACAACATTTTGAAGTTAAAGAAATTCTGGACTCTCGCAAATGGAGGGGTTGGCTCCAGTATCTTGTAGCCTGGAAACATTTCCTTCTTCACAAGCCAAGTGGGGTAACAAAACCGATGTTAAAGCCCCTAAGTTGAGCAAAGCATTTCGTTCCAAGTATCCTGATAAGCCCTAGGAATGTATTCCTTTGTAATTGTCTAATGATTAATTATTGTCTTTATATTTTCTCCTCTCTCTTTTCTAGGACTGACAGTTTTCCTTTTTCTAGGAGGGCCGAATGTCAGCCTTCAAGAACTTCTACTATCGCTTTGCATCTTTCGGCTGTCATAAGAAATGGGGGGGAGGGGAGGATGGGATGAGTCTGGGAAGTGAGCTGGAGGTGTTACATTTTTCTGTTGTGTAAATGAGGGGGGGGGAAGCATACATCAGAGTTAGGTTTCTATTTCTCGCTTAGCTTTCTGTTCTCTGCGCAACTGCAACCCGTTATCAAAGTATGCCAAGGTCAACGGACAGAGGCCTCATCATCACCTGAAGATGCCCACTTGATTATATTCACAATTTCTAATTGGAAGTTTCATCTGAACTATTGGGGGTGGGAACATTTCTATCACTTTGTATATGTGATTTACACGCCTAATTTCTCAGATTCAGAATTCTCTGGTTGCTACCACTTCACTTTCAGTAAAAGATAACTTTTCTCTAAATTAAAGAGTTTAAGTATTTCTTTCTTGGATTTTGAATGGAGCACCGCCTGACAGTACTCTTCAGTTATGTCAATATGACAAATCAAATATCCTTGGAATTGATCTCAACTTTGAGTAATTTATGTTGGTTGAACGTACAATTTTCATGGCATGATATCGAAGTAGTTTGCCATAGTCTTCTTCAGGGATATTCTTTCTACTTTCTAATCTAGCCCTTGATTCTGATTTTCATATATAATTTCCCATCCAAAGACTAACTTCTTCTGATCTTGCTTAGGCTTTTTAGATCAGATTGCTAATCTAAAGGTGAATGCTTCATTTTGAAATTCCCTATATCCTGTTTGAAAAGGATATGCAATAAGATAAGACTGTGTATGGCATTTCCTCTATTTAATCCTTTCTAATATCTACAGGTTCATGTGTGTTTGTATTTTATCTACTTGTCCTACACAGGTTGCTGAATGGAAATGTCAATAAGGATACAAAGATAGTCTCTGGTGCTTAGCAGCTCCAGAAATGACATCCTTCTTGCCTTGTTCCACTTTAATTCATACTCAAAATGTAGATTAATGTAGAATTAATGTAGATTTACTAGATTAATGTAGAATTCAGGCTGAAAATTCTGGTTATCAAATCCTTTACAAAAGTAAAAGCTTAGTTTCTTGTCTAGGGCCAACAGAGTAGTCTTAGTCTGTAAATCAATCAAGGTTGTTTTCGTATCTATTCCATTGGGAAGAAAAGGTTTCAGAACAAGACTGTGTGAATTTTATGAAATATGCTTAAGATCATTTAATTGAGAAGTGCTCCTGTAATCTTTTTTGCTTCTTTTAGAATTCAGAGCTGGGTAACTAATAGTATCTCAGATGTGGTCAGATTGCAGTACTTGCAATTCCTTGGCTGCTGGCTGTGTTGGCTGCCTTTCTTGTAAGCTTAGGCCTCTGAAAGCTCTACAATTCACTTCCAGTTCCTAAATTCTAGCATTTACTTCCAGAGTGTGTGCATTCAGAGTCTTGGAGAAAGTTGTCCAAAAATTATTTTTTGGGGGGAGAGTTTAATTTTATGCTTTAGCAAATTAAGAAATTGAAAGGTCACATGTCTCAAATTCCCTTATTTATCTGGGACTGACAAAACAATATTGCTTATTAAGTTCTTTCTTGTCCATATATTTGCATCTTGGCAAACCATTAGGTGTGATAAGGCAGCCATTTCAGGATCTGTTGCTGTAGCAAACATTTCGGGAACTATATTTTTCTTGTATTTTGGCCTGGTCCCATTAGAAGGGTGAGCCACGGTAGCACAGTGGTTAGAATGCAGTATTGCAGGCTACTTCTACTAACTGCCGGCTGCCTTTAATTTGGCAGTTCAAATCTCATCAGGCTCAAAGTTGACTCAGCCTTCCATCCTTCCAAGGTGGGTAAAATGAGGACCCAGATTGTTGGGGAAAATATGCTGACTCTGTAAACTGCTTAGTGAGGGCTGTAAAGCACTGTGAAGTGGTATATAAGCCTAAGTGCTATTGCTATTATGTACTAATGTGGAATGGTCACTTTGTAATTCTAAGTTATCAAAAATACCAATGGTGTTGATTTGCTTTAGAGCTTAACTCCTGCTTGGATAGACTGGTTAATTGCAATACAAAGTTAACAGAGGAAATAGGACCTACCAGTCTTGATTGCAAGGGAATTTCTCTGCCCATTCTCCCCATCTCTCGCGCGAAAAGGAAACATTGGAATCAGAATTCCTGAGGTCTTGTTCAATCATTTTTGAGATTCCATCATGAACAGTTCCCAGCCTCCTTGCCCACAACCCCCCTGCTGGAGTCAAGCAAAACCACAGTTTACACGGCTTGGATTGTAGCCCCTGATTTGGGAGTGAAGGATCCGAGCCAAGGGTTTGCCAAGCCTCTGCTGTGAGGCATCCTTGTCAGCCAAGAAGGCAGCCTTGGAAGCTTTCTTTGAAGTTATACCTCTGGTCATAGGATGTTAGAGGTAAAGGAGGTGGAAACTTGTGGCCATTTTCTGGTACCAAGTGTTGTATGCAGAGAACAAAGACTGTACAACCCACAAGAAGTTGCCTTTAGCATCTGAAAAACCTACTTTCTCAAAAAATGATTTACTTTCCTAAACTAGCCAAAATCATCTAAGCTATGGTCTGGCAATAGTTCAGGGAATAAAAAAGACAGAATTTCTGCTGCCGTGTATATCTTCCCTGCCGTGTATATAACCATAAACAAGGTTTGGCAATGTTTTTCAAGTTCTGAGGTAAATTCTGTGGTAATTCTCTCCCCCAATCCTTCAAAACTTCATTACATATTCAGCTTCATCATAATGACATCACAATGCTAAATTTTCTAGTTTCTTAGTCTTGGTAATGTCCTCTTCTTAGGGATCTGAGCCACTCAGATAAATTTTCCATAAGGCTCTCCCCCTTACCCACTCCCAGTCTCATAGAGAGAGAGACAGAGCGACAGAGAGAAATGGAAACCTTATGGTAAATTTCTTTTTGATGATTCATGGCAAGAATTTACAGAGGATTTTTTTTTATCTTTTCCATTTCATGTGATTGTAATCAGTGTCCCTAAAACACTATTGATTTTGTTTCTTTTTTAAAAAACAAAACAACTTACTTTCAAGCCATGACATGCAGAACTCATCAGTAGCAACAGCAAGACAACAGATGATTTATATAAAAGCATTGTTCCCAATCCCCTGTGTACATGACTTCTAGACAGACATTCCTTTCAGTTCCTTTATTGTACAAATGCAGTTTAGGATTTTCTTTATATGATGCAACTTTGTCCATTATTTAACAAGATGAATGTAGTAACAGCATGTAGATGAGAATATCAGATTCTGTTTAGGGCAATCAGCAAAACACACACACACACACCATTTACATCAAGCAAGTGTGAGGCAGTGGTATGGGGGCCTTATCAAAAAGGACCAGAATTTTCAGATTTTCCATGATTCTAAGTAAATTCTAAGACTTTGTTTTACTTTTCTCCTTTATGTAATCCTATTTTAAGTCTTACAATACAGCATTTAGCATTTGTGTCTTAAAATGGTGGGAATCCATGCTGCCAGTTTTTGGCATCTAAACAAGATTGAAAACAATACCTTTTTATCCTGAACAAAGCTACAAAGGCTTATGCTAAAACAGATTGGTGAAGCTTCAAGGAATAGCTTGTGTTCTCTGAAAAAAATAATAATCCCTTTACGAATTATTGCATCTACTCTCATCTCAAAACTCTTAACTGGGTTGGACCTAATTAGTAGTGGGGGGATGGGGAGAGACCACCAGGACATTCCAAAGCTGCAGGCTAAACTGGGAAGTCAGAGAAAAGGTCCTGGAACAGAGCCAGGGTAAATCACTTTTGTCCCAGCAATTTACATGGACGTGTCCATGAAGTCACAAGGAGCGATATCTTTGTCTCGATCACCACTTGCAATTGTAGCGCTGTGTTAAGAGGAAAAGGACTTGTGCTCAAATCATCACTCAACTGTGAAACTCAATGGGTGCTTTGGAGCCAGTGTTGGCCAGCTTATCTACAAGGAGAAAAGGAGGAGTGGGATGGAGAGGAGGAATACATTAAACCCATTGGAAGATGGAGAGAAATATAAACACCACAACCAGATCTTACAAGAGCCTTAACTCCCCAACCACAGGACGAATAGACCATGTCCCTGGAAATTTTATACTACGTCCTCTTGATATTGCCTTCATTTCATCCCCAGCCTACATTTGAGATGACTTAAATTCACCCATCTACCAACTTCATTCCATTTTTGAAGATATATTTTCCCTTTTTTCCCCTAAACAGCTTTTGCTGTGGACGTGATCGAGAAAAGGGGTGTCAAACTCACTTCGTTACAGTGGCATCATGTGGCGTATTGGGACTTCCCCCCCTTCGCTAAAGTGGGCATGGACATGGGCAGCATATGACGCATCTGGCCCGTGGGCTAGGAGTTTGACAGCCCTGATCTAGAACAGTGTTTCTCAACCTTTGAAGTTTGAAGATGTGAGGACAGCAAGGCTGCCTGGAGAATTCTGGGAGTTGAAGTCCACACATCTTCAGGCTGATTAGATTGAGAAACACTGATCTAGAACATTTCATTGACAGTGTAGTTGATTACTTACACGGTCAGGGATTGGAGCACACTAATATAAGTTGAAATAAAACACGTAATTATGCCTGTTTGGAGATAAAATATCTTTTAAATAAATACAAGGATTTGCTCTGCAGCTATAATCCTGACAAAGCTAATTTAACTAGTTAATGCATTCTGGCTGAGTATGATCGTGTTTTCATAGTGCATGCAGAATTTGGAGAGGATGATCAAAGAAAAATCATGTTTCAATCTGGAGTAGGTACTGTTGGTATATTCAGCAAAGAACAAGGTTGCCCATTTTTGTGAGGATTGGAGAGCTTTTCCTCCCTACTATTTAAAGGGCTATCTATCATTCACCCATGAATTGGCAGCAACCATCTCAGTACATCATTTGCTGTCCCCATGATCAATGTCATCAGTGCCTTACTTGAGTCTATTCTTCTATTCCCAGATTTTGTCAATTATCTGACTTCTCTCCAAGATAATGGGTGATCATTTTACTTTGCAGCTCTTATTGGATAATATTGGAATAAAAAGGAAATAATACTTTAAAACAAAGAACAACTTGAGGTGATCTTATTTATGTCCTGGATTGCCATGACTTAATACAGTTTGAGTTCAGTAAAACTTAACCTGCAACTGGATTGTGCTTTTAACCAATCTTGCAATGAATTCCATTTCTAGCCAGCAAACCAGAATGCATCTTGCTAGTCGTAAGTGTTGGCCTATTCTTTGGTATCGACAGTTATTAAATCTGGGGTGTTTTGTGACTGGTGCATTGGTGGTATTCTATTGTTTTGGCCTGGTTCAGGCAAACCGGTTGTGAAAAATGCTACAGTTTGGCCAATCCGGTAATAAAAAAACAGCTACCTGTTTGGCCAAACCGGTATTTCTTTTTTTTCCCTTCCTGACGATCAGCTGTTCCAACAATCAGCTGTGCCGGGATCCCCCTCTTGCTGCTACACCCAGGAGACTTCCCTGAGGCCCAGGAGGCAAAAAGGTGCATGCGGGAAGGGGTGCTGCGTGTGGCCCCTGTGCTCCATTTTTACATCCTGGGCCTCGGAATTCTCCTGGGAGCAAAAATGGCCTCCTGGTGCCTGTTTGAATTCTAAAGGCTCAGATCACTTTAGATTCTTCATTTTCTATTACTTTCTCTATTTTATGGTCCCACTAGTTTTTGCTTGCAGGCAAATCATATATTTCTTGCAGATCTTCCAATACTCCATTGTTGCTACTTTGTTGTGCTGTTTATAGTCAGTCTGTAGTCAATCTTCTTGCAGCAACTAAAGGCCCAGTCCCACTACACTTACAGATGCAAAGAGGATGTAAAACATTAAAAAAAAGCTTGCCATCCATTGGAAAACGCTATGCATCCATTGTGTACTCACTGCATACGTGTTTCATATGCTCTATCCATTGAGCATCCATCCACTGCGATTTCATCCACGCAAGAAGTTTTGAGCTGCACAAAACTTTGTGAACAGATGAACTATCCACCACGTACGATGTACATCCACAACATATATGGGCAACAAACGTTCTATGTCCGTTATCCATTAAACGTCCGCTGTATCCTCTCTGCATCCTCTGGCCATCCCCTCAACTCACATCCGCTGCAGCTGAAAATGGAAAGAGGGAAAAAACAAAAGGTACACGGAACGTCTACACAGTGTTAGTAGCATGGAAATAGAAAGGATGTAAGCGTATGCATCTCATATATAAAGTATTCAAAATGGACAAAACGTTTTTATCTGGGATGTATCTTGTATATTTAGGATGTCTGGAGGAAGTCTAGAGTATGTAGAAGGACAATGAGCGGACTACCGATATTTCCTATAAAAAGGGGGAGAAAATCATCTGGATCTCAGTATGAGTCCAGCAGCCATGGTGTACAGACCTCTTCACCCTTGGTCTTGGTCTTCAACATCATCAATTGTTCTCCACCATGGATGATGACACAGTCCATATGATAGCTGCGCTCATTCATCACCAGAACCAAAACCTGTTCAGACTGTTTCAAGTTTTATACAGAGGAGAAGAAGGAGACGTCCAAGAGCTGTGTGGGTCCGATGATGGATCATGAGAAGAATGGAGTTTGGACTCTATGACCAGTTGATGGTGGAGCTGAGGAATGAAGACCCTCGTGCATTCCATCACTTCATGAGGATGCCACCAGCCATGTTTGACAAACTTGTAGAGCATCTGAGACCCAGGTTGACCAAGCCTAGCACCAACTTCCGTCCCAACTTGGACCCTGGACTGAAGGTGGCACTGACTCTGTACCTGGCCTCTGGAACCACATACAGAAACATGCAGTATGCATGGAGGATGCCACACAACAGCATCAGCAAAGTGGTCAGAGAAGTGGTACAGGCCATCATTGAAGAATATGTGGAGGAGCTCCTCAAGTGCCCCACCACTGAACAAGGCTGGAGAAAACTTGCAGAAGAGTGGTATCAGAAGTGGAACTTTCCCCACATCGTTGGAATCATAGATGGGAAGCACGTGGCCTGCAAAGCTCCAGCCAACTCAGGGTCCACTGATTTCAACTACAATGGCTTCTTCAGTATCATCCTCTTTGCCATGGTTGATGCTGACTACAAGTTAATCTACATCGATGCTTTAGGCAACAGGTCAGCTTCAGATGGCCAGGTATACAATGCAAGTGACCTCAAGAATGGGCTGGAACGCAACCTCCTCATGGGTTTTCCAGGTCCAGACCCCCTACCCAATGACACACAAGATGCCCTACTTCATTGTTGGTGATGACGTGTTCTCCCTCAGAACCTACCTCATGAAGCCGTACACTTCAAGATACCTCACCCGTGAAGAGAGGATCTTCAACTACAGGCTGTCCAGGGCAAGACGGGTGGTGGAGAACACCTTTGGCATCCTGGCCAACAGGTTTCAGATACTTCTCACCATCATGCAGCATGATCCAAAGACTGTGAGGAGCATCGTGAATGCTTGCTGCATCCTGCACAATCTCATGGGCTCCCGCTACCCAGTGTTGCAGAACAGACTTGTGGACCGTCAACAAGGGAATGGGGACATGGAGCCTGGTGAATGGAGGCAAGGACGTAACCTGATAGACACTGTGGATGTACAAGGCCCCAATAGAGCTTCACGTGAAGGGAAGAAGCAGCGCAACCTTCTGAGACACTGGTGCAACTCCCCAGCTGGAGCAGTGGAGTGGCAAGACAGGATGATAGATGATTAATGGATACTTCCTTGAGCCTGTCGCATAACACTGATGAGATTGTGCCATGTA
The DNA here is from genome assembly GCA_015471245.1 of Laticauda colubrina. Taxonomy (NCBI): domain Eukaryota; kingdom Metazoa; phylum Chordata; class Lepidosauria; order Squamata; family Elapidae; genus Laticauda; species Laticauda colubrina. The sequence goes on along the minus strand of BLBF01000021.1, from coordinate 17,593,987 downwards.
TGTTGAGTGGTCCTACAATGAATAGGGCATTAATAAAGAGCTTTGTTTATTTTAAAATGTGTTGATCAATGAATAAATTGTTATTGATAAAAAAGGTCCATATGTGTGGCAGCTGGGATGGTGGACCATACAGTCCCACTATGCTTGCACTGGAGGTTTATCTATCCCACAACTATCCTTATCTATCCCACAAGCATGCAAAAGCTTAACCACTTTTTCAAAGTTTTCACCAACACTTTATTCAGTAAAAAAAATGAACCAAGTAAACTAAGTGTCTTAAGCAAAGATAACCTTTATGAACTTTCTTAGGTAAACTTTATGACTTTATTAAATAAGCAAAATGAACCAAGTAAAGTGTCTTAAGAAAAGATAAACTTAACAAGTAAACAACTCAGTCTCTGACACAATTCTCAGTCACTCTGAGTCATGTCCATGGTCTCAGCTGTTAAGCGGGCAGGGACTGTGGAGGTGGCTGTGGCTTGAGTGCTGGTCTGAGGCACCATTGAGGTGCTTGGCCCCAAGGGTTCAACAGGTGGTGGTGTGTTCAGGAAGCTATCTGAGAGCTGGCTCAGTCCCATGAGGTTGAGAGGCCCTTCATCAAGGACTTGAGATGTCAGGCCCAATACTGATGACAGATTGTCCGTTGACGGGCTTGGTTGTGGGGTGGAGGAAGGAGGAGTGTAGTGGGGCTGTCTGGTCTGCAGCTGGGTGAGGAGTGGCATCTGTGGCGTGCGATGAACCTGGGCCTGGACTGGGAAGGTCTGCTTGTGCTGTGGGAAGTCCTGGTAGTCGTAGCCTTGGTAGGTGAGGGGCTGTTGAAAGCCATGGAAGGGCTGTGACATCGCCTGGGGTGGAGGAGCAGACCTGGACTGGGTAGGAGCAGCTTCAGCTGGGCCTTGAGGGTTGTGCAGAAGTGCTGTGATCTTCTGATTCATCACCTGGTACTGGACCTCGGTCAGGTCCCTCAGGGTCTGGCTCACGTAGGTGATGAAGGGCTTCCGGTCCGAGGATGGTATGTCGCAGTGGACCAGCTGAGAGAGAAGTTCTGTGCTGGTCTTCATTGTGTCCCTGATCTCCAACAGCACACTGTGGTCCTGGCCCTCCAGTCTGCCTCTCTGCCTGCATCCTCTGGAGCTGGGGGTGGGGTGGGGGGGGGTTGGCCTCTGGTGGTTGCTGCTTCTTTCTCCATTTGTGACAGCACAGCGTCATCCTCCACGGGATCCTCCAACTCTGCCTGCTTGGGGAGTGCAGCTGTCGGGGGGGGTCTCTGCCATGGGGCCCTCTGAAGACACCTGCCTGGACAGGGTAGCTGGTTCCTGGCTGGAAGAGGACTGGCTGTCTGTGGGCTGTCTGAGGGAGAGGGGTGTCAAAGGGGCTGCTCCTCGGTGGTGGATCTCACCCTCCAGGAAACTGCACTTGGCCATGACGTACATCTCCCAGTCAGTGAGCTTGACAGCGGCCTGCCCGAATTTCTTGAGGTGTAGCTTGCCATACCAGGTGTGCATGTGCTTCCACCATCCTAGGAGTACTTCTGCAGTGTACCCCAGGCTCTCTGCCTTGTCTCTCCAAGCTGCCTGCTTCTTCTTGGTGTCGCGATAGTGTCTGTGGCCCTTTCTCCAGAGGTACTCGTTCTCCCTCAGCCATTGCAGCACCTCGTCCTCATGGTCCTCGGAAATGGTGTACTGTTTCCTCTCTCCCTTCTGCTTCCCTTGCCTCTTCCTCCCTCTGGCAGGGGCTTGAGCAGCAGGGCTTTGAGGGCCTTGGGGCTGGTCCACCACCACAGCAGCAGCAGCAGCAGCTTCAGAGTCAGTGCCAGGGGGTGGGATGCTGGTTCTGGCCTTCTTCACCTTGCCAGGGCTTGAACATATAGGCACGGGCTTCCTCTTCTTGCCTGACTGACGAACCATGGTGTTCCTGCAAGATGTATGTGGCAGCACATCTTTCCCCTGAATGCTGACTGCATGCGTGCTGCATCCTTTTATATCCATGGAGCTGACGCAATTCATACTCCCCGCATGCGCAATGAACGCTTTGCATCTGATAAAAATCCGTGCGGCCTCCCCTTTGTTTCCTATAGGTGTCCATGGTGCATCTGCTTCATTCGCTATGCATCTGCCCCTTCCGCTATGCGTCCGCTTCGAAATTCTCCCCCAGAACCCCTTTGGATGTGTCATCTGCTTCCATCCGCTTTCATCCGCTAGGCTTCCTATGAACATCCGTTTAACATCCCCGCTACATACTACCCACGTCCGTTCTTTTCCGTTCTGTTTATGCAAATTTTCGCCACTTTTTGGAGTGGATGACAACGGATGGAGCTACCCCCAAAATTTTGCTCGTCCGCTGTGTCCTTTATGCATATGTTTTGCATCCCTTGGCCAGCGGGACTGGGCCTTAACCAGGTTTCTTCAGCTTCTTTGCAGAGGTGATACTTGCTTTATGTTGCTGTCTTCTCAATTCCAGCTTTGTATGCATTGGTTTTTCAGGCTTAGTCTCGTGCAAGCAGAATTATTTTCTTTCTTCATCTTTCCTGCTTTTATTCATAGCCAGGTATTGTTATTATCTATTTTCCTTGTGAGTTTCTTTTTACATGTACTGGATTGTCTTCTTGTGCCTCTTTTCTGTTCTTCATTTGTTTTTTCTTGTGCGCCAACTTGGGCTCTTCAGTACTCAGTAGGCCTTCCAGATGTACTAGCTTTGGCACATCTTCTTCATACCTTTCAGACATTATTATTATCCTTACTATTACTAAACTGTGTACAGTAATTGGGGCTCAATGCCCTTTTTGTGGATTAAAAGCTGCTCAGGAAGTCTTTATGTTGTTCCTATCCCTAATTCTAACCAGGTAACATAATCACTCGCACTGAGGATGTTACCTAGTTTAGGTAATGAACCAATGACCCCTTATATCAACCCTGAGTTACAAATATTCTCCTTGTAGTGCTGAACCTTTGGCCACCTTTGCCCCGGTGCCTTTTGCTCTGCAAGGATTTGGAGAGGAGTTCCTGCTGAGAGGGAAACTTTTAAGTACAGAAGCAGGAAAAGGACCAGCTTCATGCCTCAGGTTCCCTTCTCTGCCTACCAGTTCCTTCTGACTGTATCCATTCTTTCATTTAAACAAATATTTCTGTTATCATTGTTTATGAGATAAAGGAAAGCCACCAGAAGATTTGAGAGGAGAGGGAGATTTCAAATGTCTTCAGATTTGCAGAGGGTGAGAAAGTAGTGTCTGCATAGTCTGCATGGTTGAGGAACATGACTTCAGAAGATCCTAGAGTTGTCTACTTGTTCATCTTTTAGGTTAATCTTAGGACAGTGGTAGAAGGGAGATTTTTTATTTTCAGTGAACTAAGTCAGTTCCTGTAGTAGCACTAGTCTTAATACTTAACTGTTGGAATTTTCATCTATAGGCTTCCAATGAGAAAAGATTATGTGGTAGGCATCAAGGGGTTGTTAACACAGCTGTTTTGGTACAGAGAGGGTTAATCTCTGGTTGTGCTTATGAGGTTTTTAGTCTTGGTGGGAGAGAGAGGGGGGTTTATCCTGGCAGCTTCCAGCTGTCTTGGATAGAGTTCCCACCATCCTTTGTGACTCCAGGACCCCCCAAGCTGAGGAAGGTTCAGAGGACTCCACAGCAGTCACTTATTTCTTTCCCAGACATTTTAATGGGGAGAAAATGAAGAAATGGGAGGGGGGAGTCAGGCAAAGGCTGTAATCAATTGCCCACTGAGCCAGTTGCATGGTCTTTACTCGGACATTACCAGGATGACAGATGAGAAAGGTTTTTCTGGGATCAGTTTTCTAATACAAGTCAAGGACATGGTGACTTTGAGGATGGATTGGCCTAGTCAGATGGACAAATCACCTCTTGCTAGATTACTTCCCTTTGAAGCCATCTCCCAAAATTGCTGTTGATTGAGAAGATGCTGTACAAAACAGACCTTCTCTAGTTCAATTTTATTTGGAGTGGAAGCAACAAATTGAAAGACATCTTTGACATGTTTCTATGAGATGTGCTTCACTTTCATGTAAGAGCTGCACAGAAATAGAAGAGCAGAAGGTGGCAGTTCAGCTACCCCACATCAGGGGTTTCTCAGAGATTCTCACTTGTGTACTTAACATGTATTTTCTGTCCATCTATATGCACATCTGTATTTCAGAACCAACTCGGCATAATCCACATTAGACTAAAAATTGGGTGACCCAAGTTCTAGTTCTGCCCGAGGCACAACTATACTCAGTTTATTTTTAGGTTTATTTTGACCTTGGGCCAGTCACTGTTGCTTAGCCCTAGAAAGGAGGCAATGACAAATCATTTCCAAACTCTTGCCAAGAAAACTGCAGGGACTGGTCCAGGCTATCTCTGTGAGAATCAGACACAATTGAATAGAAGAAAAAAAAAACTTGTATGGTTATCTCTATTGCTAGCCTCATTTTGTTGAGTTCTGATTGCTTTTCCATTTAAGTTATAAATGTTGCACATGGTCTTGCATGATCTATCAAGTCTTAGTGCTGCAGGATATACAACTTACAATGTTGTGACATCCACCCCAGCCTTTATAGAGCGTGTTAGGATCTGCATTTTAAAAGTGGATGAGATCAGAGCCTAACTGGAGATGGGGACTCTGATTTGATTTGGTGAAACAATGCCATAATCACCTGCAAAGCTTCATGTACATATTCCATCCTTCAAGTACAGTATTCCTCTATTAAAAAAAGTAATCTAAGGGGAGGGGGCTCTTGAGGACATTTTTATGAAAGGGAAATTTATATGCAGAGAGCAGAAAAGGAATAAGAAATAGTAAGCCAAAGATATTAAAGATAAGAAAAGGAAACAGACTTTAATCTACTTTACACGGCCCCATTGGCTATATCTTTCCTTATTGCACATTTTTATCCTTCCAAATCATCTTTGCTTTCATCGCATTTTGCTTTGAACATTGCCTTTTATTTTTTAAACTGCTCAGTTCCTTGTTTTTACATTGTCATCAACTCCAAATTTTGATCCATTTATTCTTCCTTCATATTTCTTTACTGCAAATTAACCTTGAATTCATTTTCATGATATGATCAAATACAGTATAACTTTTGCATCAAGTCCTCATCCATTCAGCACCCTCTCATCCTTGACCATATCTCTTCTTATTTCACCATATACATTTTTATCTACCCCATTCCTACTTCATTCAGTTTATTTTTAGGTTTTTCTCCTACTTGGTTCTCAATTCTATTTAACAAAGTAATGGAATTCAGTCTATTCCCAATTGTGCCATATGCTTTCTCCAAATCAACAAGTGTATCATTAAATTCCCTTCTTAAATTTTGTGGAGATTCTGAGTCATCCAGGTCATGGCTGCCTCAAAGGTGCTTTTCAAAAGGCAACTGGACTTCTTTTTTTTAATGGCTACTTGGATGAGAAGTGAAATGTCTTCAAGAAAAACAAAGACATCTCGTTGCCTTTTGACTAGTTGCCAGAACTTTCTCAAATTCCTACATTTCTCAAAAATCTGCTGAAGAGCAAAAATTTGATCTGCATACCTCACATATACTGCACTTCTCAAATTTTGTTTATTATTACATTTTAGAATTCTGCTAAATTCCTTCTCAGGTATGTTTAACGAACAAATTACTCTCTTCTTGTATTCTCTCCTTATCTTTTCATTTCTACAAGGGAACACTTATGGCATTCTTCCTATTTTCAGGCCCAAATGCATTTTGCACATGTCAAACAAGTTGCACAACCACTCTGTAAGCAAACCATAGTTGCATTTTTACATTTCCCCAGTTATGTCATGTACACCTGCAGTCTTATCATCCTTCAACATCTCACAGCAATTATGTCATTATTTTCATCATTTCTTTTTCTTGGATGCCAAATTTCCACAATATTTATTTCAATTCCAATTGTTAATCTAACATTGTCTACCCTTATCTTTACCAGCATTTCCTGGCATTGCTTTCATCCTGAATAAAGTAGTCATGTTTAATTTTTAATTCCATTTGCTCCCTTAGTGGCTTCTTGTTTAGCCTCCTTTACCTAATTCCAAAACTATGTTATTTTCCTCAAAATCACTGCATTTTCTCAGCCTCTTTTAATCTTAACCAGTGCTTATTCCCTTTGCAGCTGTCTTTTTTATCCTTGTATGCATTACAAATGTCTTTTTTTCATCCTTATTTTTTATGGCTCATTCATTCTCTTAAGCCCATGTCACACTGCCCAACGGATGCAAAAAGGACACAACGGACGAGCAAAATGTTCCATCTGTTGTTATTCGCTCTCAAAAGGGGCAAAACTTAGCATAACCGGAGCGGATAACACAGACGCGGGGAGGACACAGGGCGGATGCAAAGTGGATGCGGAATGGAAGCCCAGCAGATGGAAGCGGATGGGAGCAGATGGCACATCCGCTAGGCTTCTGGGGGGCCTCAGCAAAGCGGATGCGGAACAGATACAGCGGATGCACAGCGGACGCGGAACGGATGAAGCGGATGCACAGCGGATGCACAGCGGATGCACAGCAGATGCACAGCGGATGCAGAGCGGAAGCCTAATGGATGCCTGGCGTTAATTGCGCATGCGGGGAGAATGCATTGCGTCAGCCCCGCGGATATAACGGAAGCAGCTCGGAAGCAGGTCGCCATTCAGAGGAAAGACCTGCTGCCGGACGGATTGGCTGCCTTGCCTGCCCTGCCTGCATGTCTGCCTGAAAGCCTTGGTGCCAGCCTTGGTGCCAGCCTTGGTGCCAGCCTTGGTGCCAGCCTGCCTGCAAGCCTTGCTGCTAGCCGGTCTGCCTGCCTGCCTTGCTGCCTGCCTTCCTGCCAGCCTTGGTGCCTGCCTTCCTGCCAGCCTTGGTTCATGTCTGCCTGCCAGCCTTGGTGCCTGCCTTGGTGCCAGCCTTCCTGCCAGCCTTGGTGCCTGCCTGCCTGCCAGCCTGCCTGCCAGGCTTCCTGCCAGCCTTCCTGCCAGCCTTAGTGACAGCCTCCCTGCCAGCCTTGCTGCCAGCCTTGGTTCCTGCCAGCCTCCCTGCCAGCCAGCAACCCCACAACCATGCGGAAGCACAGCAAGCCTCAGCCATCTGCTGCCAGTCCTTGCAAGAGGGACAGGGCTACCATCCCACCCCCTGGCCCTCACTCTGGTTCTGCTGGGGCTTCTGCAACATGGGCTCGCTCTTCTGGGGCTGGGGCTTCTGCTGCTTCTGCTTCTGGAGGAGCTGATGAAAAGCACTCCAGCACCAGCCACCTCCACAGCACCTGGACCCTTCACCCATGAGACTGAGCGACCAAGAGGAGTGCCAGAGACTCATTTTTGTTTTATAGCTTGTTGTTAATAAAGTCTATTTATGATTCACACACTTGCTTCATTTCTTTTTTTTAATAAAGTCTTGGTGGGAACTTTTAGAAATGGTTTAAGCCTTTGCATGCTTGTGGGATGGGTAAGGATAGCTTTGGCATGGGTTAGGATACCTGTGGGATGGGTAATAGCTGTGGGATGGGTTAGGATAGCAGTGGGATAGATAAACCTCCAGTGCAAGCATAGTGGGACTGTACGGTCCACCCTCCCAGGTGCCACACCTATGGCCCTTTATTATCAATAATAATGTAATAATTATCCACACATGTCAACATAAACACAACTCTTTATTAAACGCCCTGTTCATTGTAGGCCAACCAAACATAAATGGCCCAATCTCATCCATGTGATGAGACAGGCTGAAGGAAGCATCCATTAAGCATTTACCATCCTGTCTTGCCACTCCACTGCTCCAGCTGGGGAGTTGCACCACTGTTTCAGGAGGTTGCGCTGCTTCTTTGCCTCACGTGAGGCTCTGTTGGGCCCTTTCACATCCTCAGTATCGATCAGGTTTCGCCCTTGCCTCCATTCCCTAGGCTTCATGTCCCCATTGCCAGGTCCATGAGCCTGTTCTGCAAGACTGGGTAGCGGGTGCGCATGAGATTGTGCAGGATACAGCAAGCTTCCACGATCCTCCTCATGGTCTCTGGGCTGTGCTGCATGTTGGTGAGAAGTACCTGGAACCTGTTGGCCAGGATGCCAAAGGTGTTCTCCACCACCCCTCTTGCCCTGAACAGCCTGTAGTTGAAGATCCTCTCTTCACGGGTGAGGTATTTGGAGGTGTAGGGCTTCATGAGGTAGGTTGTGAGGGAGAAGGCGTCATCCCCCACAATGAAGTAGGGCACATCTTGCTTGTCGTTGGGCAGCGGGTCTGGATCTGGGAAGCCCACCATGAGGTTGCCTTCCAGCCCCTCCTTGAGGTCACTGGCATTGTATACCTGGGCATCTGAAGATGACCCGTTGCCTGAAGCATCGATGTACATGAACTTGTAGTCTGCATCGACCATGGCGAAGAGGATGATGCTGAAGAAGCCCTTGTAGTTGTGATAAGTGGACCCCGACTTGGCTGGAGCTTTGCAGGCCACGTGCTTGCCATCTATGGCTCCAACGGTGTGGGGGAAGTTCCACTTCTGATACCACTGCTCTGCAACTTTCTTCCATCCTTCTTCAGTGGAGGGGTACTGGAGGAGCTCCTCCTTGTATTCTTCGATGATGGCCTGCACCACTTCTCTGACCACATTGCTGATGGTGTAGGGTGGCACTCTCCAGCCGTACTGCATGCTCCTGTAGGTGGTCCTGGAGGCCAGGTGGCGCAGAGTGAGTGCCACCTTGAGCCCAGGTTCCAGGCTGGGCTGGAAGTTGGTGTTTGTCTTGGTCAACCTGGGTGTCAGCCGCTGCACAAGTTCGTCAAACATGGCTGGAGGCATCCTCATGAAGTTCTGGAACGCCTGAGTGTCTTCGCCCCTGAGCTCCACCATCAGCTTGTTGTACAGTCCGTACTCTGCTCTTCTGGCGAACCATCTTCGTACCCAGACGCTTCTTGGCTGCCCCTTTTTCTTCCCGTAGTAGAGTTCACAGAACCTGTAGATGGCTTTGCACTGTTGCAGAAGGATGGTGGCTGCCAAAAGGACTTTGTTACGATCCACGGTGGACATGACTGGATGCTGTGGAAGAGGAAGAGCCAGATGAAGGCTGCAGAGGTCTGCACAGCTTGGCTGCTGTTCTGAAAGTGAGATGCAGGCGAGTTGCTCCCCCTTTTTATAGGCAGAAAAGGTGTCCCTTTGCATCCTCTAGGCATCTTCTAGGCATCCTGCAGACATCCTTAATATCTGAGATAGGTCCCCTCTGCGAACGTTTTTTCCGTTTTAAACGCTTTGTTTCCGTGCTGCATCCGTTCTGCATCCGTTCTGCATCCATTCTGCGTCCGTTCTGCTTCCTCCCAGCGTCCGGGCGGATGTGAGTTGCGCGGATGCGTAGCGGATGCCTAGCGGATATAGCGGATGCGTAACGGATGCAGAACGGATGCGTAGCGGATGCGTAGCAGATGCAGAACAGACGAACTGGATACATTTTCCGCGCAAAAGTTTTAGGCAGCCCAAAACTTTTGGAGCGGATGAAACGTCCATAAACGGATGCTGGACGGATAGAGAGGAAGCAAAACGGAGGCAGTGAGTACATCGCGTTTTCCAACGGATGGCAAGCTTTTTTTGTCCGTTTTACATCCTCTTTGCATCTGTTGGTTCAGTGTGACATGGGCTTTATATACATTCTTTCTTGTCCACATCTACTTTCACTTGATCATTTCACCAAGCATTCTTTGCCATAGGCTATGTTATTGGGAAGAATGTACTTCTTGCATGCAGCGATATAATTTAATATTTTTAATTTATTCATGCAGCTTCTCCTTCCTCTTTCTTTAGATCAACTTCCCATCCATTTTGACAGGAGATTAATCTTCTAATTTTTCATGCAGGATCTATGCTTTCTGTTTCTCTTCATTTCTTCTACTTCTTTCCTTTTCTTCCATATCTACTTTTCCCCAAGTACCTTGACAACGATCGTGCTTCCCACATTTAGAACCTCTTAGCCTCTTATATTTTTATTAATTTTCTCAAACTTTCATTATGAACAATAGCAATTGCCCATAGACTTATATATACTGCTTCATGCAGCATACTCTGAGCAATTTACAGTGTCAACATATTGCCCCCCCCCCCCAACAATTTGGGTCCTCATTTCAGCCATACCTTTAACTTTATATTCTTTCCTTTGATATGTGTACAGAGGAATAGATTTAATTTGCTTATTTGAAACATACTTTCTTCTACCTTGAGGCTTAGTAGCACCATTCTCTCTGAGCGACTTTTTCTGTGATCTCATTACCCCCACTTGTCTATTTACATCACCCAAGGGAATAAAGTCTTCTCCCCTGATCCCATTTCTCTAAATGCAGTAATTTGCTGCCAAACTTTGCTCTGATTCTTCCATTGTCACCATTCCCTGGAATAGACATGTAGCTATCACTGACCTCTAGGTACCTGCTTACCCATATCATACTCATAGCAATCAAGATAAAGAATTCATACTTTCTGACATATTAGCTCTTTTAATTATAATTTAAGCTACACTTTCCCTTCTCTTAATGCTTTCATCATTTCCAATCCACAAAGTAAGGTTATTTCTATTCATATCTTCTATTCATACCTATTACACCCTTTCCCCTTCTGTAAGTTTTATATACCTAAGACATACCTATTTTATTTACTTTATTTCTTTCATTTGACTTGTTATTTCATGGTCTTTACTTGTTACTCTCTTTCTTATGTTTCAAGTCTTTCCTATGCCATGGTCATTACAAAATGGACCTGTATATAAATTCACTCTTGCTCCCCATTATGGCTTTCACATAATCCTTTATCAGTTATCAGCTTTAATTATACCTATGGCACTCCCTGCTTTATGCTAGATTTACCCCCTGCTTGTTTACACTGTTCTGTAAAAACTAGAATCTCTGATTTAGAGCTTGATTTTGCAAGCCAATGTACAGCTGAACTGCATTACACCAACAAGGAGAAATGTAGGAAATACTGACCCATACTCAAGATGCAAATTGTTATGTATGTATTGAGAAGGAACAATAGCAAAAACCTTCAAAATACAGTTGGGAAAACAGAGGAGAAGAAGAGGAAGCAAATAATTATAATTTGTTTGCTTGCATGCTTTGCTTGTATCCTGCCTTTAATATTTTTACAAATAACTCAAGATGGCAAACATCCAATATATCTTCCTCCACCTCTTCTCCCCACAGCAACTATCCTGTGACATGGAATGGGCTGAGAAAGGAAGGCTGGCGCGAGGTCATTTGGCTGGCTTTCATAGTTAAGGCAAGACTTGAACTCACAGTCTCCTACTTTCTAGCCTTGTACTTTAAGCATGGGACTAAACTGGCTCTCGATGATTCCTATGCTGATGTAGTTTATGCATGGGGATAATGATAGAAACAGTAATAAATAGAACTTTTCTGGCTTTCAGCTCCCTTGATGTTGGCCATATTCTGTGCTTGGAAAGTCCCAGTTAGAAAAAAGTTAATTGTGCAGTTATCTGGAGAAGACAAATGGGACAGCCTGTCAATGTCATTTGTGTTCCTTAGATAAAGTCCAGATAATTAAATAACTAATTGCATTTTAAAATGAAGGGAACTATGGGGAGGGAGAAGGGATGAAAGACTGGGACCAAGGAAAGACAGATATAAGAAGAGTCTAGATTGAGATAAAATACAATTATGTCCGGGAAGCATTGATTGTCTCCCTTTCTTCTCCCTACAAATACAAATGTATGTATCACATGCTCCTGGACTTTCTTCTTGATAAGAGTATAACTAACCAGAGGTTATTGTAGTTTTGGTGCCTTTTAGGTTTTTTTTTAAGATTCCAAGCAATATCCTGGACACACGCTCTTGAATTATCCTAGTAACATTTTTGCAAGTGTTTTGCCATTATCTTCTTTTTAGGGTTGAAAAAGTCACTGGCACTAAGTTCCCAGTTGGTTTTTGTGCCTCAGGCAGGACCAGAATTCACGTTCTCCCTGTTTCTAGCCTGATCCATTAACTACTACACTAAACTGGCTCTCATTACACATCTATAATGTCATATCTGGAAATAAGATATCCCAATTGTCATAGTGGCTTCACTGGCTTCACTTATTCACTTCCAAGATCAGATTTCTCATCTCAAGAGCTCTTATATGCACATACAGGAAATCTGAGCATCCAACACAGAACACACGCAGCCTCTCCAAAAACCATGAGAAAGAATAGGGAAATAATTAAACATACGGGCAGTATTTAATTATATAGTTCAAACGTAAAGTAGGAAAACCCTATGCATGTTGCTTTGTGCTTTGGAATGCATGGTAGGGCATAAAACAAACTAACAAACAGAATTGAACTGAATCTGAATTTAAATCCAATGATGTGAATGTTTTTTTTTTCTTTGGTATGCCCTTACTCACACACTGCAGAGTGGTGGAACAAAAAGGTAAAACAAAAGAGGAAAATATTAAGCTCTTAAAAGTCAACGTGAACTTTGTGAGGTGTTCTTGTCTTCATTTGGGCCCTTCCTTCTTGCAACTGGCCACATTTTTTCCTGCCATTTGGGGCTATTATGCTATATAGTCATCTGTTAAATTGCATAGTAATGCTGGACTGACTAGTTGGTAATCTGTCAGTTCTAATCTCTTACCAGTTCTGTGACAGTGTTAAAGGAATGTACCATGGTGGCCTACTTGAGTTTGTATTTGTTGTTTGTAAAGAAAAGAAAGAGAGAGGCATTGTAAATAAAAGATTGTAGCTCAGCTCTTCTGTGATTCCAGTCTGCTTTGGAGGAGGGAGGAAGCAATTTGGCTTGTGTTCCAGACTGAGAAGGAACCTAGAACTATCAGTCAACATTGTGATTGTCAGATATTTTCCCCATTGGTTGGTGATGTGCAGGAGAAGGAGAGAACAAACCATAGGACTCAATTACAGTAATCACTTAGTTTATTATGTGCTACAGATACATAGTCAGGAGAGTACCATTTAGCAGCAAATCAGAATACGTAGATGGTGACAGCAAATATCATCAAGAGTAGGTAGGTAGCTCTCCCAGTCAACAAGCTGTACAGTAAACAGTGTTTCCATCTGGGATTTTGTGCATATTGACAGGGTTTTTGTGTGGATTTTATTTTATTTTGTATATCCTTTTTATTATTTAATATAATTTAATATTTCATTATTAAAGTGGTAAGCATAGCTAATACTCTTTCCTTCTCCTATTTTCTCCACAACAGCAACCCTTGGACTGTGAGAGACTGGCCTTTACCTAGTCACCTAGTCAGCTTTTCATGCCTGGCAGGAGTAGAACTCACAGTCTCCTGGTTTCTAGTAAATTGTTGATTTTAATGCATCTGAATCATCCTACTCAATTGCATTTTTTTCTAAAATGCTTTTTTCAGTCCAGTGGTATTTGAGAGTGGAGCAAGAACAGACCAAGTATTGTAAATGAAAAGTCTTCTTGCTTTCCCATCATCCTTATTTTTTGTCTCAAGTTGACACCTTTTTGGGGTTGTATGGTTGCATTCACATCAGATACTAAACTGGGTCCTTGAATGCTTTTTGCCCAATACATCAAATCATAAACCAACTGAACAGTTAGCACAACAGGTTAAGTCAAGCTTAATTCCTGGTACTATTCAAAGCATTCCATGTCTTGAAAAACAACAAAAGAGGTTTGTGCTTGGCTTCTTGTGGGATCTATTCCCAGCTAAAGATTTCCTGAAGATCTTCTATCTATTTACTCATAAGGTCCACAGCTTAAATCTGAAATGTTGTATGAATGCAGCTGCTAAGTCTTAAGCTGACCTGTGTCAGGCCAGCATGTCAGTTCTGCTTTACCAGCTGAGCTGAGCTCTGCTGTAATAGGCCACATTCTGACATAACAGTGCACATGAATGCATTAATTTTTGCTTACTATGTATGAACAAGGAAAGTTTTATGCATTTAGGTAACAAGGGTTACCTGACATAGGGGCCTGACAAAATACATGGAGTAAGTTACCAATGATTAACCATTAAAGTCATTGTGTTCACTTACTTTCTAGGAAACCATTTCAGATTTGAAATTTTAGATTTTACAATTCTGAGCAGGCCTGGAAGGTCAAGTCACTTGCCACTAATGTCCAAGGGCCTCACTTGGAAAAGTTGACAAAGCCAGGAGAACAAGTAAGCAAGGATTTGCCAAAACTGGAGAAGGAAGCATTTTTAGTTCTAATGTTAAGAAAAACTAAAATGATATTTAACTTGCAAAGCCCTGAATGTTAAACAACCTGCAATGTAATGAAGCCACAAACTGTGCAGTCTAAATCTAACCATTGTAATAAAGTAATATGGGATTTGGGGAATACATTTAAGATCATGGGAGAGGGTATGTAGCTCTGTGTGCCACCAAGTTTCCCACCTAGTGCATTAAAAAAATAAATAAAGACACAATATTGTTGGAGCTATAAATCTGGAGAAAGTTCATTTTGTTCATTTTCCCCGTTTTAATTCAGATCTGTACGTATGTATGTATCTTCTCACTCTTCACCTCTCATTTTCTCCACAAACCCTAGCTCTCTTTGAAGACTCTTGAAACAGCTTATGCTTTGAGCTGGATGTCCTCTTTAAAAATATATATTTATTATGAAATTTGAAAAGTAAATTGAAAACTAAAAGAATACAAAATAAGAAAGAAAGAAAACAAAACAAAAATGTACATGAAAAAGAATGAAAAGAAAGAAGTTTCTTTTAATTTTCTTTAGAACAATTATGAGTACAAAATTACCTCATATTTTATGATTACAAAAAGTCTTTTTATTATAATCTACTTTGGTGAGGGGAGGAATAAATATAAGTAGAAATTTACCTCTTACTCCTTAGTTACAGAAAAAGCTTTCTGCTATAATCCATTTCTTCTAATTATCCAAACCATAAATCAAAAATTCATTTTTTTCTTTTTCACACAAAAAGTCTATTAGCACTTTTCAGTCTACAGTGAATGTAAATATTGTCTTTTCTCTAACCAAGGAAGTCAATTTAGCCATCTCTGCAAATTTCACTATTTTTACAAACCATTCCTCCACTCTGGATAATATTGAGTCTTTCCATCTTTGTGCATGTAATAACTTTGCTGCAATTTTCATGCATGAAAACTAAAGTTTTATGATTTCCTTCCAGTGGTTTGTCCAACATTCCCAAAAGATAATCCTCCAGTTTCAATTATATATTAATATTTAAGGTCTTCTGAATTAATGTATATATTTATATCCAAAACTTTCTAGCTTTTTTACAGAAAGCTTGCATTCCAAAAATGATAAATGTTCCTTCAAATTGTTCATATTTCCAGGATACATTTGAGATACATTTATACATTCTAGACAGTTTCTCTGGTGACATATGCCAATAATACATCACTTTATAAAAATTATTTCAGCCATGTATTTTCCCATTGTTCCATTTGTATATTGCAACCAACATTTTGACCCCCCACTTTTTTTTTACATCCATTTACTTCTTCTGTTTTAAAAATTTCAATAAAAGTTTGTAGGTTTTGAAATGACATGCTTATCATTTGTACCCAGTTCTATTTCAAGCTCACTTACGATGTTCAAAACCATAAATTCTTTTGTTTATTTAAACCTCTCTAGTAGTACGTAGGAAAACCATTGACACTATATCCCTCAGCTACCAGATCTTTCTCATTTATTTATTTAGTCAAATGCTGAGAATATAATAGAAATAAGAATAAACATAAGTTTAAATACATGAAATAGGAACTTATAATTAGGGACAATAGGACAGGGACAGTAGGCATGATTGTGTGCTTATGCACGCCCCTTACAGACCTCTTAGGAATGGGGTGAGGTCGATAGAGGTTAGTTTGAGGGTAAAGGAGTGGGGGTTTGAGGATGTAACAACAGAGTCAGGTGGTGAATTCCAGACATCGACCACTCTTGCTGAAATCGTACTTCCTGCAATCAATTTTATTTCATATTCCCCTTGAAAAAGCTTTAACATATCAGGCACAAAGGATCAGGACCCTTCATAAAGTTACAGCATACATGCTTTATTCAAATCTCTATACAAGAGTCTAGTCAATTCACAGTCAGCACTATATTGGCTCTAGATAAGAGTCAGTGGAATTCAGGAGGGGCTAAACCTGGATCTCTTGTGGCAGTGCACAAAAGCGTTTTTGGGGCACAATCTGGATTTGTATCTATTTCTTATTCTCAATATAGCTTGCCTGAGAAACAAGTGCTCCTCGTCATACAACCACAACTGAACTCACCATTGGTGTTGCTAAGTAAGGCAATTGTGAAGAGAGTTTTACAACCTTTTCTGCCATAGCTGTTAAAGAATCACTGCAGCTGTTAAGTGAATCATGCAGTTGTTAAGCAAATATGGATTCCTCCATTGACTTTGCTTGATGGAAATCAGTTGGGAAGGTTACAAACATGACCCTGGAACAGTGTTACTATCATAAATACATGCCAAGTGACCAAATTTTGATCATCTGACTATGGGATGCTGTAAAGGTCATAAGTGTAAAAAACAGTAATAAATTAATTTTTTCAGTGCCATTGTAACTTCAAAAGATCACTGAACAAATGGTTATAACTCAAGGACGATATGTAATTGTTTTTAAAATCTATATTAACACTAGCTTTACCATACCTCAAATATCTATGCCTCCCAAATCTCAGATGATGTTGTTCTGGTTACAAAAGCCACCTATTTCTCAGCAACACCCACTCTTTCATCCAATTAAACAACAAACTGTGAAATATGTTTTCAAAACAGGCAGACCCAATCCTCTTTCCTTTATTTCTTATAGCACTCTATATTTAATTTGTGTTCCACCCTCCTCCATTCCATACAAATTTAGATATATCCTTCTGCCTTTGTTTCAATGGTGCATCAGTTGTCAAAACAGATACAGTCTGGAACAAAAACAGCACTCTAGATAAAAGAGTCATCTTTATCACTGAAATTCTTCCCAGCAAAAAGTAGGCCTTTTCTCTGTTTTAGGTCAGCCTACCTGATGGACTGCAGCAGACCCAGGATCTCATGATTTCCGTTTTCTCTCCTTTTCCAAACAAGAGAGTTATTAACTTGACAGGGGGATTTAAACATTGAAAGCCCCAGATGTGAGTGTTGCAGTGAAACCTACACTCAGAAAAAATGAATTTCAATGGGTTTAATTGTTTCCAGGAGGTGGGTGAAAAGAGAAAATAACATTTTGAGACTGTGCTGGATATTGATCACTGATATTTTTCCCCCCCGCAAGCAGACTTCACTTTTTTTCAGATAATATTGTTTATATCCTTCTCATATTCCAAAGAGGAAAAAAGTACCTAAGGACATATCCAATCAAGATATAAATATTTACTTACAAAATCCCCCTCCCAATCTTATCTGATGATCTTGTTTTTTTTAAGTGATCGAAGTCTATATTGGATAGTGTTGCAGATTAAAATGCATTTTTAAATATATATTTGGTAATATTATATCTAGGAGAGGGATAGACACATACAAAAATTAATTAGAGAATTTTTGAAATGAAACAGAATTTTTACTGGAGACATTTCATGAAATCCTATGAAAATAGTGACAAAATAATGTGTAAAGAATACACACAAAATAGCTGGTCGGGATGTTTTGAAGGGATCCCCTTGAATGAATTGGTGGACTTATAAGTCAACACAAAAGTGAACTTAAATCATTTTCCTTTCAAAGCAAAACTGTGGTAGAGGACTACATAACTTTAGAGAGGAATATTATTGTTTGTTGGTATTCAGCATGCCCCTCAAAATCACAGAATTTTAGTTGCATAGCCTTATAAATCTTGGAAATAAATAAATAAACTAAATAATAAGACCGGGCAGACAAATAATTGTGAAAAGTTGGCCATTATGAACTACCACTTAAATATAGTTAGTCCTTGGTTTACAACCAATGACACTGAAAAAAGTGACTTATGACTAGCTCTTGCACTTATGACTATTGCATCATCCCCACAATCACATGATCAAAATTTGGGCGCTTGGCAACTGCCATATATTTTCAATGGTTACAGATTTACCTGGTTCATAGAACTGCCATTTTCAATCTTCTCAGCCAGCTTCAGACAAAGCAAAGTCATTGGGGAACGGTAGGTTCACTTAGTGACCATGTGATTCATTTAACAACTGCACTGATTTGCTTAACAATTTTGGCAAAATGTAAGCATGACTCACTTAACAGCTTTCTTAGCACTGGAAATACTAGTCTCAATTGAGGTTATAAAGTCAGGACAACCAGTATATCATTCACCCTTTCCTCCTTGAAGCAATGCTATTCAGAGTTGCAGAAATAAAACCAAATCAACTGTATAGCATCGTGAGAAATGCTACCCCTTGCACCACTGACTTCCTTAGAACAACTCAGCAGAAAAACACTCAGTGCAGAAAGTCATGTGGTGTCAAAGTATATAAGATATTTTTCTTGGTAGTGCAATGTCTGAGACACACAACACACTCTTCAAGCTAACATAAGAATCTCTCTGCACCCCACTTTCTGCTATGAGCTGTTCAGAGCATCCAGCAGTGGGAGATGCTTCAGTCTCCGCATTCATAGGCTGAGCTTGATTTGTGGAACGCTCCTCCTCCTCCACGTGACTCCTCCTCAGCGTTCCCCAGTTTTTGCTCAGCCTCGTGCGAGACAGACAGTGCTTTCGATGCTTCCTTGACTGAAACAGGAATCTTAGTTCGTGTCACAGCAGGTTTGATTACAATCCTTAATTAGTCTGAGAGTTCTGTTTAAAGGCAGTGCCGTTGCGCCTCCCCCCCAAAAAAAAAGGTGGCAGGAGGTTTTTAGAGCTGCTCTGCACCACCTCTCCACAGCCAAATTTCTTTTAGCTCTGCCAGTTTGGTTGCCGCTGTGCCTTTAATTCCATTTCTTTGCTAGCGGCTTGATTTTTCATTGAAGAAAAAAAAACAAAGAGGTTAAACCGAGTCGTATCGCCTTTACCCCCTCTCCGAACGCCGTTCCTTCAGTGGGGAAGTTAATTAGTCTTAATTTCTCCTTTTCTCTGCTGTTCTCTTAATTTGAGAGCTCCAGCTTTGTTTGCAAGGTGGGAAGCTGCCGCTGAGAAGCACGCGAAAAACTTTAACTGCTGGAGGCTATCTTAAGTGCCACCTCATGGCTGCGCGCCTTGTCTGCCTTTCCCGAGCTATGTGAGGTATTTTCTGCTCGAAGCAGCAGGAGCCCTCCAGGATTCCGAGAGCAGTTTTACCCTTGTTTTGGCTACCTGCACTCGAGGATAATTACTTCACTTTAAAAATCATTGGCTTAACCCTCACAGCCTTATTCTCAATGGCACAGCAGCA